>VZTN01003149.1:75837-229738 GCA_013400515.1 Erpornis zantholeuca | reverse complement strand
CGCGGCTCCGGCAGCGCTGCCTGCGCCGGCGCTCGCAGCCTCCGTAAGAGAAGTGCTGCTGCCACCTCATGTCCTCTCGCAGTAGTGTTACCCCGAAGGGAAGGGACGCCCTGCGGTCTGCGGGAGCAGGGTGGCCCCTCCGGAGCGTCTCCGCACAGGCTGGACTGGCAGCCCCAGTCTGGATCCCGACGGACACGAGCAAAGCCCGCGGGCTCATGGCAGGTGGCCTCCAGGACTGCGTGCTTAGCAACGCTCTGGAAAACTCGTCTTGATGGGTCTTTTAGCGAAGCACATCACTTCCAGCTTTTGTGCAGAGATAGTCATCCTGAGCAGGGGCTTAATTCGACATAGCACACTGTTTCCAAAAAGCTTTTCCTTGGAAGGCAACATTTTAATTTTGAACAGACAGCCTGTCCCAGAGCTGATGCATTTTAACTGGCTTCTTTACAATTCACACCTTCTGTTAACCTAGATTCACTCGGGTGAGTTTTACTCTGCCAGGAAAGGTGGGACTCAGTGCAGAGCCTGGTCTCATTCTTGACAGACGGAATAGGATGCGGGAGCAAGAGCCCTGCACCCTCTTTGTGCACTAACTGCCATTTTCTTTTGTTCCCCAAACCCCTCTCCTCCCTCAATCTCAGGCTTAATTAGAACAGCTCTAATGAACATGGACCGAGAAGCAAAAGAATATTATGAAGTGATTATCCAGGCCAAAGATATGGGTGGACAGCTGGGAGGATTAGCTGGAACAACCACAGTCAACATCACCCTCTCTGATGTCAATGACAATCCACCCAGATTTCCACAGAGTGAGTACCCGTGGTAACCTAGGTGCCAGGACAGGCAAAAAGCCGTGGCTGAGTTCTATGTCTGCTGTTTGCTCTCATGACAGCCATTTTCAAATCAGGAAAGTGACAGCTAGAGGTGGGCAGAATTTCAGATTCAATACAGAACTCTTCTTCAGAATAACGTCAAAAGGAATTATTCAATACCTTGCCTTTCAGAAAAGGTTTCTGACCTCCAAGATTATCAAAAACAACACATTTTTTAAAGGGTGGGAAATTAATTTACAGAAAAAGGCAGGAAGGAGCACTTTTGTATTTAGACTGCTCATGGCCATTGCCTTTGGCTACTAATTGCTGCTCTGATTGTCTTTTCATCCTATCTCCAGAGGATGTCTCTCAAATCAGGGACGTGGTGTGGTGCTGGAAATTGAAAGATAATTCATTCAACACTCCAGCCAGGCCACAGCAGGGGAGCGTCTGGGAGCTGTGCTGCCAGTGTGGAGTGGGTTGTCATACAACCTCCAGGAAAGGTTCATCTAAACCTTGGCAATATACAGTTAAACACTAAGATACGGAACAGCCGTAGTTAATGGAATGCAAAAATAGGCAACACCACTCTTATTAGAAACATTACTTTGTGTTTACAAAAGTGAACTTCAAAACAAGATTTGCAATATTTTGCTCTTTGTTTATAACATTTTTTATCACATCTATTTACAGAGTTCTATATTTCCATTAAAAATTTGAAAGAAGCTTTTCAGTTTTGATTGAGCTAATTTTTGAGGGATATAATTTGGGGGTTTTATAAGAAGACTGATTCTTTTAGTGGTGTAAATCAATCTCGAGCCATTTTGGTTTTGACATTTTTATCATTTAGCTGAGTAATGCAAACTCCTGCAGTTCTTTTTGTTGGTATTCTTCTTCTCCATCTGTTTGTGCATGTCGCACTGCTAAATCAAAGTGTTCCACCAAGATCAGCAAGAAATCTCAACTTCCACTGTTCTTCTTCTTCTGTTAGAGCAACTTGTTAAGCACACCATTGCCAACTGTGTTTTGAAAGTGTCATGAATTGTAACTGATGTCAAACTCTTGATTAAGAAAAAAGACAATTCATCAAACCTCATCCTTGGTGTTATTCTGCCTTGCAAAGCTTCATAGTTGATGCAGTCAACAGAGAGGGTTCAGCAAGCAAGGTTTGAAAAAAAAAGTATGATGCCAGAGAAGTATTTTAGGTACAACATTTGTACTTTCAAAATACACTTTTAAAATAGCAGGTTGTTTTTTCCCCAGTCTTGCTGCTAAGCAAATTAGCAATGCAACAAATGCGCTCAAGACAGTATTTCTAGGGAGAGGCAATACATTTTAATAGAGTAACTGGTAAATTTGAAAGAAACTGGCAAGCTCCTGAGCTTCCTTCAGGGCTGAAAAGAAGTTTGTAGGGACTTGAGAAAGGATTTGCAGTGCTCAAAACTTATGCTTATTCCTGCTTTACGAACTGATCTAATAAAAAAGATGCCTGTCCTATTAAGTATGTTCTGTATCCTGCTTTATATCATGGCTGCAAGGGCACTGGTGTTAATTGCCCTATTTTTCTAGTTGAAGTTCCTATCTTCTGTATTGCTGTTTAAAAAAAAACCAAAAACCTGTTGATATAACAAACACCTAAATAAAACTTCCCCAGGAAATTTAGCTGGGCTGTGGCTTTTTAAAGGAAATCACATGGCTGTCACAGCTCTGGCACAGGTACTGCAGACTCTCTGCAGGCCGTGCAGTGTTGTGGCCTGCCCTGATCTGCTCTTTGCATTGCTGTGCAGCTTTTGGTTCCTCTTCACAGCCTGATTTTCCTCCTCTCTCCCTCTGTGCTGTGTGTGCCAGAGCATTACCAGATGAGCGTGCTGGAGTCTGCTCCCGTCAGCTCCACCGTGGGCCGCGTGGTTGCTAAAGACCTGGACGAAGGCATTAATGCAGAGATGAAGTACAGCCTTGTGGATGGGGATGGACTGGATGTCTTTGATATTAACACTGATCCTAACTACCAAGTTGGCATCATCACTGTGAGAAAGGTAAAAAAGCTTCCTTTTTATAGTAATTTATATGGCTAACTGTCCTGGTTACATTTTATGTGTGGAATATTCCCTTATGCCTGCAGTAACTTCGTTCCCATTACATGACAGTAGCCCCTTTTCAGCTGTAAAACACAATTTTTTTAACATTTATTGCTAAAATACGAAAACAGACTGCGTTCCTAGGAACAACTTTTATGAAGTGGGGACAGCATTAGCATAAACATGTCTTTTCCCACCAAAGGAATGTTCTGATTCCCTATTTATCTATTTAAATATTCTCTGTAGCTTAATTATCCTACAATGCAAGAAATTAGATCAATATTTGCATTTGAACTGTACATATTTTTCACTCTGGTGCTCCACAAACAATAATAAAGCATGCCTTGGAATTATTTATAAACCAATAAAACCCAGCAAGTGGGTTTTTTTTTTAATTGCTGCTTGAAGATCCATAAATGCTAATTAGGGTAGAAGAAGCTGTCTCTAAAATGGCAGCTGTGAAACTGCTGCTACTCTGTACCACAGGCTATGCAGGAAGGCATTGAGTATTTTGCTTAGGCTCCCTGCTATAGGATATTTATTCTACAATCTTACATAAATGTTAGAAGTTCAACTCTGTTTCTAGGTTATGAAATTGTAACCATATTTCTTCTTAAGCATATCTAGTGTACTAATAAGGAAGTATAGTTTCCATTTAAATAGCCTGGGATTAAATTGTGCACTAAAATGGAACAATACAGGGGAGAGCTTTGACCTTGCAAGTCTCATGCCCTACAGCAAAGCATTTAAGCATGTATTTATGGTCACCTTTCCCCAGGTCTTGTTTATGCATATTCTTCCCTAAAGTTAAGCATATCTTCTGGAATGAAATAGATGTTGAGTGCAAACTCTAATGTAATTTTCCACTCATTTATCAATGAAAGAAAATAGTTTCTTTGGAGTAAGTGTGTCAATAAGCTTGGCTTTTGTTATTATGAATACAGTTTTGCTACATGTTCATGTATGTCTGGAGGAGTTATAAAATGTATGGTATCAATCATATTAGATATGTACTGGCATCAGGTCCACATTGCTCAATCCACCTACTGTACATAAACATTTGTAAGATTTTATGTATGTCTCTAGCTTTATGTAATGCTGTGAGTATCAATAGGCAAACACTGGGAAAGATGTCCTTTGGATCCACTCAAGAAACAAAAAAAATTCAACTGGTGTCAATACAAAAGAATATCAAAATGGGGGGAGAAGGGAGAGAGAATTTCTAAACTAAGAAATCTTATTTAAAACTAAGCAGAACTTTGCCTTTAATTTTTCTTGACAGATTTCCCAAACAAAATAATTAGCACATCTAGCATGGCCATCAGAAAGCCAGAATTTACAGTTATTGACAAGACTGTTGCTTGTGGTGTTGTGGCTGCTTATCAGAGCCTACTAATCCCACAAAATGTTGAGCATCTCCTGAAGAGTTACAACGTGGGAGGCTGATGCTCACCCTACCTCCCTCTTCTCCCTGCCTTCCCTTTTGCACTGCCCATAGAAGGCAGGGTGGTGGGTTCTCCAGCCAGCACAGCACCCAGGAGAGCTCTGGCCTGTCCTGCCTTCCCTCCCTGACATTGCCTGATGAATCACTTTCTCACAGCGGGTGAGAAACCCACCCCTGCATGGTGCACATCTCAGTGCCTGTGTCAGCACAGGCAGGACAAGGACAAGGACAAGGAGCGCTTTCCATGGGCTGCCTGTCCTCTTGGCTGTGTTTTACAGCATACTCAGTTCTCAGGAGAAGACAACCTGCTTGCCCTCCCCATGGGACCAGCACTGGGAAGGGGTTTGAATGCACCCATGGCAGACAAATCTGATGAGGGGGACAGTGGTGTTGAGGCATTAGCACAGGAGAGAAACCTGGGAAAGTCACCTTTGACAATGGAGGAGTCCAAGGAAAACAGGAGCATCAAAATATGATGGTCTGGCACACTTTTCTGATTTTTCTCATTTTTCTAGCTTGATCTTGGTGATTATATGCTTTAATAAGGTAATTGGGTTTTATGGCTATTAAGTGTGTCCATGATTTAACTGTTTTTTTTATAACTTTGCCTTTTTAGTGTACATGCAATATTTCTCATGCAGTTTTCTTCACATGGGAAACCATGAAATATAATGGCCTCTGTCTTAGTACATGCTTAGGCACCTTTGTATTGCACATTCCTTGCCAGATGGGCAATAAGTATTGGTTGGTCCTGTGAATATATCTTGCTGCTGTTTTTACAGCGCATAAATATGCAACTGGTAGACAAAAATGAGTCTGCAGCAAGGGATATTACATTTGTAGACCTCACCAAATCCTTGCTGACAAGTCCTATGCTTGCAGTAGTTGCTGATGTACCAGGTGAAACTAAAGGCAGCAGGAGCAAGTTTCAGATCCCCTGTTTGTAGCTGCTGCCACAAACTGCACTGTCTGTGCTGTCTCACTCACTGTACAGCAGCTCCAGCAGTACTGGACCATCATGTCCCCAGCACAAGAAACCAGTTCCCATTCCAGTCTTTATTCTTCATTCCCATGTACTAAATGCTGAGTGATTTTCAATTTTATAACTTCAAGAGCTCCAGTCTTTGGTCAGGCACTCCTGAGCAGGACATCAGTGCTGGTTATTTAATGTGAAAGCATGATTTGTCACTGCAACGTTTCCACTTCTGGAGAAGGAAGCTGTTGCGGCAGCAGACAAGTGCTGAAGACTTGATGGAATTCAGGAGGTGTTTTGAGGTCCATAGTATATACTGCTGCCATGCCTGAGCATAGAGATCTTTTCCTGATGCTGCTTAAACTAATACACACATGGCTGCAGAACCAGCCACCACTGAGCATGGCAGGAAAGAAATGAGTTATGAGTGGTGAAGGAGAACTTTACAATAATGATCTTTGCACCTTTGACTTCCAAATGCTTTGACATCCTCCTTCTCTTCTATTTTCCTGCCCATCTCCATGCTCCAGTCTGGTGGTTGGTCTTCAGATAGAAAGAGCAGAATAGAACAGGGAAAGGGGGTGGATGGGAGCAGCAGAGATCTTACTGCAGTCTGAATGAACTGCTGTGGTGTGTAATTCCACACGTGATGCTCAAATCCCTGTGTACAAATAAAGGCATCCTTTTTGAAAGCTAGTCATGTAACAGAGAGGGGTGTGTCCCACTGGGTGACCCTGAGATTAGCTATTTCTTTACTGGTACAAAGTATATCTTGCTTAGAATCTGTGCAAGCTGAGGGAATTCAGTTGTGCTGGTTTTCAGCATCAAAACTCCCCAGATGAGTCAAGTAAAGGGTTGTGACCATTTAACCACAGCACTATTGCTTGCAACTTCTGACTGCAACTTGAGAAGTGTGGGTGTATCCTCTGTAAGATGTACTTCATCTGGTGAATTTTTTTTAGTATTTTGGACTGATCCTTCCATACTGTTATTCTGGTTTGTCAAATCCTTTCAGTTATGTCTTGCCAAGACTGGTAAGTTGCACATTAAATATGCAATTTTTTATTCAGTTCTAAGAAGGTTTTGTAGACACCTTATTTTCTTCAGGAATCTCTGAAAAGAGGATGGAAGGAAGATGAAAAATTTATTTATTGAGAGGTTCAGTGTCAGCATTAATTACTTCTATATCCATGTATACCAAATAAGTAGTTTTATCTAGATGGGAAATCAAATTCATGTAACTACTAACAGAGAAACCTGGCCCCCTTTATCCATTGTCTCAGGAAGGAAAGAAAAGGGAAAAAGAAATAATTCTCAATCCCTGCTTCAAATAATATTTGAATATTTAATATTTCACATTTCATACGAAGTGAAAGAGTTCCCACAGGAAGATATCAGGGATACTTTATAATTAAACTGCTTTGAAATTAAACTGCTTTCTAGGCAGGGAGCAGATTCAAATCCTAGCACTCATCATACCTGGACTGTGAACCCATGTTTAGGATACTTACTGAAAGGAGGAGCTGAAAAAAACTCACTTCTAGGAAGGATGGATTATGGATAAAAACTGGAACAAGAACTTGCAAGAGAGGTTGACCATGCTGCCTGCTCCCACTGGAGCCCTGTATCAGCTTGGCAGACAGAGCTCTTGGACACAAGAGTCCAGTGTCCTCTGGGAAAAAGGAGGATGCTAACTGGGACCTCCACCTCCTGTGTGAGCATCCTTGTTCCTGCCACTGGCCCCAAATTTGAGGAACCAAATATCTTACCTTATTTTCAGGTAATCTCATTACTGTCTTTCTTCATATATTTTTCTCAGAGTGGCATGAAACAGGTTGTGTGAATCACAATGCCGTGGCAGGATGGCTGCTTATACTTTCATGTTAGCAAGAAGAATGAAAGAATATGTATTTTGAAGTGATCTACAAGTATTTCTTCTGGCCTTTTCAGCTCAAGTGTCAAAGAAAAATTATACAGTGCCATTTCTAATACTCCTGTCTTTCAATGCTTTTTCTGCATCTACAAATATTCATCTTTGTTGCACTTACAATTAAAAGTAATAATGATATGGCTCAGTGTGCCTAATGCTAGATATATTGTTTCTCCACAGCCTTTAAGTTTTGAGAGCAAGAAAAGCTATACCTTGAAAGTGGAGGGTGCCAACCCTCACCTGGAAATGCGGTTCCTGAACCTGGGTCCCTTCCGTGACACCACCACCGTCCACATCAGTGTGGAGGATGTGGATGAGCCTCCTGTGTTCGAGCCCAGCATCTACTTTGTGGAAGTGCCTGAGGATGTAGAGATTGGAACCACCATACAGATCATTTCTGCCAAGGACCCAGACGTGACCAACAACTCCATCAGGTCTGTCCTCTCTTTGTGGGTTGCCCTGCAAGCACTCCTTGGTAGGTCTGGTTGGTGGGGCAGTGACAGGTGAGAGGGACTCTGTCTATCCAGCCACTAGTAGTCATCAGTGGGTTTAGCAAACCAGACCTCACACACTGAGGGCTCTGTCAAAGCAATGCAGGAGCTCCTCCTGTTCTCTGGTATGGAGGGTGTCAGCATCAAGCCTTGCAATGAGCTGGTCAGGCGTGTCCTGATAATGTACATTAAAAACAAACCCCAGACTCCTGGCTTTGCTGGCACAAAACCTGACAGCATCTCTGAGAACCAGCTGCCATCCCAATGGGAAGGTGATCAACTCGCTTGTCCTTTCTACCCCTTCTGTTTCAAAGCTTGTCCTTGTCAACAGCTCAAACACACAGGTACTTTTGGAGTAGATTGAATGCATGCTAATAAATATTCAAGAACTGCTAAATTATCTAGTGTCTGGTCAAAGATGCAGAGCTAGATATTCCCATAAGGCGGTAAGAAAGGTAGAGGTGTATTTACAGCCATGGGATCTTCATAGCTGCAACTCAACAGAAGGAGCAGGAGTGATCATAGCCCTCTTTTCTGCCAGCCACTGCCAGCCCCATTTATGAGAGGGGAATGTTCTTCTTCAAGGCCACCCCACACAGAAGTTTTCAAAACCTGCAGCAACAAATAGTGACTGCACGTTGATTATCCCAGCAGCTTGGCTGCTCCTCTCATCTGAGAATTGTGGGGGGTTTAAGTGCTGTTTGACTACCCTTGCATCAGTCCAGTTTCTGAGATGCCTGTGTCCAGGAACAGTCCTGGGAGATACAGGAGGGAGTTGAAACACTGAGTTTTTGAAGAAAGTTAAATCCACATGAGCAATTCTGTGGGCTTCAGCTAGGAAATCTGAGCAGACATAAAGCCTGTTCTTAATGATATTGCACTCTGTGTTGCTGGTCTAATTATTCTTTTCATCTCTTCTACCTTAATATACCTATCTTTTCTGCCTACATTATAAGGTTATCATACTTCTCATGACATTGTCTCAAATTCCTCAGTAAAACTATTATACTGTCTGCATCACAATTTCATTACCCTAAATTTTCTTCCACTCGCATCATATTTTGCTGATTACTGTCTAGCGTTATCCAAACCCTGTAATGCAAACAGCTCTCTGCTAATCTGCTTAAAATAGTATAAGAAAAATTCTGAGGACTATCACAGGGTAGAATTGATCATTGTTATTTTTAATAAGGTTATTTTTAATAATTTTAAGGTTTCTCTTAGTTTTTTTTCAGAGCTTTGAAGTGACTCTTGATGAAACAACATTCTATAAAGCACAGAATCCATCAACAAAGATAATTTTTTTTAAAAAGTTGTAAATATGCACAGACTCTTTTGTAACTCTGTTCCTTGGCAAATTCTTCCTCTTTGCTCCCCACCTTCTTCCTTTTCCACTGCCCTTTTTTGTCCCCCATCCCTTTTACTTACAAATGTAAATTATTGAGGTAAAGAAACAGATGAAAAAGTTGATGAAACAGATTAAAAGAATAAATACCATTTTTAATGCCATCTAAAGTGCAGATACTAAGAATTAGTTCTTGCCTCTCCTGAGGTTTCCTCCGTTCATGCCAACTCAGTGCAGTCTGTCAGTGGTTTCGGCTTGCATTGAATTCACTTTGCAGGGCAAGGCGAGATATCCCAGATACCTACTATGTTGTACAAGCTGAAATCCATCTAAAATTTAAACTCTGATCAGGCTCAAATCCTCACTTTCCCAGCATGCAGCACCTGACTCCCACAATGTGAAATTCTGATGGCTGGAAATATGCCATGAGTGTTGTTAAATATTCAGGAAGATTATCTAATAGTACAGTGGAAACAAGTGTGCAGGAGCAGGTACTATTAACAAGAGAACTTAGCTGGAGAATCTAGAAAAAGATCCACCTGTGCCTCTTGACACCAGTGATTAATTCTGCACCACTAATCACAAGGCTATATTCAATTTCAGGTACTTGTTGGCCTTAAACTGTCAGAGAGAAATTCTTTTTATAGCGCTCATACAAGAATAATTATTATACCAAAATATAGGAACATGCATACTTGTTTCCTAAATAAATCAAATGCCTGAGAAATCTCTTTAAGAAGATATAGGAAGGACTGGGAAGGAAAGGGATACAAAATTGATTGTTCTGAAAAAAGTGTAAAAGAGTTTTCCAACAACATATCTCAATAGTGTTTTATATCCTGGTTTAATAAGTCTCTATATAAAGATAAGGCAGTCATGCTTGTCCCAGTGAAGGCATTCATGCAGAAAGGAGAAAATTCAGAAGAATGAACCCTGCTCAGTGCCTGTTGTGACTAATGCTTTCAATTCCCATCTACTCTGAAGAAAGAACCAACACAAAGATCAGCAGTCTGGGCTCTGTTCTAGGCTGTGACATTTATCTAAGCCTGTGTGTGGCTTTGGCCAAAGTATCCCTTACCATGCTAACAGCTGGGAAGGCAACTTGCACAAAGTGCCCTTAAGAGCAAGGCCTTAAGGATGCCTCTGAAAGGTACTGAGTATTTTACGTGCCCTGCGAATTCGTCCCTCTGACTGAGTACTGCAGTGACCTCTGCTAATCATCTTCCTCCCTGACCAGGTTTTCTGGCCTGCAGGCACCACCCCAATCCCCCATTCACAGGTGCAAGAAGCTGTTTCCCAGCTCTGAACTGACATGACATTGGTCAGGCAGGTTCACTAATTACGATGCATCAACTTTGCAGAGGGAGATGTTTTTCTGACTGGATGCTATGAGAAAGCCACTCATCATCCCACTTATGCTGACACAGCTCAATCAGTAGCATGGTTCAGGATGCAGGTAGAGTTTATTCCCCTGAAGGAGGGGAGAATATGGAAGAACAAAGAAGGGAATGGTTCCCTCTCATCAACCTAGGTGCTCAGAGAATGAGCTGATCTGAATCCATTTTCATCATGTCTGAATTTGCCTAGGGACAGGGCATAATTATTTCCCTGAGAAAAAGAAATTATGATCCTCACTGGCAGATTTTCTCTGTAAAGCAGATGTTCCTGTGCTGATCTGTGCCTTACTTTGAGGCTTCTTCCTCTAAACCTTCTCATCTTCCAGCTCCATTCAAGTAGTACTCACCATTAAATGCCATTAGCCACATGAACTTTTTCCAACATCTCACTCTGGACCTATACAAGTGGAAGGAGCACATAACTAGATTGTGGAAGAATGTGGATCTGCTGTGTACGCCACTATCCTCACTGCTGGGATACTTTGCTGGCTATAACACACAGTTTTCACAAGGATTGCATAATATTTTTCATATGTACTCTTGCAGATACTCGATTGACAGGAGCAGTGATCCAGGACGGTTCTTTTATGTCGACATTACGTCGGGAGCACTGATGACTGCACGACCTCTTGACCGGGAGGACATTTCTTGGCACAACATCACTGTGTTGGCCATGGAGCTGAGTAAGGAAAAGGCAGACTGTACATAGATTAAAGAGATACTGTAGACAAAGCAGGCTGAGAGACCTGAATTCAGCAGTTCACATATTGTTAGGCACCGAGAGGGAAGCTGTATTAAGTGAATTGCTCTTCTGACATCAACAAACGAAGACTGCATTTTATTTATTTTTTATGCTCATTTTCACAGCATGGTATGAGGCATAGAGGATGGCAATTAAATGCAGAGCCCTTCTTTTTCAATTCATTAGCATTCCAGGGATTTATTTAAAACTTTTCCCGATGTGTTTCTGGCAGAGTCCTCTCACTTCAGAAGGGCTAGGCAGCTGAAGCACAAACTGCAGAGGCTGCACAGCTGCTAGAGCTACCAGTCCTACCTGGGAGGATTGAGTGGCGCAGGAACTGGTAGGCAGCAGTGATCCTACACTGCTAGGTCACTAGCTGAAATCTGCTCCGGTTCAGCAGCAAGTAAATGACATGCCATCTGCCAGCTACATAAATAATTTGGGCCAGAGTGCTTTGGGATCTTCGAGTATGCTGAACTCATTATGCTTTTGGGTTTTACAATGAGCAAAAACTCAACTCAGGATCCTTCTGTGCCGGGTATTTTTCAAGGCTATGAGAACAAGAAGATGCTCATTTCATAGGGTCAGTATGAAAAATTTAGCTGAGCTTGAAATACTCACAGATGTGAGCTTTATAAAGGAGCTTGGGATATATAAGCAAATAAAAGGTTCACCTAGTCTTCACCTGAAATCTCTTTGGTTCACATAGCTTTTGCTCAGGATCTCAGTTCATCTGTGAGGAGAAGCAGCTTTTTGGCAGCTTGTTGCCAATAGCTGAGTCATTCCTCGTATCTCAGAGAGCTTCCTGCAGATCCAAGCTGTGCCAGAGATATGGGGCACTCTGAGAGGAACAAAATTTCAACAAGCTTGCCCAAAAGGCAAACTGCCAGCTTGAAAGCTGGGGAAATATTTCACAAGAGTTGGAGTGACTGCCACATATTTGCAGGTCGTTCCACATGATGGCTTTCTTTGCCCTTCTAAGTAGTGAGAGGGGCTGGTGAGACCATGGGATTTCACCCACACCCATTTTGGTGCCACTTTTATTTTCAGCCACCAATGGCCATTGTGATTCCATGAGCCTGTAAAAACTGCCCCTTGTAGCAGCAGTTGAGCATGAGAGCAATAGGAAGACACGTCTTCCTTGGGTTCCCTTTCCATCAATCTTCTATCAGTTTTGCTCTGAACATGTGCAGCACAATACTTTATTTAGTTAATAGTTAGATCAATATTACCCAGGGTGTAAATGCAGATGTTCATCTGCCACAGTGATAGGTGTGTTAGCAAGATGTATGTATGCATATGTGAGAAGCTGAAGGATTTCACTGCAAATTAGGGAGGAACAACATTGTTTGAGCATTATCTCAATGCCACAGTGTGACACATATTGTGGCATGCAGTACATTAAACATTTAATAAAATTCCAGAGTCTATGAAAACTCTCTATTGTTTATGTAAGTATATCATTCCTTGCTTTAAAGGGAAATGTATTTGGAGATAGAAGTACAGATTGCTAAAGCTAAAAAAAAGATAAGAGTACTAATTTTAAAGAATTTTCTGGATTTTTGCACCTCTTCTGACCCCTTACTATTTTTTTTCTTTCTGATTAAAGTTTCATTTTATCATTAAATAAGGGGGGGAAAGGTGATTTGGGGCAGACAAGCACTAAGAAAAACAAATTATTCTGTAGCCACTTAGTTTGGAATTTGTGAAGATATGTGAAAAGATGTACAGATTTACTGGCAAAGAAAGCTAATGAACCAGTGGGACAGAAACATCACAAATGATGTCATGCAGAATGTAAAATTTTCATTGCAATTTTAAGCTTCACTGAAAGCTTTTCTGTACAATTTCATGTGTTATTACATTTTAAACCCTCTCTGTACAAAGTATCAAAGGCTTGACACTATTTTTGAGTTCAAGGAACATAAATTCTGAGCAAAAGCATATCTAAACTGGAGAACTGCCATTTTTAACAAGTTCTAAATAACAAGTCTATCCTTAAAACAGTATCTTCCTAATTCATGGCACCAGTAGGGAGGCTCAACAAACAGTATTGCCCAGTTGAAGGGCAATAAAACAATAAGGGGCATGGTCTAAAACATTTGCTGTAGAAACAGTTCATTGGACTGAACCAGGTTGAAATCTTTCAAAGAATTTGTTTGTAAAATATTTGATTAGATGGGAAGCCAGGCTAGACAGGGAGCAGCATTTGCAGCTTCACTCTGGGTCACACAACACCCAAGTCAGCACAGTTACCGATGGGAAAATGTGAATTAACACAAACTAGTAGTGGAAAACCTGCTTTACCTCTTGAGCAGAGTGAGGAGCAGCCTCTTCCATGTCCCATATATTGCCTTTCTTTACACTATTTATTCCTTCTTCTTCCAGATAACCCCTCACAGGTGGGCAGTGTCTCTGTGACAGTGAAAGTCCTGGATGTGAATGATAACGCACCAGAGTTTGCAAGATTTTATGAAGCTTTTGTTTGTGAAAATGCCAAAGCAGGCCAGGTGAGAAATGATTGTAACACCAGGGGTTGGGAAGGGGATGCTGTCCTACATGGAGGCAGCATGCCAGGAAGGGTGGGTGTTGGGAAGAGGGCTCAGCTACCCACACGTTTCATCTGAACACTCATCAGCAGCTGTCTGTGCTTCATTCCAAAGGCAAGCTTATCGCACTGGAAGGAGCATCCTATAGAGCACCTCTTCTGTTTCTCCCACATCTCTTTTATTCTCCCACAGTAGAGTCTAGTCTCACTGCACAATACATTTCATAGCTGAAATAAAGCCTTCCCTTAGGCATGTGCCAGCAGGCAAACACCCCATGTGTCCTGTAGCAGCATCCAAGAGTGGAGAAGTGTTATGAGAAGTGCCACAGAATCAGCCCAGGCCATGTGTGACAGACAAGACTCACTAATGTGAGTCTTAAATGTTTTAAGAGCCTTAAGCACACCTGGACTTACAGGAGCTGGACATAACTTGCTACCTCATGTTCAAAGGGGTGCCAAGCAGAATATGTTCTGCTGTGAACTAGAGATGACAGAGTCAAAAGCAACCAAGACTTCCCACTGCACTCACTCTAAACCAGCACCTTCAAGCAAGCAGCTTTTTGCTCCACTCCCTTCCAAAACCCCATCAAAGCCCTTGAACAAGGTCACCAGTGCCAGAGATGGACATGAGCTCCCCCTCGCTGGACCTGCTGCAAGTTCTGCTGCTGATCATTTGTGGGGAGCCACCTCTTGCTCCACCACCAAGGTTCCACGGTGGGGACTGGTGCCTCCTAATGCAAAGCTGACCAGCATAGTTTAAAGACATAGATCTGTGAAGGAAAAAGTATGCAAGTAATATCACTGTGTGTTTGTGGAAGCTTCCCCCAGCTGTGTGAAGCAGAATGAAACAGCTGCTCACTGCTGGGGTAACTGTCCTTACATCTATCATATATAGAGTATTTTCATTTCACCAATTTACAGAGGTTCTTAATAATATAGGCAATAGAAATCATTGCCTAGACTTTTTTTCCTGGTTTTGAAGGGGGAGTGTCCTAAGTAATAAGCTTTCTGAGTTCAGTATTATTATGAATGCTCATTTGCACTACTTTCTTCAGTAGAGAATGCTAAATTCCATTGCCACATTTTTAAAAGTTCTGAAATCTGTTTTAAGGTGGTGAATAAGACTTATGGGTCTGACATTTGCCTTTGAATCCCAAAATAACTTTCAAGTAAAAAAATCCAGGTGAAGATTTGTTCCTTGTCCAAAAAGATGCCAGAATGTTTGTTCAGACAGAGCTCATTGTGCTTCAAGCTGTTAGACCTACTTTACAAATCTCTATAAGTGAAGTAACAAATCTCTTTCTGGATTTAGCATTGTCTTAGTTTCTTTAGTTTGGTATTATTTATTGCATATGCAGAGTTTCTGCATGGTTGGCTTTTCTCTCTTTTCCACTGACATCTTGGGAGGAATTTTATTGATTTAAAACTAAAAGAGTGGCAAAATAATCAACCTGAAGTCCTTTTCGACCTGCATAATGAAGCTGAAAGTAAGTATGGGCTTTCTTACAAGCTCTCTAATGCACAATGAATCTTCTGAAAAACCCGGGACCCCAAAAGACAAAAAGAAATGTGCAACAGAAGATAGGGATGCATGAGAGGGAAGTGTCTGTTATTTGAAGCAAACTGAATATCTCCTCCTTTGTTTAAAAGTAATGTGATTGACTACAATAAAATAGATGACGCCTGCAAGCTTTTGAGTCTCTTCTTGAGAGAAAATTGTACCTCTGGAAGGCAACTTTATTCAAATGCTCCAGTTGCTTATATTTATAGATACAAAATACATGTTATCTGTTTGATTGTTTGTTTATATCATAAATATTTTGCTTCTCACCTGTTTCTACTTTTCTCTTGTGTTCTGTAGCTGATCCAGACAGTGAGTGCCATCGACAGGGATGACCCACAGGAGGGTCAGCGCTTCTACTACAGCCTGGCTCCAGAGGCAGCCAACAACCCCAACTTTACTCTAAGGGACAATCAAGGTAATCAGAGTGGACATAGACAGTTAGCTGCTCTAATTTCTGATGCCTGAGTTGGACTAGAGAAGCTGTGACTTACAGTGGGTGATAAGACTGCCATTTCAAATAATACCAAGTGACACCTGCTCCTTAAAGGCAGTAATAAAATGACATATTACTTAATACACTTGAAGGTTATGTGATATTTTCTTCTCTAGAAATATTCTATAGCAATAGGCCCCTTTTCCTTTTTCGAGGAAATGTGCCAGTGTTTTGTGCAAATTCAGGTCTTTTGGTCAGGCTGCAGGCATCTCGGATTATCGGAGTGGAAATTGCATTCACTCAAAAGGAGATGCTTAAAGGTAGGCTAGTAACTGGAACTAGGAGACAAATCTGAAGGGAATTACATTGCTCTTTTTTGTGCTCTTCATGTTTTCTCCCAGGCACAGAAAAAGGGAAGGTTTTTGTACTGTTCCAGTGTTTTCCCCCAAGCACTTTTTTCCTTTCTCCTTGAACATCCTCATTTCCCTAGAGAAAGAGGGCAGTAGGGAGTACTTGCAGAGCCTTAGGGAGGTAATTTGGTATACAGCTAAAGGTCTGTGTAAGGTGACCTAAGTAGAAACTGAAACATCAGTGGGAAGATTCATGGCAAATCACTGGCATTTGAACATTCTAACCAGTGGAATTTGATCCTTTTGGGAAAGCTTTGGTGGTTTTGGAGCCTACAGGAAAGTCCTGCCATAGCAGGCCTTTGCATGACTGCTGTTAATAGATTATATCCATGGGCAGACAAGGTCTAGAATCAAGTTTGCACCAGCCTTCATTAGGAAAGAGGGACGACCTTGAGTGACCTGGTGCAGAGCTTTGAAAGTCAGTCTTGAGGGGCTGGGTTCCAGTAGGAGTTTAGTGTGTAAAGTATCACAAATCAGCAAGCAATTCTAGAATAAACATTCTAGGAGATTCTAGGAGAAAGACTGGCCACCTGCAGCAGCCATGGCCAGCCTCCAAGCCTAGCCTTGAACCTACACATGCCTGCTTGTCACACTTACTTCCATTAGCCCCTATCTGGGCCTCTCCAGGCATAAGAAAGAGCAACAGAGAGGCTTATAAAGAAGCCCATGCCTTCATTAACCAAACATGTCTTAAAACCTGCTACTTGCAGTGTCTGGAGGCCTCCTCAACAACACACTAATGCTCTTTCATCCCAAAAGCATTTTGTTCTGTAGTGTCCCTGAAGCCTCCCCACACAATTTCTTGCATTTTTATCCCCTTCTTTCTCTCATTGTCTCTTTTATTTTTGAGTGTATATTGCCAAAATAAATGAACAAATATAGCACAACTACTGCTCAAGCATTTGGCAAACCAAGCTCATTTTATCCTCAAGGCATTGTTCTAAAAAAAGAAACTCTCAAAACTCCCAGCATCAGATGTAGTTTTTCTGTCTAAGGCCATACTTGCAATAATTTATAGTGACAGCAGTGACTGAATGGCTGTGCCTCCCACTCTCTATAAAATACCAGTTTTCCATATATATATATCACAAGAAGCTTAGGGTACTATTAATTACTAATTTGAAATAAAAATATTAAGTATCAAACCCCTGACTATTTGAATTATCCGCATTTTGATCACCATGGTATAAGAAGCACATTAAGCTATATACTGAGTGTCCGTGAGGATGGTGAAAGGTTTGAGGGGAAGCTGTACAAGGAGCAGCTGGGGTCACTTGGTTTCTTCAGCCTGGAGGAGACTGAGGGGACACCTGATCACAGTCTACAATTTCCTTGCGAGGGGAAGCAGAGAGGCAGATACCGATCTCTTCTCTCTGCTGCCCAGTGACAGGAGTTGACAAAACAGCATGAAACTTATTCAGGGGAGGTTTAGGTTGGATGTGGTGAGCACGTTTTCCACCCAGAGACTGTTTGAGTACTGGAAAGGTTCCCCAGGGCGGTGGACACAGCACCACTCTGAGTTCAAGAAGCATTTGGGCAAAGCCCTCAGACACATGGTGTGACCCTTGGGGTGTCCTGTGCAGGGCCAGGAGTTGGACTCAATGATCCTGATGGGCGCCCTACAACTCAGCATATTCTATGATTCTATGATTAAGAGTTTATTTACTGCCTCAGCAATTCGGAGTGCAGTAGTCATTTCAGTAAAAGTAATTTATACTTGTATTTTCATCTAGGGGCCACTAAGAACTATATAAATCTTAAAACTTAGGCACAGAGGGGGTAGCTATACTGTTTGTCACAGGGTGGCTAGACAAGAAACAGAACACACTTTGCTAGTCACAGCCTGTGCCCATGAACACGAGACAGGAATGCTTCCCAGGCTGTGGGAAGGCGCTGTTCAGATTAGCAATTGTGCTGATTACTTGGTTGTCCAATATAGCAGTAAGAGAAACTGCAAGACATGTAGCCTTCTTGGCAACAATTAAAACCTTGATTTATACTGAGCAACAGATAGATCACAGTTTGCATTCTGATGAGCTGTTTTACATATTTTTTTGGCCCTTGTAATTTTAGTCTCTGAGAATTTCTTCAGTCTATTCATTCTTTGCATATCTTCAGCAGACAGAGAAATCCTATTGTTCTCCTTTATAGATGGGGATCTAGGGCAAGGAGAAATTAAGCTACTTACACGCTGGGTTCTCTTTGAATTCAGTAAAATCAGTGAGAGGTAGACAAGTTAAGTAGCTGCAATGCTCTGGGCACAAACGGCTTCCCAAGCCCTTAAAGGATATGTGTGATGAAGCAGGGAATTGAGCTGAAGTCTCCCATCTCTTCAGTGTCTGCTGTAGGGCATTGGCAAGCCATCTTCCCCCACTTCTAAGTCCAGGTGAAACCATGCTGGGAAAAAGTTAGAAAGAGAGGCTTGCTGTAAGAATGAACAACAAAAAAAGCTTACTGCATGTCCAGATTAAACTCTGAGCTGATCTTCTGTTGAATCTTAATCACTGCCCTCCATCTTTCAGAAGGAGGAACTGTTGAAGAGAGAGGCCTTTTTTAATTGGTGGAGGATTAGGATCGGTCACACCCCCACCAGGCCTGTCATTGGGAGCCTCTGGCAGTCCTATGCATTGCAAATAAATTTGTCCTAGGAAAATTTTTAGCTATTTCTGCCTTCCTTAAAACTGTGGTCTACTTCACACATGTAAGCAGTGAGCTGAAAATCCTCAAGAAAAGGTCTGACTCTTTCCCCAGCCCCGTGGTGTCTGGATTGCCTGCTTCCTTGTGCTCTTTCTCCCACTCCTGGTGAAATATTTCTTTATATTATTCCTAACTCTTCATAATTATTACAATCAGTTTTTAAAGCCTAACAGAATTTTCAGGCTAATCATCCCCAGTTCTTCTGCAGGTGCATGCAGAAAGAAACCAAGCCTTTCTTGTGAGGAGAGCAGTGGTTAGCTCTGATCTCAAGATTGGCAACTACATGGTGGCTAATTCCCCTGACCTCTCCCGAGGGGTACATCATTCCCAGTGAGGCAGAAAACGGCAGGAAGATGGTGCTCCATGGCTTTTTCTCACAACCACATGAAGACAGCAGCCTGCATGCCTGTGGGAAGTTCAGTTTTCCCACAAATATGGGACCAGCCATGCTGCAATATTCAGCATCTCTGCTCAGTGTTGGAGCTACGTGCTGCCATCCAGCCCTCTGTGAGCCAAAGGTGCTGTGTTGGAAGCTGTGATGAAAAATATTGTGCATTCTTATCATGCCTGCTTTTATTTTTTTAACATAATGGGGCTTTCATGTCCTCAAAAGCCCTCTTCTCTTCATGGCTGGGGTTTAGCAGATATCAAATTTGGAAGAAAATTGTGTATTCCAGTTTCTGCCATGCTGCATCACGTTCCAGCATGTCCTTCGCACTGCCCTAGCACTTCAAATCACATTGGCTTTTGATGAGTCACACAATGAGCTGTGGCACCAATGTATTTCAGTTGCGGAGTAACAGGTAGAACAATACTTTAGGGATGATTTGGATGCCTGCCTAGTACAAAGCAAAATGAAACAAAAGGTCCAAAATGTAATGCTGTGAGTTACAAAGAGAATTTAATCACCAACATTTAAGACCTTGATGATATGGTCAGTGCATCACAGCAGAAGGTATATATACATATATCTATATTTCGATATTAGATTATAGAAAGTTGGTTTTGGCCTGACAAAAGAACGATTAAAACCCTTGAGACCTCTCACTAGCTGATTTTGTACAGCTTCTGTCAGGTTCACTGCCTATAACTTCTTTTGCAGGCAAAGTATGACCAGTTCAGAATTCTTTTTTTCCCCTCACAAAGAGCAATTTTACATGAAATGAAGGTTTGCTGTCACCTGAATAGAATTTGTGACTTCTATTGTAAGTCAGTTTAAAGAAAGTTAATCATTCACCCAGGAAAGAGAAAAACAACTAAATTACTACAGTTAGGATGACTCAATTATTTTCATTGACACAGCATAAATGCAGGCACTTTGCCACTTTCTGCCTTTGGGCTGCTTTTTCTCATGCTAAAACTGGCCCAGTGATGGAAAGATGTGGTATTAATAGCTGGGGAGTACATATAGAGGGCACATAAACAGCCCAGGAGAGAGAAAGCATTTGTATGTGCCCCAGGAGAGAGAAGGGAAAAGTCTGAGCAGGCAAGGGCTCCTGTCCACAGCACTCCCATTGCCTGGGAGCCATGGGAGGCACAGGGTACTGCTCTCTGATGGGTTTTGGGACATATTCCTGAATCATAGAATCATTTAGGTTGGAAAAGAATTCCAAAATCATTGAGTCCTACTGTGAATCTAACACTGCCAAGTGCACCACTAAACCATGGCCCTGAGTGCCCCATCTACACATCTTTTGAATGTCTCCAGGGATGGTGACTCAGCCACTTCCCTGGATAGCCTTTTCCAATGCCTGACCATCCATTTAGTGAAGAAATTTTTCCTAGTATCCCAGCCACCCATGGCACAACTTAAGGCCATTTCCTCTTGTACTATTGCTTGTTACTAGGAAGAGACCTGTCTATGTCTGTCAGTACCCACTGCTCATACTCAGAGCTGCACAGCATATCAAAGGTGAAATCAGTAAACACTGACACATAACCAGTTTTAAGCAATTTTAGGATTTCATCTTGCACCTGGTGGTTTCTCCTCAAAGCTCCAGGTCTTGGGATCACATGATTTAACAAGACACTACAATTTCACTATATATTTGCATGCAGACAGGCAGCACACTTCAGATTTTTATGCTTTTGGAGTAAAATCTTGAAATGTCATTGATGTTCAAGAAAAAAGATCCTGAGATTCTTTTTAGAAACGTCACAAATTTAAATTGATCTCAATACTTAGGTGTGCCTGTACTCTCTGATGCCATAAGATTTGCAGCACAGAGTACATAACTCAGAGCATAATTTAAGTCTAGGAGGCAAGTGTAGTGTGTCTAGCTTGGACTTGCACATATTCCATAGCTGGCTGTATATGACACTCCTGTTTTCACTTCTAAAAGCCATCAAATAATTTCTGGTGTCCAGACTACAGTAGCTAACACAGCTGAATTTATCTGCATGTAACCTGAGTCTCTACACTGAAAAAAAATCCCTGAAAAGTTGAAATTTTAGCAGTGAATGGGAAGAGAAATAATAAGGAAATTGAACACTTAAGTTAGGGGTTTTTTAGGTTTTTTCCAGCCTACTTGTGATCAGAAGGTTTCTTGCCATTTGCAGGCAGCAGTCCCATTGTGCCAATCCACCTGGGAACAGCTGATCAGCATCCTGCATTTTCAAGCATAGCAAATGTACATTGGTAACAACCTGGAGATGCAGATGGCCAGACTGTGTGACCTCTTTTGAACCAAGGAAACAGGAAACAAAACTAAGTAGTGAAAGAAACTGCATGAAGATCATCTTCCCAAAAACACCAGAGTATCAGTGCACAGAATCAGGGCTTGTAGGTCTGACAAAAAGTACCTGTGCTCCCCATTTATCTTTTCTGACCCAAGCCTTGAAGACATGTTTGTAAGAAAGAACAATTTTCATTCAACTTGCTCTAAACTCCTTGATGAGCCAGATCACATTGGAGACATTCAGTCTTGCACATTCCAAAAGTCTCTGAGGCCAAAAGGCTTAAAAGTCAGCACTGACAAAATCAACACTCATCTCCAAAGAGTTTTTGCCTTGGCACTGTGAGATGAGAATTGAGAACAACTTCCTGAATGCACTTTCTTTCCAATTAGGAAATTTGGTGCACAGTCTGAGGAATTTGAGGGAGGGGATAGACAGAAATTCAAATTCCACTGGTAAATTTTTATATTTAAAAAAACATGTTGAATATGGAGAAAAAAGCCCCAAAGGCAGGAATTTCCCTTGAAACGGCCAACAGCAACTGGCTGTTAGGTCACTCTTTTACTATTTTTGTCAGCAGCATCATTTTGATTCCTTTTGATTTAAGTTCTTATAAAAAACAGGCAGTCACACTAAATGAAGCAGAATGGTCAAATCAAAGCAGAATAATTCTGACAATGATGACATGAAGCATTCTGACTTTTTTCAGGGGCAGAAGTACTAATGAAATTGTATGTATTTCACAGACAAAATGTTTAGTTGCAAATTTTCAACTCGCTGCTGCTTTAGGATAGCAAGCTGGGTTTTTTCTTGTCTCCTTGTTGCCTCAAGCAGATGACTATTGCATGTATCAGAAAGCACAGAGTGCCATAACATGTCCACAAGGGTTATATACCAGCATCTCCAAAATGGTGCAGCGTCTGAAGTCTAGAAAAGCTGCTGAGCATACACAAACAGGGACAACGAGTTGCCTTCAACTGCTCATTTCTGTCTTGCCTTCTGAAAGGTCTCTTCGGCAAATCTGAAGACTGACTTTGCTCTGAGTACTCTATATCAGAAGGGGTAAAGTTAACTCCTAAGGTGTGTATTCCTCTCAGGCTTCACCTGAGAAGATACTGGAAGAAGGGAAGCAGAGGCAAAATGATTAGTGATAAACTGATTTTAAAAAAAAACAAAAAAAAGAAGAGAAAAAAAAACCAGATGTGGGTCTAGGGCTGATTTTTTTAACATTCCTTCTCCGCTGAATGTATTTGCTCTGCATATAAGCCGTTCTCTCTGTTTGTTTCCTGCCCCTAGATAATACGGCGTGGATTTTGACGAGGCGCTCTGGCTTCAGACAGCAGGAGCAGAACACCTTTTACCTGCCCATCCTGATCAGTGACAACGGGCGCCCGGTGCTGAGCAGCACGGGCACGCTCACCGTGCACGTCTGCAGCTGCGACGAGGAGGGCATGGTGATGTCCTGCAATGCCGAGGCCTACGTCCTCCCTGTCAGCCTGAGCAGAGGGGCACTCATTGCCATCCTCGCGTGCATCTTTGTCCTGCTAGGTAAAGCCCTCACTTCCTCTTGGGAGGGACAGACTTTTCGGTTCTGGCCAGGGGGTTGCTGATCCATCAGAGGTGTAGCACCCAAACGTACACACACACATCTGTGTATAGGTGTGTGTATGTAGACACACAGGTACCTAAAGGGACAAATCAAGGACCTGATGGTGTTGCCAGCTGCATATGGCTTCAGCCTCTGGACTGTAGGAACAGGGGAAAACTATGGCCTGCAAGTATTTCTGCCAGAGGCCCAAAGTGCTAGGGCGTCTGATTTCCTGCAAGGGTGTGGCAGTGGGAGGTACTGAGAGCTGTGTCTGGGGCCAGGTTAGTTTCTCATCCTGCTCCATAGTAAGCCCAGTTCCATTTCTTGTCTTTTGGACCTCCATCCTTTTTCCTCGAGACACTACATTTAAACAGTGCCTGTTCGGCTGTAAAGGGGCTGAACGTCTTGCATCAGTTCTGTCTCCACAATTAAATTTCATGCTTTCCTTGCCCAGACATCCTATGTCGTTTTTTAGCTGTTGGTATCAAAAGAACTTCAGTTCCCTTGTTCACTCTCTCAAATCATGAGATACTAGTTCAAAGCACACATTCCCTGAAACTTCAGGGGACCCAATTTGAGGAAGAGTGTAGTAACATACAGGAAAAATTCTTTAAAAGTGCCTCAGTTCTGGCTCTTCAAAGTAGAGCCTAGATACCTCAGTTCGAAATTTCAGTATCCAGAATCTTTGCTGAGTTCTAGCTCTGGAAACAGTCGCCAAGAGATGGCACATTTTTGATAGCAAAGGGCTCTGGTACCTGTATGACCACTTCTCCCCATGCTAGTAAGCACAGCGAGGAGCACCAGCACTGCAGCTCTGCAGGAGGCTGGCAGATAAACAAAAAATTCCTTGGAGCAGACTAAGGGACTAGCTATGCATTTTGCTATCTAGGCAGACGTATCACTGTGGTGCCTTAGGACCATCCATCTCTGTCATAAGCAGTGGCCAGCACAAGAGGCATCCCCAAAGCAGGCTGCAAAACCCACCCACAGAGCAGAAAACAATATCCCTATGGATAATTGTAACATATAAATTGTTACTGACCTCTGAGCTGGCTAGCTTAAAAGTGGCAAGCACCACTGGATATACATGTCCTAAGTGTTACCAAGAGTGAAGAATTCAGGTGAGAAAGGGGACAGATTAGCAGACCTCAAGCTACCAATTTTGACTGGGTGGTGAGAGAGGCAGATTTCTACACCCCTTAGTTTGCAAATACCACAGCTCTTTAAATCCAAGGGGCTAGTTGGGCTCAACCATGGGAAAGTAGGGCAGAGGAAAGCTGAAGCCCTGGCAAGATCTGCCTCCTTGCTGACAGCCCTGTGTCTTGCTTGGCTCCCCCAGTATTGGTGCTCCTCATCCTCTCCATGCGGCGCCAGAGGAAGCAGCCGTACATCATCGACGAGGAGGAGAACATCCACGAGAACATTGTCAGGTATGACGACGAGGGTGGCGGCGAGGAGGACACGGAGGCCTTCGACATCGCCGCCATGTGGAACCCGCGGGAGGCCCAGCTGGTGGTGAAGAACCGGCAGGACATGCTCCCTGAGATAGAGAGCCTCTCCCGATACGTGCCTCAGGCGTGCGTCATGGACAACAACGTCCACAACTACGTGCTCGCCAAGCTGTACGAAGCTGACATGGACCTGTGGGCGCCTCCCTTCGACTCCCTGCAGACGTACATGTTTGAGGGGAACGGCTCGGTGGCGGAGTCGCTCAGCTCCTTACAGTCCGTGACGACAGACTCAGACCAGAGCTACGACTACCTGACGGACTGGGGGCCGCGCTTCAAGAAGCTGGCCGAGATGTACGGGGCCACAGACAGCAGTGGGGCTCTGTGGTAACAGACAAGGAGTGGCAGAGGGCTTTCCGTGGGAAACGGTGTCCAGTTCGGTCCATTCTCATCAGATGCTTCCACGGACATGGGTGAGGCCTCATTAAAAAAATAGCAATACGGTGCTTGGATGAGAATGGGAAGATGGGTGCGAATGAAGGTCTCTCTGGATCAGCTTTACTCAGTTAAATTAAGTCACATTTTTGAAACTATGAGGAACGGAAGGAAGTTTTTTCCTGGTTTTTACTGCAAAATTGGAGAGCTCCACACCTGGAATATAATGACATTGCTCTGTCTCTCTCTTCCTTTCTCTCCCCTTTGCATACGGCAGCTTACTGAGCTCTATACATCAGGGTTCAAAGATCTGTAAACTCCAGCTGTAATCTCCAACTCACTGAGAAATTGTCACCACAGAAGAGTTGTTCCCCACTGGTTATTTTTTCCCCATTAAAATGGAAAAGAATTGCTTGCTAACAAGAGGAAAAATATCCACAAAGCAGAAAATTGAAACTGGAATCTCAGAGGGCTCCTTGTAAACTAAACTCCTCCCTCTGTTGCTAACAGAGTTCTTTTTTAATCCTTTAGAAACAAGGCTGAGGTTGGGGTTTTTTTCCCACGTGACTGAGAGGGCTGGGGAAGAGGCTTTGAATTTCTACTCTAGTTTAATGGCTGATCTGTGAGTCATTGGCGTTAACACTAATCCATCTCCTATCAAGTTTGTGTAAATTTATTCTTGACTCTTTAAAACCATGACTCTGCTAAACTGCTCAGAACAAAACCAGAAAATCTGCCTCTTTTGCACTGTAGATGTCTCTTCCATGTGCCAAATGTGAAGATTAGATTCTACCAATGAAAGCCAAATAAATTTTAAAATAAGAAAAAGCTATATTTGGTAACTACATGGGTTAGATGGGCTTTCCTAATCTGTGTGAGGTCAATCCAAGGGATGTTTACATACTGTAGATAACCTACTTGAACAAATGCAGTATTATAGACCAATAAATGGATGTAAGAAAATTACATGTATAAGTTTTGTATATTTGTTAATTTTGGTAATAAATATGATGTACTGCATACAGTACAGTACCTTAGCACCTCTTTTAATAAAAGTTAAACAGAAGGGAAAGTCTGATGGCAATTTATTGACTACATTGCACACAGCAGTTAGTGCTTCTCTGCAGTTTTCTATGCCTGGAGCACCAAGAAAAAATGGTTCATCAGCATCATGTCAAGGAGACAAGGCTTCAGTTTGCAGAGCTGAGCAGATTGTCTGCTTCTTTTATCATTGTTCACTTGGACATTGCCCTTAGCAGTGAATCAGCTCAAGTACAGCCCACCAGACTAGTTACATTTCTAATTGAATCATGCTGAAGTCAAAAGGTCTTACCTGACTTTTTTCAAACATTAAGGCTGGGGCACTGATAAGCTTGGAAACCAGTTGCACAGCCCTGACAGAGTCTCGTGCCTTCAGAGACATGACAGACTAAGATAAAATATCTATTTATTCTTACTCTGCAGTCAGTTTTGCACCTGGATCTTCTCTTGTTTGCCTGTGTAAATGAGAAGAACTAGGGAAATTACACTAACACAAGTTTCATGGAATGTGGTGAAAGGCCTCTGAAAGCGGAATAGTCTCCAATGGAATTTGTAGGTTTATTTCTAGCTAAGGAATCTCTACACCTCAAATTTCCCAGAAAATAGATGTTCACACATAACCACCCAGCTACCACACTTTTACTACGGATATGCCTTGCTCAGTTCCTGTTGCAGATGTGCACAAAACATTGCAGTCTCTACTTTGCCTAATCCGAGGTTGTACCAATTTAAGACAGGAGCCTTGTTTCCATAGACTCATATAAAGTCATGCATCTGTGGAGAGCCATGCACCCACCTGGGAAAAAAGGTTTTAGTGACTTCTTGTTTGCTCCTCTGACATGATGTAAATCTGTGCCTTCACAAATATAAAATGCCATGGGTTCTGCTTTTCACCTGAACATGCTTTACACCATTGTAGAAAGAGCACTGACAATTATTTGATAAAGATTCTTTCACTCATATCGTAGCACTCACCCTCACATGTCATATTGATTTTAAAGCACAAGATTAGAACTGCAGCCATGGTGACCAAGGAAGTGGTGTAAAGGACACAAAGTTGCTGTTGAGACTCTGAGAGCTTTCTCGCCTCCTGCCACCAACAGATACCACAGAATATAGGGAGGAGGAGATCTATTCCACCACTTCCCTCTCTGATCCAAACATTAGTTTTACACATTTTAAACAGAGGCCTCTTTCTTCTTAAAGCCCCAACTGTTAAGTCTCTAGAACCTATCTAGGCAGTCTTCAACATCATCAGAATACTCACTGATGAAAACCTTCCATGGGAAGCATAAGAAATTGTATCCCTTGCAGCCATACAAGCCTGCAGTGCATATAGATGACTTTGTCCCTCCACAAAGCTATGCTTTGGTATTTTCAGACCATTACTGTCTTTCCTGGTAGTCACAGTCTACAGTAACAAAAAAGCCTCTAGATTGTTCTTCATATCCTGATACCATGATGGTTTAATTCTCCTATTTTAGGCAGAGTGGGAGAATGGGTGTGAATGTACAGTCCAGCATCATATTGCCTTCAATCTTCTGCATTTACTAAGAGTTTTCCCAGGACAAGCTGCTTCACAGTCTGTTTTGACTCCATATAAGCCCCCAGAAGTGGTCTCTGCAAGACCACTGTGCAGCATCCAGGACCAGCTTCCCAGGCTGTGTATCCCCCAGTGTGGAAAAACCAGCAGCCTGTTTGCTAGGGGCTTGTGCTCATGCCACAGGGGAATTCATAACCCACCTTCCTAAGCTTCATGTCAGTGTTAGGCTCTCTGACTGTCCTCAGGTTTGCCTCAACTTGTGATCACAGTCAATAGCTGCACAGCTTGATGTTGTGACACTTACCAGCTGGTGTTTAGTAGGCACTTGGCAGCCTGGCACTTTATTTTTTCTGTTTTATGGAACAGGTGACAGTGTTTCTGCAGTCTGTGAAATCTCTGTGCCAACAACCAACACTTGCATCTATCACACCATCACAAACAAAACTGAAGAACCCTCTGGTTTGGCTGATGAGATATAAAAAAGATCAATTTTCACACATATCAGGGCTCAGCAGGTCCAGAGTAGAAGAGGAGAGAAGACTCCAAGCCCAAAGGAAATGCACGGTGCCACAGACTGTCAGTGAAACAAGCACACTGGTCACACAGGACCTCAGCCTCCAGCTCAAGGGCAGGCCTGGTCATGCGCATGAACATTTGCAGCACTACATAAAATCTGTTTATGGTTTACAGACAAGGAGTTCAGCCTGCCATGGTAGAGAGACTGGGCTTTGCCACACCACTAGACACCTCCAAGTGACAGTCCCAGTCCTGCATGACACCCACACTCTATCTACTGCCCTGGTGTAAGGGCAGAAATGTCAGAGGGCCAGGACAAGGTCCTACGTGCCCTCACCAGTGTCCCCAGTTCCCCTGTGCTCCAAGGTTGGTCTGAGTGCATAGAGCTTTTACTACTACTCATTTCAGTTTGTTCCTCTGATGACATTCTTTATCACAGCTGCCAGTTCTCAGGAAAAAACAAGAGGACTTACCATCCAGCAACAATCCCCTAGCCTTGGCTGTGGCTGCAAATCAGAGGTTCAGAGGAAAAAATAACAGAGCTTGCAAGTAATTTTACTAATTTCAGCCACTTAAAAATTGAGCATACGGACTGAGCAATCCATCTCAACCCTCTCTCAAACAGAGTTAGACACAGAGTGGTTCATTCGCCTCATCTTGGCCATCTGTATGATGCTATGGCCGCTTGGAGCTGTATTTCTCTCCGTTAATGGCCTGGACCCTAGGGAATTCAGCCCTGCTGCTCAGCATCTGGCCCTAGGCATGACATTCCCAAGCTCTCTGCTCTACATTTCGTTTTACAAGTGACCCTGGGCAAACACTACAGTCACTGATCTTTTCCCACAACCCATCTCTGCCTTGTCTGGGTAGATTGCATGATCTGCCACTATAATTCTGCACTGGTCATCACACCTGGGCTCTGAGTACAGTGTTCTTTAAACCATCGGTCAAGGACTCCAGATCTCTTCAGAGCAAAATACAGAACTCAAGAATGCATGAAAAGAGATAACATTCTTTCTAGTGTAAATTTTCTTGCAACGCTGCCTTTCATTTGCTGCTGCATTGCCCATTTATCCAGCTCTATTAGGCCCCCCTTGATTTTGTCCTTTCTCCTCCAGCTTTTATTATCATATCTCCTCTTATCATATCTCTCCTCTTAATCATTTCATGCTAACATTTGTTGCCTAAAATTCCCTTTTAGACCATTCGTCACAACCAAGAGTGACACAAATGCCTGGGGGACCCAGAAGTTATTTTTTGGTCACCTTGAAATATGATTTATTAGCCTGTGCCTGTATTTTTCTTGATGCAACTTTCACATACCATAAGCTAGAACCTGCTGTCTGAGCACAGCACCCAGGAACCATCAAACTGGAGGGATGGACATTTCCCAGAGGTCTGTTCTGCATATGCACCACATCTTGACCTACCTGGCCATGAGTAAGAGAAAGGAGGCATATTAAAAAAGGCACAAATGATACCTTACAGATTCCAGAAAAGTTCTGACCTGGGCAAATTCAAAGTTGAGGAGATTCAATAGCTTTTGTGTTTGTGCTGCCAGGGTCTTATTACTAAGATGACCTTGCTTTATGCCAGCTTAGCTATGAGTTAGATCAAGCCCAGGAGAGAAGGTGGGCTCAATAACACATGAGGATGGCATGCGAGGAAATCCATACTGTTGGGAGCTAGTTACTGCTCTCCCTCCTCCTGTGTGTCAGGGTGTGAGACAGCCCAGTTCATCCTGGTCAAGGAATAGCCTTAAATGTATTGTCTTCATACAAAACTGGTGTAAACAGAACAGTGGTTCTGTCCAAGACATCCTAATTTGTGCCTGCTGAGATGTAGAACATTCAGAAGAGGAGGAGCTGTGTTTCCCTTGGTTGTGCCCTGTCTCTCTCATGGCTATGCATATGCCATCAGAGAGCCCCTAGACAGCCACTGCTGCAAAACAGCTGTTATCACCTAAGGGATTCGTTCTCATGCATAAAGGTCAGTGATTTGCCTCTCATTTGGACTGTAATACAGTAATAATCTGTATCAGTGCATCCTGTTTAAACAGAAAGGAAAATCAGCAGACAGCAGTGAAACCGAGGTGGAGTCAGAGCTGTGACTAGGAAAGCAGTAGGAGCTGGGGAGTCTCACTGTCAAACCAAGACTTTAAGGACAGATTGTCTGTTTTCCTTTCCTATATCAACCTTTTCCACACTGACATGCAAGATATTTTGGTCTTGACCTCAGAGGTGGCACATCAGGCCACCCGCATCACTGACTCTGAGCAGAAGCAGCAGTGCAATGTTGATACTGTATTTCCCAAGGGACATTAGAGTAATATGGTGGAGGAGGGAGAAGAGAGTCACTTCACAATGACTTTAAAAAATCGTGTGATTTTTCAGAGCTGATGTAGAAGACAGTCTGAATATCATTTTCAGACCTAATTTGTTATTAAGCTCACCATTAGTGAATAACCCTCTTGGGAAATATTAATTTTCAAATGCACACCTTACTGTCTATAGGCTGGTTCCATGATGACTAATCCTATAATTTTTTCCCACAGGTGCACGAGCTACAGCACTTAATACTAGAGGCAAAAGTTCTTGCCATACCACATAAAACCAATAACAATAATAATGAAAACCTCTATCATAATGGGGGTCAGATTTTGCTTCTGCTTTGTGGGAAGGCCAAAGGTTACCAGACTCATAATGGAATTTAAGAAGCTGAATCCATAGTTAAAGGATTAGTAGTTCCAGATGTTCCAGGAAGTGTTAAAGCCGGGCTGGATGGAGCTCTGAGGAACAGGTCAGAGGTGTCCCTGCCCATGGAACAGGCACTGGAATTAGATGATCTATAAGTACCCTTCCAATCCAGGCTATTCTGTGATTCTACGATGATTCTATGATTCTTTCTGCCAAACAAACATGGGTAAATCAGAGTGCAGCGTGATCCTCCTCAGCATCACAGTCCCATGATGAGTGCCAAATAGAAGATTTGGTCTTTTCTACCATACCTAGGAAAAGAAAAATATGGAGAACTTTTCTTTCAAGCAGTAGTGCTAAACACATGATAGGTTATTTGGCATTATTTCTTTTCCTTTTTGCAGAAATTATTCTTGGGGCTTGTCAAAGGGAGACAACCTGTCCAGCAAAGTAATTTCTTTCTGAAGCTCAGACAAATATTCTGTAAGATTATAGGTATCACAGACGGAAAAAGTAGAAAAAAATGAGGTACAAAGCAATCAAGTGTCTTTTTAATGGTAAGATAAACAGAGCCCCAGCATAATATTTATTCCAACCTTACAGTAGCCTTGTGGTTACAAAAACTCTTGTTTACTTTCACCTTAGAGACATATTCTCAAAAAGAAAACTAACTAGAGTTGAGGTATGTACTTTCACCAGCCTCAATCTTGTGCCTACTGACCTTAATCTTGCATTTAAGATGTACACTAGAAGGAAGGAAAATGTGCATATTCTGCCTATATGCTATGCTCTTGTCCTGAGATTGCAAACTCTTTTGCAAACTCTGCTACAGAATAGTCTGAGGGCTTTTTTACAGACAAATAAATGGGAATACAGAGAAGTTTAAAAAATTATGAAGATTTTTAAAAAAATCGTTGTAGAAATGGTAAGTTGTCCCAACAGTCTGCTGACCTAAATAGAATTCCTCTTGCAACTTAGTAAATTATGCCTATGGCATAGGTGGCAGGTGGGCAATAGAATTTTGAGCTACAGCTCAGGTGCAAAATTATTTTTTACCAGTAACATAAATACATCTGTGAGTTAAATGACAAATATAGTCCCACAACAGAAAATTATCTCTGCTACTGATCCAAGGGAATTTCATTTCATGATTTCTGTATATTTGAAGCTATAATTTACTATTCAGCCAACTGTCCAACCACTAAAGAAATCAAAAGTCAATGTTGCGTTTACAACTCAAAACAGATGAGTAGGATAAAAATGTATGAAAGATCTTATTATATTTTATCATCCAGAGTTAATTGTAAAGTGTTTTCCTAGACTGTTAGAGCAGTGAAAAAGTACGACATAAATTATGTGCAATTTTGAGTAATTACAGATGATGTTAGCATTTTCAAAACATCACTCACAGTGAGCATTCCAAACTGACCGATTTATACGATATCATGCCTCCTTCACCTTCTCTGACAAATTTCATCCAGCTCATGGTTCTGCTTGATAAATGAAAAGCACATTCAAAGATGTGGTAAACTTCTGGCTTTGCTTACAACAAGACCAAATTAAACAAGCATTTTCTGTCAGCAATTTCTGCTAATGTATAGTCTCAGTTCCTTGCCAGCCCTGACTTCATTTTCAGGCTAGTGCAATAAAAGCCAGTGTCAGTAAAGACAAGAGCTCCATCCCCTGGGTGGAGTTAGAGTGTATAAACCACTGCAGCAGCCACCCCAATAACATGTTTGATGGAGGAGAAAGGAAGACTGGAGACCTTCCCTATGATCCCAGTACCATGTTTTCATATCTGGGCTCACAGAAAGCAAGGTGTCTGCCCTGTGTAAGCCACAGAGGGCCAAATGTGCTTTCCCAGCTCATCACTAACAACCAACAACCTGGACCTGCGGTGTAGTTTTGTCTCTGATGTTGATGCTTACAAGCAAGTCACTCAAATTGTCATGGTCTCTCCGTGCTGTGGCTTTCCACTCAGCATCCCACAGGGGTAACTGTCTCTGCTACCCACTCTAAAGTCACATAACAACATGAAGAATTTTGGTATTTATCTAAGCAGACTGGTAAGCATTTTAGAGCCCCAGGCACATGCTAGATAAGATATAAAGCTGCATATTTCTTTTCAAAAAAGCACATACCGTTCTAGCTCTGGGAAAAGAGGAAAAGAAGGATGACTCACAAGGAGCAGATGTTGGTAGCATCTCTTAACACATTACTGGAAAGCACTCAGAGGCTGCAAGCATGCAGGCTTCCTTAAAGCCTACAGAGAATAGATTTGAACAAGTTCTTGTAGCAAGCCAGATCCTAGATCATTCCCTTTGTCTCACTTTATCCACTGTAGTCACAATATTTTGCTTCTTTGTCAGACCTTCTCTCCAAAAACATCAAAGCACACAATAAATAGGAATTACTAAAGCAGCACAGCAATCCTGATGTGTACAGTGGCTCTGTTATCAGTAGCCCTGGGAGAGTATTACATTCTAATACTATTGCTAAAGAAAATCATCTGAGTGTCTTGGTGCAGCCCAGCAGGATTTGAGACCAGTAATAGAGCAGGTCCCATTTTTCCAGAAAAAACATGCAGACTAGGTGTAAAAATTAAATGTCTTAGCTCTTTCTATAGACAACAGAGAGAGAGGCTGAATCCTCAGCAAAACATGCACATTACCTCAGACACCCTTCTCAGGACAGGAAAATTCACCCCTAGAGTGTTTCTCTCTCCCCAGGCCATTATCTGCTGGCCACACAGGATATGTCCCCATGGACCAGAGGTGTCCAAGGGACTGCAGAGGCTTAAAACTGAAAGAGTAGATTTAGATTGGATATTCATAAGAAATTCTTTACTGTCACAGTGTTGAGGCCCTGGAATTGGCTGTCCAGAGAAGCTGTGGATGCCTCATCCCTGGAATGAAGTGTTCCAGGCCAGGTTGGGCAGGGCTTTGAGCAACCTGATTGTCTTGGAGTGACTTTATTGGTGTATCCTATATCGTCTGCCTATGCCCAGAAAACGAATTTTATGCCATTCTGTGTCTTTAAACTGAGCCTGAGAGAGAGAGAGAAAAAAAAAACCTCTGTTCAAGGTCAGAGGCCGGAGTAGACAGGGGAGGAGGCAGCTTGCTGGCTCTCTCTTGCTCCATGGGACTTTTGCCTTTTTTTCCCTTTCTTTTCCTCTGGGGGAAGAGAGACAGAGTTTTTTTCCGGGATTTTTGGGNAGATCTTGTGTTCTGGCATTGTTGTTATTTTCCTGTGTGTTTGTTAAATAAATAGTTTTTTTCCTCTTTCACTTTCCTTCAAGGAAAATGTTTCTTTTTTTTTCCGAAACCTGGTGGGGGGAGGGGTAGCTGCAACCTGTTTTCCTTCAGGGGATATTCTCCTCAAAATTTGTCTCAAACAGGGACACTGGTCTAGTGGAGGGTATCCCTGTCCACACCAAGGGGGGTTGGAACTAGGTATCTTAATAGTCCCTTCCAACCCAACCACTCTGTGATTTTATGATCCTGACATTTATGATCCTGCACAACTCCAAAAGGGATGAAGAGAAGTCTCTTTAAGACATCAGTGCACGAGACCCTAGTGAAGAGTAACATCTTGGAGGAACCGAGTTTGCTGGGTTGGGTACCTGTACTGCTGCACATGCTGCCTCACAAGGTTCACAAAGTTCACAAGGGTGTATGGTCCAGCAGGAACATCCACTGCTCCTGTGCCAGCACCAGCTACTACCCCCTGACCCATTGCCAAATCTGACATGCCACGAAAAGAAGCTGGCCAACTCCTCTTTTAATTGAAAGACGTTTGTACTGAGGACCAGATGCAAGAGCATGGCACTGGTTTCATACCTAGTGTGATAAAAACTTTCTTTAGACCTCTAGCAAATTGTTTGTTCTGTTAGTATCAGATCCCTGCCCACGACACAGAGATAATGCTCACCTCCACCTTAGATACTCTGCCTGTAAGGCCAGGGGACCACCTCTCATTTTGTGTCTGGATAATGGGTACTGCAATGTATCAAAATGATAACAAGAAAAATTATTATATTTAGCTACTTTTGCTGTTGCATCCTCCCTGCCAGCCTCTGCCTGCAACACATTGTCCTGTCTCTGCAAGTAAATACTGTTATAGCATCTAAAAGCAAAACACAGCTGTAGTGAGACATCTGATCATCTCGCAGCCATTAAACAAACAGAATGCCTGCTCTTTCCTTTTGTTTAAAATATCATTACTGGGAACAAGTCCTCTCTATCTCTGCCTTTGTCCCTCAGTGCACACGTTAGGTTTTCAAACCTGACCTAGTTTTGGCTGAAAAGTTTCACTGAGGGAGCCTACAGAGAGCATCTCCACACACACTATTTCCTCCCGCTAATCAATGCATTATAAAAGCTGGAGCATCTCCCTTTGCTGAAAACATGGCAAGGGGCAAGGGGCCACACTATGGTCAGGTTCTAATGCAACTTCTTGCAAGCCAACTGCGCCATTGCACATGCCAGCCTTCTGCTTCCCCTCAGCCCTTTTAACTTCCTTGGCTCTCCATGTAGCTGATGAAGTCCAGTCCAACCCTACAACAGCTCCAATGGCACCCGTCTGAAAACAGGAAAAGATTTGCCTTCCCTGCAAAAATTGACACACTGCAGCAGTGTTTGAGGAGTCTGACAATGTTTTTAAGGTGTTTGAATGAGCTGAGTTTACAACTGAAGTCTTTGGTGGCTGTAAGGTCCTGCCTTCTGGACTATTTTGTTTAACTGTGCTTAGGATTTCCCTGAGCTGCTGATGATGACTGACAAGGGTATCCACTGTGCAGGGGGTGAGCAAGATGGAGCTCACAGTACATAATAACTACTTTGCATTCATGATAGCCCTAGAAAAGCCTAATTAACTCCAGAGGCTTGCTCTGGAGCGAACAGGTTCCATCCAGAAACACCACTATCAGAGGGTGTCAAGATGCATCTAATTGCAGACTGAGAGCCCACATGGGCTGCACATATCCAAAACTGTCGCCATAGAGTCTGTGTGACCAGACTCTACCTGGTACTTCATCAGGCCCAGGAGATCTACACCATGTGTCAGCCAAGCATGACTGAGATGTGCAAGGGGACTCGGATTCAAGGGCAGCACAGCTCATGAGAGAAGAGAGGAGGTAGCGTCTCATCGCTGGGCAGTGTGCAGATGCAAAAGGAGCAGGAAGCTGGAGGAAAGCTGCTGTCTGATCCTGAAATTTGGGGCACACTAGACAAAAAGTATCATTTAAAAGGGCTGGGAATCAGACAGTGGAGAGAAGATGGAGGTATTTTGTTGTGAGGATGCTCATTGCTGTAAGGAGACTCAGTTCATCCCTGCAAAGAGAACGTTCAGAACACAGTGTCAGAACAACAATAAGAGGAAGATGTTGATCCTATTTCATATTCTTTTGGCTGAAGAGGAAGAGGGGCAGAGAGTGAAGGACCATGTTAGAAATGCCTGAACAAAAATCTGAGGATTTGTTCTGAAGCCAAAACCAATGGCTTCAGCAGCTACTCCGTGCTGGAATTTCTGATGCAGGTGAGGAAGTTATATAATCACTCAAAGCCATGGGCTAAGAGAAATAGTATGTCCTTTCCTCATACGTGGGCTTGCTAATATGAACATTTCCAGAAACCCTTCTCTGGTAAGTCTTCAATAACAAAGCTAAAATTTGCACAACAACAATAAATTTTTAAAAAATTATAATTTTTGTGTCATTAGGACCAAGTATACAGATGAAGTAGAAATCACACTGCAACTAGGAGGCATGGTGGACAGCTAATCTTCCTGTACCTCCATGTTTTCTTTTGCAGGAACAACAGTTATGCCAGTTACAAGCATTCAGAAAAAAAAATAAAAGGCAGCTGTCTCCAAATTATTAAACTTTCTTTGCTTCATCATAATAAGTTTTTCTTCTAAGAAGCAATTTCATTTTGTTTTTAACTATTTGCCACTAACACTAGCAACTTTGGAGGTCACGTCCCAGAGCTTCCAGTCATGATAAAATCTCTAAATAATTGAAAAGCTGAACTGATTTCTTAGGGGAATGGGGTTTTTTTTGTGAAAACACATGTATTGTTGCAAGAATTTTGTGATGAAACCCCCAAAGCCAGGAACACTGACTAGTACTCCTGGAGTCAGGTTTTTATTATAAAGGGAGGGACTGGTTTTCTTCTTACCTCACACCTAAAGTTAATGCCGTGACAGGAGGGAAGGGCACATGGAAAGGGAAATAAGGCACAGGCTCATGGCCCACTTTGGGGTGCTGATGCATTGTGAGAAGACAGGTGCCAGGGAGGGCAGGCTGAGCCAGCATCATCTCCAGACAGCAGCATCACATCACACCCCACTGCTCTAAGAGGGCATGGAGAGAGACTGGCACAGTTTGTTAGACCAATGTTTCAGTGTCCAGCCTTGTCCTGAGGTGTAACACAGGATGTCCCAGAATGAGACACATTTCATGTAGGATCTACAGACTTCATTGTCTGGTGCCAGCTGCCTACTGGCGACCCACATCTGTGCTAGAGGTATTTATGGGATTCGCTCCATTCTAACACTACATATTGTGTCCCTGCATTCCTGCCTGTGTCTGAAGTCTACAAAGCTTTTCTGCAAAATATATTAAAACCCTCCCCATCTCGGTGTAGTACCATTTGTTTCTCGGCTTGTTTCATTTCATGAACTTACAGGCTGACTTCTAAAACCAGTCATCAAACACTCGAGCAATATAAGGGAGAAAAGGAAAAGAAAAAAAAAAGAGAGAGAGAAAACCCGAGGGAGCAAACAGATTTCAATTTCTGATTTCCAAAAGGCTAATATAAAAAGCATAGGAGTTGGAAGGAAGCATTTGAAATTTAATTTTAAAAAATGCCCTGCCAGTATCTTCCCAGCAACAGTGCTGGGACTGAATGATACATTTGTAGGTAAAAAAAAAAAAAAAAGAAATCTGTAACTATACAAATATCCAGTATTATGCCACAAACTCATCCATGCAGCTCCGTGGTTAAGTAAAAGGATCAGCAAGTCCTCCACAGGGTCACTCCAAAAGCAGGGGAATGATGGTATATACAAGGGCTGGTACAGCCCTTGCTCTTCAGCAGAGAGGGCTTGGAAACATGCTTCACTCCCAGGTTTCCACAGTCCCTGGAATCATTCCTCAGTGCCACAAACAAGCATAAATGAGCACAATCAGAAATGCCCTCAGGTACCACCAGGTTAAACTAGGCTACCCATGACTTAATCAAATGAAAACAGTGTTGGCCAAGAACTTACATCCTTCTTCATAAGCCACGGAGTACCCCACCAGGTTCCACTGGAAAGGACCACCTGGCATTTGCAGGCACATTTTGGTTCTCACAGTGGTGTCACAGCCCAAAATAAGTACTTCCCACTGACAGAGCAAATGGCTGTGTTCCCCTTGGATCCAACAGTTATTCAGGATTTTAGCACACACCTTGTAGAGCATCTTTAAAGGCAATGTGTTAGCTTTCACAAAGGCAAGGATCAAAAACTGGAGAGGAAAATAAGCAGCCTCTATGAAGCACAGGAAATCCTTTCTATTGAATTTTACAGTATGGCACACATGCACCCTGAGGTGCTGTCATAATATGTGTAATTTAAAAACACAGGATATGAAGATCCTCACTCTAAAGAATAGGTTCATAAAGGAATTATAAGGTTTCTTAAATGATTTATAGCTGTTATAACCCTTTTACAGATGAGTAATACATTTTATAAGTCCATCAACAGAAGATTTAATAGATAGGCGATCAATCAGCCTGCATGATAACTAATTAACCATATACTAAAATACTCCTTAGTGCCCTATTAACCCCTAATGCTCTGATCATGAACATACCCTTAGCACAAACCCTAGTACAAGAACCAGAAGCCATCTGACCTACCCAGTCCCTCAAAGCCATTAATCTCTGGCTCTTAACCTGCAGCTCAAGGATGAAGGAGCATGACTTGGCAGCCCGCCCTGGAAGGCAGCAGGCTCCTGATTTTCTGGAGCAGCAGGAATTTTGCATGTCCCATCTCATTACCTGGGTTTCTGCTAACAGTTGTTTCTGACAGGACTCTCTGTCATATGTACCATGACTTTGGTACATGGATATTCCCCCTTTGCTGGGCTGCTGGGGCAATTCATGAAGAACCACAGCCCATGGGAAGGACTCATGTTGGAGAAGTCCATGGAGGAATGTCTCCTGTGGGAGGGCCCCTCTGCTGGAGCACAGGAAGGAATCCTCCCCCCGAGGAGAAAGGAGCGACAGGACAATATGTGAAGAATTGACCACAACCCCCATTCCTTGTCCCCCTGCACAGCTGGGGAGGAGGGGGTAGAGAAAATTGGGAGTGAAAATGAGCCTGGGAAGAAGGGACCAGTGAGGAGAAGGTGTTTTAAGATTTGGGTTTACTTCTAATTCGATTTCACTGGAAACAAATTAAACTAGCATACTTAAGTAAAGTCTGGTTTGCTCTTGACTTTAAGTGGTTAATGATCTCTGTCCTTATCACAACCCAGGAGCTTTTAATTATATTTTCTCTCCCCTATCCAGCTGACGAAGGGAAAGATAAAGAGGCTTTGGTGGGCACCTGCTGTCCAGCCAGGGTCAACACACTGCATCTGCCAAGAAAAGAGGTTGGTGCTTCTACAAGAAAAGCAAGTGTAATCAAAACCTCAGGAGTGTTTAAATCCACATGAAATGTCTGCACTAAGTGCAGCCACTGCAACCTCAGCTGGTTAAGGTTGCACTGAGCTCACCTGATGAAGGGTTGCAGGCTCTGTGAAGAAACATGCTTCCTGATCTGTTTTTCAGATTCAGAAAATATTTGCAGGTATTTAAAAACACAAAAAATTTTAAGCACACACACACACCTGCAAAGTAAAAAAGGAAACATTTGATAATCCTTCCCTTTCTCGAGCTTTCAGAGGCCTCATGGGGTTGCTGAATACTGAAAAGGTTCACATACCAATCAGATTAATTTGGCTGCACAAAAATTCCATTTTTCTCAAAACAGTAACCCCTGCTTCATACCAGTGCTAGAGCAGAACACCACAGTACCAAACTGGTACTTACTGGTACTTTTCCCAGTAGGAGAAGTGGACTCCCTAGGTATTCTACACGGCACCGTGGGGTAAAAACATCTTGGTGCATGTACATTCAAGTGGCAACAGGAAAGTGGCTGTTCTCCACTGAAGATTCAAATTCCTCTAGGTTCTCATCATTAAATGGATCTGTAACTCAGTTAAAAAAGCATGTTCACCCCATCCACCTTCTGTGATGATCTGTACACCCAGTCACGGCTGCACACTGGTGCAGGGTCAGTATTGTTTTTACTGCACTAATTCCAAAATTCAGCTTCCCTATTCTCCTGTGTATTGCTGCCAGTTCCATTACTCAGGCTCACATCACAGGGGCTGTGTGCAAGTTTTTTAAAAGCTAAGGAAGAGTAAAACATTGCCACAAAAAAGTGAACTGAAAGGACCTAGATTTAAGAATGGCTGTATTTTCTTCATGAAGAAAGTTTTATTTTCCCCCTTTTTTTTTTTATCCTATGGTCTTACAGGTTTTGTGGGTTTGAATGACCCATGGAGAGCTCTCTACACTCTCATTTTTAAAGGCATATGTGTAGAGTTTATATTTTGAAAACTAGAGCAGATTTCATGGCATATCTCTGCTCCTGTGTACAACGATTTCTTCTCCAGAATTCCTTTAAAAATGCTTGAGCTGCCACTTCATTCAGAAATATTTCAACCAGCTAACAAATAGCACACATGTGATGTCTCTCAAATTAATTAGTTTCCAGGGAAGGATGTATAACACAAAAAGCTGGCACTTCAGCTGGCTCCAACTGCTTAGCAGTTTTACTTCAAGGGAAGCAGCTCCTCTTCTCCCTGCTGTCAGCACCACCAGGTTGTAAGTAGAAGAATAAAATTAGAGACAGCCTTTCCAATCCCATGCAGTGATCCATTCAGTTACTGAGTTTGCAGTTCAGTACTTTTTGGGGCAAGTAATGGGGATTAGTGTAACTTAAACATGCTAGAGAAAGAAGCGTGGCTGAACAAAGAAGTTAAAACAGTTTTCCCTAGTGAAAGACAGAAGAGCTTATAAGTAAAACTTTGACACTTTGGGGCCTTTTTGATTAGACTGGACAGGAATGATGTTGAATGTCTGATGCTTTTTACTTTTGTTTTCACAACCAAAATTAAACTATCCATGTCACAAATCCTCCAAATGAAAGACATTTTATTTTGCAAAACCAGATTCTGTACCCTGTTCTAAAAAACTCTTCTAATTTTTCTGTAAGAAGAGTCTCTCACACAGTCTCTGTTGCTTTCAGGCATTATATACATCCCTTCTAATCCTTCATTGTTTTAGTGGGCTTCTATGTAGAGCAGGTTCCTTAGCACTAAAATATGCATTTAATGTTGTTACTGCCATACCCTTAATTATTCCTTTTTTAATTTTATGTGCTTAAGCACTAATTGAGTCGTGATCTCTTTGCAAATGTGACTTAACCTGCTGTTCTCCTGATTGCTTAGGCACCACAAATAAAAAAATAATGGCACTGGTAATTAACTGAGGCTGGGCAATATAACTTGCCTCTCAGCCCGTGACGGGTAAAAGTTCAATTGAAAAGTAAGGCATATAAATGCCTAATAAGTGAACCAGAACTAAGCACAAACTAAACATGAGAGAAAAGAACCAAACTTTAGATTTCAGTTTGAAGAAATTGGATAAACACAGGCAAGCTTTACTTTTCCAAAGACCAGGAGAATTATTAGTATCTAGATAGGCAGACAGAAAACACATGTACATACAGTTCCATTGTGTTTCCCAAGTAGCATTAGCCTACAGAGAACTGTTTTTTGCTTAGAAGAACATATTTGAAAATTTGTAATCAAGTATTCATAGGACACCTTAGCATTGCCTGGCAGGAAAGTAACCAGGAGAGAGACGTACAAGGTACAGAACTGCAGTTCAGCCTGCAGCAAGCCATACAGAAAAAGCTGCTGCTCTGCTCTCAGTGGTGTGAGGGTTTTGTAGTCAGACAGAAGCACCAGGTTGCACAGAGGCTACACCTTGTGAGACAAGCATGCCCACAGAGAAAAGTATTTCTAACAGGGGAACACACCCAAGCAAGGATACAAGAGGCAAGATAAACTCTTCTACCTTTCTTGCTGAGGAAAACAAACCCCTGGTTAGTTCAGATGATGAACCTTATAACTCACCACAAACTGGAGAACAGGCATGGTATAAACTTGGGATTTTTGTCCTCACTCTTGATTTTCTTTGACAGTCCTCTGCAACTATCTCCCTCTTTTACCCTTACACTATTCATCTCCAGTTAGAAAGCCTTCATGCAGCCAATTTAATAACTCTGAATCTCCATCTGTTAAAATCACAACTGTGGAGTCTAGGGGGTGAAGAGGCTGCCTCATATTTTGAAGTTTAATAAGTTCCATTCCCATAAATATTATACTTCTATTAAAATTCATGGTCATTTTTCCCACTAATTTAATTTATAAATTAATCACATCCAATTTACTAAAGCATTACATGACCAGTGACCTATGCAGGTCATCCCAAATGAGTGTCCATAAAACCTTTAAAATGCAACATCTTGTATTCTGTACATTTTGCTTGTGACCCTCTCACAGTTTATGTGAGATTCACAAGGTAGAGTGGAAGAAAAGGGCCAATGTTCATATTTTATGTTCAGAGGATACTGAAAAATTAAGGTGATTGAGACGACAAAAAAAGCTTTTGTATAGAGGCAATGTTATGCCTGCAAACTGAAAGCTCTGCTTTGCTTAGTAACAGAGAATAATAAACAGGCAAAAAGAATCAAAAGCCTGGATCTTACACTCTTTTTCTCTCTTCCCAAAGATAGATCAGCATGCCAGAAGGCAATTATGTCCTGCAGGTAAGTGGAATAAGAAAATAAGTATATTGAAACGCATCTAAGTCTGCTCACAGCACAAGAACACCTGAAGTGAAACTGCTGAAAGTTTGCCAGGATGTTTTGGAAGAACTAGGATATCACAGAAGATACACCACATATATAAATATTATTCAGCCAGTATGAGGCATGCCTACCAAATTCTGTGAGAAAACAGCAGAAGTAATAGAGTAAGCAAAATAAAGAAGGCTCTGAGTCCACAAGAGCCAAGAGGCAACATGGGAGTCATTGAAACATCAGGCTTTAGTTCATCCTCAGCATCTAAAAGCTTTAAAGAGTCACCATTCCCCAAAGCTTCAACGTAAAAGAAAGATTTCAAAACATGTCTCAGTGACTGATATCAAAGCTACATTTGCAGAGAAGCATTCCTGGGAAGTGTCGTGTTCCAGTCTCAGCAGTTCTGGCCAGCTGCTTTCACTGGGATGTGCAGTGTCCTGCAAGCACTGACCCAGTGGAGGCAGCCCATATCCCCACATCACAACCCAGTAAAACTGGGGCACTTACTACCCAAGCATAGTGACCAGTTAGCCAGCAGTCTCTGAAGTGCCTTCCTGACCTGGCAATGTGTCTGGTAAGAATCTCAGTTTGATGACTTATTGGTGTAAGCAATCACTGCAGAAGCTCCTTGTTCTACCCAAATAGTCAATAACCCATGCCAAGCCTCAACAACCAACCTCACACTAAGCACAGCAAAGCATAATGCATGGGGCCATATTTCCTTCAGGCTCACACTGATTTATCATCCCACTGCTGCAGTTTAACACAGTACAGAGACTTTTCAAGAATTCAGAGTTGGTCTTGGGTATCATTTTTGGTGCTGCAAGTGAGTTAGTTAAAACAAATAAAACAGTGGGGAAAACATTGTTTTCCTGCTCCAAAATGTTTGCATTGTGGTATCAATGCAAAAAATAGTGCATTTTCCTTTACTATGCACACCCTGCTCTGCACATATTAAAAAGATTCCCAAGGAGCTGCTCAAAATTCAAAGGGCTGAATTCATTTTTGAACTTCACGAGTTAAAGCTGCAGACACCTGCTGGCAGCTCTCAGAGCTCATTAAACATTGCTTCCTCAGCAAAAAATAGTTCTGTACGTAAACCTGCAAATTTTGGATCACCAAATTCTAGGCAAATAGTTATTATCAGGTTAACTCATCTAGCTGGAAGTAGCAGTCCTTAAAATGCCCAAACATATCATTCTTTTGTTCTAAGAAAAGCTAAATTGCATTAAAATCTCAGAGGATTTCCACATGGTTTGCAAACCTGGGACTGTATATACTCCAAGGAGACATTTGCTCTGTATTGGTAAATCCCATTAACATTTGATTGTTCTGCATCACTGAATTAAAAGCAGCCTAGGTATTGTAAAAGCAGCAACATATTGTAAAGCCAGTGTAAAGGAGGTTTTGTAACTCCAAAGTTTCCAAGGTCAGCTGGGAGAATCAAATCCAAAGTGTGTTCACTGGTCCCTGGTGTAGCTGGAAAAACAAAGGAAATGCAATCTCTGACTCTGCTTTTGATCTAGAGGAATTCAGGGACCTCAAAACACTAAGGACACTGCTTATTGCAGTGCCAGAAGGCACTCAGATGCTAGAATGATGTATGGCCCTGTACAGAACAGAACAACAGCACTTTGTAGACATACAAACCAGACAAGAGCCTCCATCTCGATCTAATTTTTTGAAAACTTTGGATTCTCCAAACACCAGTGCATTGCCCTCTGCTGCACACACAATTGCTGTAAAAACCAATTATTATTCACAGAAAGGAACCTGAGTATCTTGAGAAGAAAAGAATCAGAACAGTTGTGAATAACTGAATTTACTATTTTGATATAAAAAAAAAGAGAGAAAAATAAGAAGAGAAAATGAGACCACAGAAATATGACACAAATATGTTTCAGTATTCAAATTCAAGTGCAAGAATTATGAATTATTTATGGTGATGTTAACCACCGTCTTAAGTAGTCACTGATTAGTACAGAGTTAATGCAGATCTTCTTTTAGCTGTCTGGACAAGAAAATACTGCTGTAATCTGGAACTCTCACTTTTAGGATCTTTTTGAAACCTAATTTAGCAAAACATACCATGTTATCCTTTTACTCTGTCAAAGCTTCTACAGTGTGATTCAAGCAGAGATTAAAAACACCTGCTGCTAATGTGGTGTTAATAAGATTTATTCACTTTTCAAACCTCAGTTAGAAGTTACTGTTTCTGCCTCTGCCCCACAGTGGGACAGATATAACTGTGCAACCACCTGTGGTGAAGGCTGCTTTTACTTCAGTGATGCAGAACACAGAAATGTTAGCAGGAATTACTAATACAGAACAAAAAGCTGGATCAGTCCCCACAGTTCCACACAAGCCCTTTCTGGAATTGTCATTCACAGGGTTCTGGCTGCATGAACATAGGTGTGATGTGCCATTTGAGATGCCCTTAACTATGTAAGACATCCTCATGGGACTGACGCACATGACACAACCTTCTGGAAGAGCAGCTGGAGTACAGGAGATGGAGGGCACCTGAAAGTGCTCTATGCTACCTCTGTTTTGAAAACTGGGTCCCATTACTCGTCTTTTAAACCTCCTTGCAAACGCAACTTATTCAGAGCACATTCTCTTGGTGCTTGCATGTGTGACTCACATCATGCACTCTCTTACTGCATCACTTTCACTGTAAAATTTATATCTGCCCTGATTTTGTCCTACAGCAATTTCTATTCCAGATGAAACAGTCCTGTGAAAAGATCTTTTGACTCTGCTATGAAAGAATTAAAAACTTCATTCACTGGTTTTCCAGGGAGAAAAATTTAGGAGACTCATTCCCACAGGTTCAAAGCACTTGATACCACACTGACACTGCCAATAACCTACATGCTTTTCCCTTTTAAGTCATCAGTTTGAATTCCACTCAGTTTGAGAGGACAGCATGGCTCACTCCTGAATTAATTTCTCACATAATATCTATATGCTATAATAGACTGGAAAAAATATAATCCAGAATAAGTTTTTCCATGAGGAATTTGACACTACCAGTTCTGACACTGGGAGGACCAGGCATAGACGAGGCAAGAGTGAGCCTGTGATTCTTCATGACACCTGGCAGCCAGATATTAGCAGGATCAGGAAGGCACAGGTTTCTCATGTAAAAAGTCATCCCAGCTGTGTGCTCTGGAAGCTGCATGAAGTCATTGTGTCTGCATGTGCCTAACTCAGAGGCATGATGGCACTAAAACCCTCCTTGCCCTTCATCACTAGACTGCATTTGGTGGAAGAGCAATACAGTGACTCAGTTACACTGTGTTCTCTAGTTCATATTATCCTCTGTGTATTCCACCATTTCCAGCACAAAGATACTCTCAATTATTAATAAGAAATAACCCTGGAATGCTTAGCTGAGCTAAACTCTTTGCAAGTTGCCCATTAGCCCTGTTTACTTTCATTTAGTGTCAGCGTTACACCAGAAATACTTTGCTCCAAAGAGACAGGACACACTTGAAGGAAAGGAAAAGCAGCACATGGGCTTCCTTGTCCTAATTTTACCTTGGGGCAAGGCACAGCTCCCACTAAGAGCTCTGTCCTGGTTACACTCAGGGGAACTAGCAAAGCTGAAAACACAAGATCAGCATTTTTTAACATAACTTGAATCATAATTTCTAGTTTTATTTCCAGGGGAAATGGCTACAAAGCATTAAACAACACACTCAGATGGGGAGCACTGTACAGTAACCTGGAAAATCCATGTTCAGTACCAGTAGAAGTGACGTTACTGGATGCACATTCTGTGTCCCACCAGCTCACCTGACCACAGCCCAAGGGAAAAGAGAGGACCAGTACTGCAAAGCAGAAGATATCTGGTTGTACACAGAAAGAAGAGGCAACATTTGCAAATGAAAAAAGAGTGAGAAGAGTTCTGTGATATTTATTTGGGTGGGGGAGGTTAGTTTTAATTGCTGTTGCAAAGCTATTTGGTGGCACAAGTCCTAGGAACCTCAGTGTAGAGAATTACCCACCAGTTTTGCTGTCTCCTGTTTTAGCCTCCTTTCTGTCCCACTCGTCCTGTTCCATCAGCCTTTCCATCAGCTCAAACCTGTTGTGTCATTGTTATCATTGTTGTTGTTGTTAAATTGTTATCATTTCAGAAAGTGCATTCTTTTCTTGAGAACTACACTGTCTTCATAGGTAAAAAAATTAACAACTCACTTTTTCAAAGAAAAACTGAGATCTTCTGCTGAACTATTATTCATAAGAAAAAACACCCAATTCTAGCTGGTTCCTCCTGAGGTTCTGTCTACACTACAGTTTCCTCAACGGTGGGAATCGGTTTTTAAACACAAGTTTAATTTGGTTGGCTGGTTCTTACAGTATGTGCAAATAGCAGTGCTCTAAACATCCGTTTTTCTAATAAAAAGCAAGGGACAGAGTCATATGACAATCACCTGCACAGAAGTAATTAATAAAAGGCAAACATTATGGTTCCTTTCATTGACTCCAATAGCAGTTGGTAAGTGCTGTCTTCCTGATAACCAGGAAACCCACTGAAAAATAAGACGGAAAGAATAAATTTTGGGAATTCACTTATAAAGCTTTAACTGAGGGGGTATATCAAGAGATTATAAAAACCTTCTTCAATTCCCAAAAATTTATCTTCTTTCAGGTTCTAACTTAACCCCACCATCCTGTGAAAAATTGTATTTACCTACTGCAACTTCTTTTTTTTCCCTCATGCAGCAGGTTCAATCAGGATTCTCTCTTTTTTCTTGCATTATTACTTGTATCCCTCCTGTGTGTACTGAACTCTGGATCTTGGGCTGGTGTTGCAGAGTGGAAATGACCTTGACATGGACAGGAGGTTCCAAAGTTTCAACTGCAATGCAGCTCACATGGGGGCTAAGATATTGCCAGCTGCTTTAATTTCAAATCTTCAGGAACAAAATCATCATGCAGTCGTGCATATTGAATGCCGACAATCACTTGAGCTCTGGTGATTAATTAAGAAGCGCTCAGAGTAAAAAAGACTCACTTAAGAATTATTAAGGAAAAAAAACCTCACACTCCCTCCTGCAGCTTGTTTGTCTCCTAACAGCACAGTCTTGTCTCAGACTGCTTTCTCTGAAGAAGAGAGGACATGTCTGTTCAACTGTGATTCCCAGGAGGCTTTCACAGCTGACACAGGGAACTGCAAAGTGCCGTCTGCTTCACTTCCTTACCTCCTCAGACAATATCTGGTGGTGAACAGGTGCATGAGAATGTGAAATACAGACAGAGTTATACCTGACTACAGAAAAGGGAACACAAAAGGGAAAAAAACCCCAAAGAGATGAGTGTTCTCTAATGAGGAGCATTTTCAGCAGTCAGTGGGAACTTACTTACCCAGCTACTTACTGCCTATTTTAGTTTGTATTTGTTGAACAAAGTTAATTCCTTCCTATTATCCAAGAGGCATTTAACTCTCCAAATGAGACTGGAAAGTTATTTCAGATGGTTAAGAATAGAAGGGCTCTCTGTGAAGCCAACAGACATTTAATGTGGCTTGCTGTATCCCCACAGTACTATGAGATATCCCCACAATACTATGAGGATATTTAGGCTCCAGTTCACAAACCAGCAGTGTGATGCAGAGATGCTGTGAAGCCATTTACCGGGGCTATGCATCAAAGGAGTGCCTAAGCCCAGCAGTACAGAAGGGTGCAAACTCACATCTGACTTCTCACTCCACTGAAAAAGATTACAGAACCATAGAATTGTTTGAGTTGGAAGTGACCTAGTTCCAACCCCCCTGCCATCAGCAGGGACACCTTCCACTACATTAAGTTGCTCAAAGCCCCATCAAACCTGGCCTTAAACCCTTCCAGCAATGGGACATCTACAGTTTCCCTGAGCAACTTGTTCTGGTGTCTCACAGGAAAGAATTTCTTCTTAGTATCCAATCTAAACCTACTCTCCTTCAGTATGAAGCCATTCCTCCTTGTCCTATCACTGCATGCCCTTATAAAAAGTCCCTCTCTGGGTTTTTTGTGGGTCATCTTTAGGTACTGGAAGGTGCTATAAGATCTCCCCAGAGCCCTTGCTTCTCCAGGCTGAACAACCCCAACTCTTTCAGCCTGTCTTCATAGAAGGGCTCCAATCCTCTGACCATCTTCACAGCCCTTCTCTGGACTCACTCCTGCAGGGCAGTGTACTTCCTATGCCAGGGGCTCCACAGCTGAGCACAGTACTCCAGGGCAGAATCACCTCCCTGGATAGGTTGGCCAAGACTCTTGATGCAGCCAGGAAATAGCTGGCTTTCTGGGCTGCAAATGTATATTGCTAGGTCATGTCAAGCTCCTTCTCAATAAATAGCTCAAGTCCTTCTCCTCAGGGCTGTATTTGTGCTAGTGATTGCCCTGACCCACATGTGGGATCTTGCCCCACTCACCATGCGGGGTCTGCACCCCGAATTACAGCTCACCTCAGCAGGAAATTGTGGTGCCACAGCCAGCATCAAGGTCAGTCCATAAATGATTGTTAAAGATCTATCCAGCCATATACACAGTCAGCGAAGTAAAAGAAATGCTATAAGACACCTTCCCCTGCTCTGAAAGTGAGGAAAATGTTGTTCTTTAACTCCCTGTACTAAGACAGCATGGGTCTATTCATCAGCCGCAGGGAGCCAAGCCTGTATTTAGGAAATGGTATTTATAATGCAGTACTATACTCAATGTCAGTTCCCAGAGGACACTCTGTGCTGTCTCTGTCGCTCTAGTGGAAGTGAACAGCTGCTTTCTAGATTTCCCAAAGCCCTGGTGCAAAATAAATCCTTCTCTCTCCACTTAATTTTAAAGAGCAATGATGCCTGGGCTGGGAATATATGCAGGAGAGGAGAAAAAGCAAGGAATGAATTGGTTTATCTCATTTAACACTTGTATTATGGGTAAAATTATAATTTAAACTACAAAACTGACAAAACTGAAAGTACCATCACAGACACAAGACTAATTTCCACAGGGCACAAACATCACTTCCCTCTTCCCCTCCCCAATCTATATTCAACCTTCCCTATTCCACAGAGTCTTTACCACAATGAAGGGAAAGCAAAATGAATCTGTAAAATCAAATATATTTTGTCCAAGAAAAAGAAATAAATTAAGAGCAAAAAATCCACAGGTTCACTTCAGCTCCTGTACACTAGACTTCACAGGACTAAGGTCAAGACTGACTTGTTTCCATTTCAACTCTTACTTTTAGCAGGTTTATACCTCACTGCTGACTTAATACACTGCAAACTGAAATCCAGTTTACACAGCAGGACAGCAAATTGTTTAATCTGATGAGGTCACAAAACTAGTCTCAAGGTTATGTTACATTGTTTTAATTTCTGGTCCTGTGGGACTTTAAAATTTGATCTTTCAAAAGCTGAAGCAAGTCTTTATGTTCTTCCATCAAGAAATCTGGAGGAGGAAGCTCCTTGGTCTTTTTGTCCCCTTATTATTTGCACTACATGTTATTAAGCTTTCCTCAGAGTCCTCTTTTTGAGCACATACCCATAGCAGATTGAGATGTTGGTATCCAAGCTAAGACAGAGTGGGGAATACAGCAAAAACAACCATGCTTTCATGTGCTCTTATTTATGGCATGTGATTTCCAATGTATATTAACATTTACACCACCCATCTACCTTCTCAGTCATCAGTGAGTGCTTCAGCTCACACAGGATTGCAGTCATTGTGCTGCCCTTCACATCCAGACAGTTTGACTAATGGATACAGTTTGTCTGATTTACAGAAATTTGTGTTGCCTCAGCTTCACCTAGAGTTTAGCAGCGTGCTGCTCCATCTCCAAAGGCAATTACAGTTTAAGAGAGTAATGTCTCATCTCTGATTTCCTAACTACAAAGAAAAGGAAGTAAATAAATAATAACATATACTTTTATATGCCCATTTTGCTCTCTCATACGTGTCTGCGTTTACACACACACAGAACTCACATGCACAAATTGTGGATTTTATGCGTTCACATATACATCAATTTAATGTTCTCTCTTCTTTAATCAATTATCCATGATAATCCATTGTATTCCCCTAGGTACATAGTCATCAAAGCCACTTTAAACCTCTTCTTGAAGATCAAATGGCTCTTTAATCCATTTATTTACAGTTTACAGAGTTATAGAAAATTAATCAGGATCATAAGTTAGCTACTGCAGCAAGCCTCTTCTGAAGCCTGCTATCATTACAAACACTAATTCTCAGAGACCCAACAGGACAGAGGAAGAAAGGAATAAATCTCCTGACGTCTGTTCCTCCCATCAGCAGCTGTCAATGACCGTCTCTCTCTGATCCTTGTTTGATCAAACTGTGCTCCATCAAATCCATTTAAATGAATTAGCACTACTAAGGTAACAGGAGAGCTAATTAGTCTTAAACTTTGTACTTAAGTTCTTCATATAGGGTCTTTTGGTGCCTAGCAGGCTGGGCTGGATGTTTCCTTCTGAAGTTCACTGGGCACAATAATCCGTATGTGAGGAAGTGTGTGGATTACACGAGAGACCACATTTCTTTGAACTCTGCTAAAGTTTCACTTTACTGTTCCATGTCTTCATCCAAACATTCCCTCCGTTGTACACAGTTCTGTACCCTCGGCAGCCTACCCATGAATGTTTAATAGCCAGCTTTCTGGATATTATCAACACTGAACCATTATAATCATGCATTAACTGGATGAGATCTCACAAATTTAGGGTGTGAAAGTAATCATTACACATTAGCACGTCAGCTGTGCATATTCACACCAGTCCTTCTTTACAAGACTAAAGAAACTCTGCCAGCAAAAGTGACACACAGTGAGCTCCTGAATGAATTTCTTATTAATTCTTCAAACCCCTATAGTACTATTAGTAATTACATTCACCTACACATGCAAAAACAGCAACCCCTGAAATGCTATCACTGCATTAGAGAGAGTAGGAACAGAACATAGCTGTAAAGATAAGGAAGTGAACAAAAATGCCATTGACAAATGGTTCTGCTGGAGGTGTTGGAGCAAACTCAACATTATTTTGTGAAATAAAATTGACTGGGTTAGAGAGGGAACAGACTTTTCATTCCAATTTACCCCATAAATTACCAAGACTTCACTTTTTCTTCTCCTCCAAAGAAGATATTACAATCATGAAATACATTTTCAAAATGTACATAGAGCAATAAAATAGACACACTAAAGCTTTGCTAATTTGCTAATATTGTAATCAGTTCTCATGAAGAGATAATACATAAAGCTTTTCTTCATCAGAAAATGTTTATATATGCTGTAATCCAACTCAGAAAATATTCAGATCATTCCCTATTTTCATACAGTGCCTCCAAGAAACTTCACAAATGACCTCTTCATTTGCAATTACTTCTGTGGATAAGTGATAATCTCATCATATTAGAAGTTTGCCAATGGGGAAAAGTCCTCTCCTGCCATATAATATCTATTTACTTTATTTTGATTACAGCAAATAATCAAGGAGGTAGCTCATCTCTGAAACAAAATGTGCATATAAGAGCACTATTGCTGAAAAAGTGCAGTCTGGATGCTCCTGAGAAACAGGCATTTCCATGTTACAGCTAATTTCCAGATAAGCTACATGCTAAAACACATTTTTGCTGGTGTTTGGTTTTTTGGTTTTTTTCAATTATGCACTTTGGTAAATAACTTGTGCCCTGACAGATTGAAATTCTGTGTATTAAAAATTGTATTGACATATAAATGCTATTTAAGCAACTAGACTGCTTGGTATTCCTTTAGTAGAATTATTGAATAAAGGCACTTGGACCAAATCAATAGGAGGATGTCAAAAGGAGAAAATTAAAATAGATCCTGTTAATTTAATGTGACAATTTCTTCTGGTTCTCTGCCAAGAAAAATCATACCAACTTGCATTCTTGTACAATCACAAATCTGTAAGCATCTAGTAGTAAGTCTGGGCATCTAATTCTTCTCTCACATAATTTCAGTCTGCTCTTAGAGAGGTGTTATCATGGCATGTGACATTTGCATCAGAGAGCCTAATGTTGTTTTTTCTTTCATTGACGTAAATCTTCAGTAACAGAGTTAACTCCCCAAAAAAATCTGCACAGGGGAAAAGAAAGTTGAGTCTAGTCAATATAAATACAATATTTCTTTTTCCTGATTGCAGCCCTACGTTATAATCACCTTAAGCATCTCCCAAAACACTACACTTGACAGAGAAGGCAGTCAGGTAAGGACACAACATAGCCCTTGAGAAGGATTCAGATCACTTTCACAGTTTCCCTGATTGTGTTCACCTTCAGCACAGAGAGAAGAGCCTGGAATTCCTCTGTCAGTCTCAAGCAGGGACTTGCTCCTAGAGAACATCTGCAGTTCCTTTCTCCATTTTCCCTATTTCCAGGCTTCATGCCTAAATGGCCCAGTCTAAAGCTGTTTACACATCAAGGTTTTGGTAGTTGTGGGGCTGCAGGGGCACCTTCTGTGAGAAGCTGCCAGAAGCTTCCCCTGTGTCCAAGAGGGCAATTGACTCCAAAACATACCTGTGGTTGGCCAAGCCCGTCAGCAATGGGCCTCTGAGATAACAGATTTAAGAAAGGGGGAAAGGTATTTTGCCAAAGCTATTGTCACTAGAGAAGAGAGGAGTGAGAAAATGTGAGAGCCCAAGGTCCGTGAGGAAGGAGAGGGACAAGGTGCTCCAGGCACTGCAGCCCCTGAAGGTCCACAATGGAGCAGAGATCCACTAACAACCCCTGGGTGACCCCACAACAGAGCAAAGGAGGCTGTGACCACATGGGAAGCCCACACCAGAGCAGGCTTCTGGCAGGACCAGTGGATCTGTGGAGAGAGCAGCCCACAATGGAGCGGGGGAAGAATATGAGGACCCTCCCCCTAAGGAGAAAGGAGCAGCAGAGATGGTGTCATGGACTGACTGCAGCCCCCATTCCCTGTCCCCCTGGTGCAGCAGGGGAAGATGTAAAGAAAACTGTGAGTGAAATTGATCCTAGGAAGAAGGGAGGGGCAGCAGAGAAGTGTTTTAAGATTTAATGTTATTTCTCATTACCTTACTCTGATTTCATTGGAAATAGATTAAATTAATTTTTTCCCCATGTCGAGTCTCTTTTCCCTGTGGCAGTAATTGGTGAGTGATCTCTTCCTGCACTTCTCTCAACCCATGAGCCTTTCGTTGTATTTTCTCCCCCCTGTCCTGCTGAGGAAGGGAGTGATAGAGCAGCTTTGGTGGGCAGTCCACCACAAAAATCCAAAGGTCCCTAGCAGAACTGACAGACATTTGGATCACAAATTCAGACAAGTCTCAAAACTCTTCCCAAATGTACAGTAAAGAGAAACAGGAAGAAAATCTCATTAATTGGAGGATATGAGTAACTTCAAAAACTGAGTTAGATGCATATTTCCTAAATAGGTACAAGGTGAAGTATGATGTTCACATCAGGCTTATTTACCTCCTGGCCTTCATATCCTAAAGCATCTCCATACAGAGTCTCATACAGCCTTCACTAAGGCTGTGTAAGGATTTTTCTGCAGAGCACCAAGCAATTTTTTTATGTGTAGGTCATTCTTCCTTTTGCCTAAGGAGACAGCATTTAGGTGCAGGAAGGAAAACAACGCAGAACTTTCCAAGCACTGAAGTTCACACAAAAATACGGAGATGTGGTTCTCCAGCCTCCTCAATGTTAACACATTGCTGCTTAGGACAAAAGTCATTGGAACATATAATACATCTCTGTCTTTCAAGACACTTATGAGAAACCCAAAACAAATTACACAGCATATTTTCCAGACACCAAAAGATGGCAGTGTTTCAGAGCATTACATGTATCTCTGCGTGGTTTGCTAGTCTTACATGTTGTGCTCATAATGGTAAAGAATCAGCTGAATTGTGATTCTGCAATCCAATAACTGGGAAAAAAAAACAAAACTGTTGTATGCCATTTCATTACAAGGTGAGCCACAAAAACAAAGTAACCAACTGCAAAAGCTAATATTGTGTTCTGAATGTTCTTCAAGATTAGCAAGCCAAAGCCACATCCAATATGTCCTTGTAAGATAGATATGTGCGTATGTCAGTAAAGAATAAGTTTCATATTAAATGTTATATTCTTAAAAGTTTCCTTCAACAATATCTGGGAAAGGAGCACTGGTGAGCTAAATTTCACATCAGAAAAGATGTAAGAATCCATCCTGTTGCAGGGTAACCAAACACAAGGGAAAATCACACACAAGCCTGTGAAAGTGCTGAAATTTACTTTCAATTGTGCAAATCACCTGAGAATCTCAAAGCTGCACATTGCTAGCCTGTATCAGCATCAGTGTAACATGGAGATATCATTATGAAAGCGCAGTGCAATTCTCCATCCCTTAATACAGAACACTCTTCTTTCCACCTTCAGCATCTGTAGTCCTACCACATTTGTAGAGAAGTCTACATCCCTCAAATGGCTGAAGAGGCTTGCACGTTCATTAAGCCTGTTATAATTCTCCTGTTGCACAAGTAGCTGAGGGAACTTACACAGTGCTTATGTATGCTCTTCTACCCTAGGCTCTTATGGATGTAGCAGGACATCAGACAGGTCTTGAGACATGCAGGCCTGCACAAAGGGTCTACAGAAGTCTTGAAGAAGCATCCCTCATCTTCCTCTGCAATTGCCTAATTCTGTTCAAAGTTCCAGAAAGCAGAGCATCTGCTTGCTTTCCATATTCACTTCACAGTTTCTCTTTTCTACATCAGTTTTCAGTAATTCATCATTCAGTTTTCCCTTGCTTTCCACTGTTTCTCTACGGATATACACTGTAGGCATCTTCTGTGGTCATTCTTGACACACAACCAAGCTCCTTTAGCAGTCCTTCTTGAGTATCCCACTGCAGCCTCGTACTAGCCAAGTAGTTTTCTGTTCTTTCTCCTGTTTTTTTTTTTGTTTGTTTGTTTGTTTGTTTTTTTATTTTATTCAAAGTTCTCACTATTCCATCTAGTTTCTGCAGCTTTTACCTCGTCTTTGTTGGGTTGCTTCAGTCCATTGCCACCAGCTCATGCAAGGGCAGTGCACATCACTTCTCTCAAAGGTGCTAACTGCTGTAGTTCCTGAAATGTCAGCAGTCTCCCGCATCCCACGATGCTTCCACATGCAGTAGATGCTTAGATGTAGCCTTCCCAATTTTCTTTCTCTCTTTTAATTTTAGAGAATAAATCTGCTCTGGGGATGAACTGGGATTTGGTGGTAGAAAGAGCATTTATCTCTAAGACTCAAGGTTATCTGCTGACACAGGAAGAGGAAACAGTAAGTAGGCAGGAAACTGGAGAAGCAGAAAGATTTCATAGGTAAAGAAACTGAAAATCTACCTGAAGAATAGTATCCAATCTCTGCCTCTGCTGCTGGATTTCCTTCTGGTGTTTATTTGCTTTAATCTTCAGGTATCAGTCTGCAATCTGTAAAAAGTGGATATTATCATCCCCTCTCCTTAAAAGGTCTTTTGAAATCTTAAGTATTTAAAACCTAGAAGGTTATTTCAGCAGAAGCACCCTAGAAAAGTCATAGGACATAGGAAGTCATCCACATTTATGCGAGAGTATACAGAGGAGTGGAAAAATACTTTGAAAGATATTTGGTGAATGAGCATGAAGTGTCCTCTGTGCTGGGTGAGACAGGAGGCCTGTGGAAAAAGCACGACCAAGTAGCAAACAAAAGGCATATTGCATAGAGAGGAAGCAAATTAAGGCTTCTGCTGAGCATGAATTCCAGCATTTCTTTGTTTCTGGGTACTTGGCTTTGCCTCTTTAATACTATCTTTTTAAAAATCATTTCATGCCATTTAGCTACCCTCTCATTAGTCAGAGATTATGGATGCTTTTATTTCAGAGATGTTCTTGTGCTCACAGAAAATGAGTCTCCAGTGACCTCAATGCAGAATATAGGGTATTAGCAAAATAAAAATAGGTAACAATGAAACAATTCAATTGTTTTCTTTCTCTTTTCCTACTTCAAGAAAGCTACAACCAGTGCTATTTGAGATTAAAGAGTGACTGGACCAAACTGCCAAAATATGGAACAGGTTTAACAGTACTTAAAAGTCTGTTGGAAGACAAGAAAGTTATAAAAAATATTATCACCTGTTTCAAAGTGGCTTTATATTCCTGGGGTGGCTGTGCTGTGCTCATTAGCTTTGCAAGAGTACAATTCAGTTGCCCTGTTCTTACAGAAAAATCACTGAGGTCTGGATGTATCTCCACTCCCTCCCTTGATGGAATGTAGCAAATCACCTTTGAGAGCCCATGAACAGGCAGCTAAATATACAAAGCTACCTCTTCACAGCTGCCTAGGAGGTAAAATCTCTGTGAAAAGATGAGAGAAATTGGAAGGGCTCCCTTCTAACTACCCACTAATGCCATCCACAGAAGGATGGAAGGAGCTATTGCTGGCTTATCAGGCTCATCTTTGCTGGATCTCATTATCCTAGAAGAAACATTTTCATTTCATTAATTGCCTTGAAAGAGAATTGGGAAGGGAAAAAGCTCTAATAACTTGACATCACAGAATGATAAAAATGAAAATGAAATTACTAGTAGCAGCACAGGCACTGGGTAGACTCACCATGCCAGCAGACCCAGCTTCTTTTTATAGTGGTCCACCTTGTACCACATCCTTTAGAAAATTAATTTGGGCCAGTGGCTCTCCACTGATTTCTCTAGAGCTCAGCCAGCTTCCTCCCACAGAGGCATGAATGCCAGAAAGCTGTTACTCATCTTCTCGTACGAGTGGAGTCAGTATCAATCCTGATCCACAGTATCCAGAGATTAATGCAAAAATAATTATAAGAAAAATTATTTACTGAAAATAATACACAATGGGTCCATTTATTGTTTCCCATCCTGTGTTTCATTTAGCATTTTCAGCATCAGCAGGTTTTTCAGTAATCCAGTTTGTCATTAGTCTTTATGCTACTGTCACTGCGCCGTCCTTATCCCAACATCAGATATTTCTAATACATGTTTTTGAGGTAATGTCATTGCAAGAAAAATATAGCAGTCCAAAGAAAGCACAAATCTCAGAAAATCAAAGGTGAGGCACTGCCTCTAAATCAAGAATTTAGATTAAAGATTAAATGCCCACATTCCAATTCTTCTTTTACTCCTGGATGATATTTTAAAAAATATAACACTACATAAGAACATCCAAATAGAAAGACAGAAAAATCGATTTTTATGGGAGGAACAGCAGTTAGTGATTGCACTTTCATTCCTTCCTGGGGACCAATACCTAACTTTGCTACAATAAATTCTCCCATTTTACATCTCCCTCTATCAGTGTTTACATGGCATGACATTCCTCATATCTGCCATGCCACAATACCTACAGTCATATTCAACAACTATTTACTGCAAACAGTGCTTTATGTGGTGTATACAAGACCTCACAGAACACTGGAATATAGAATAAAACAATGCTGAATTGTGCAGCTGGGGGTTTTTCTGCAATATGTCCCACATAAAGTGCATGGAAAGAGGCCACAATGGAAGTGAAGTTGGTCATAGTTTCCCCTCACATTTTCCCAGCAGGAAAAGGAAAAATGTATTTTTCTGCTTTCCCTACCCTGTCCCTCAGTAGTCTATTATACTTTTACTTCCACACCAGCACATGCAACACCATCTCCTGCATTCTCTTCTTCTCAGGTCCCAGCATGCCAATGTCTGTTGAGAATATTTACCTTTCTGGAACCCCCTAAACTAGCTGGGTTAGCTTCTAAGCAGATCCCCTCGATGGATGGTGGCCATTAATGGGCTCTCTTCTCACTTACTCATCCTTATGCTCCCAGCCCTTCCCACTTTTGAGCCGTGAACCTACACCATCAATATCCAGTTATGGAGGCAATCCTGAGAATGGGCAATGGGAAGCTGTGCCCAGATGCAGCTGAAAGCACCCATCAGTGCACCACAGAGGATCATTCATGTCTTCAATCAGGTCCTGCCTCCAGGCATTTTAAGAGTCTGTCCACTTCATCCAAAAGTTCTTTTCAGCTTTTGCTTTCAAATGAGAAATGTGGAGTTTTTTCCCTGTAGGCACCCTCATTCCTCATTCCAAAACACTACCACTATTTTTCAGGGCTATACACACAGTGAGCCAAACATTACAGAGCATTTCTTTTCTCTCTTAACCAAAGCTTTTAAAACATTATCTCATTTTTACCTTCATCATGACCTTTTTCATTGTTTCTAATCTTCCACCTCTCTACAACCTCTTTGATGCTCTTTTCCATCACCTTCAAACCTTGACACAACATTGCACAGCAACAGGAAGACGCTGCCAGAATGTATTTCTCCAAGAGGCTGTTTTTCGGGACCACATGTCTGCCTCCCTGCCAGGCATGTGATTCCATCAGCAACAGTGCAAGCTCTGCTGCAAAGAGACTGCAGGCACACGGCTCACAAGCTTTCCACCAGCCTGGGGACATTCTGGTGGTTTAGCACAGCAATTTTGTTTGGTTTGTTGGGAATGCAGGCTTATTTCACACAAGTGTCTTACAATAAGAATAGGCTGGTTTTACAGTCAAAAGCATAACTCTCTGACAAGTCTGAGCTAAGACACCACAGAGAGACATTTTCTAAGTGACACTGCAAGATCACAAGAGAAGACACCACCAATTGTGACTATCAGGCTGTGGAAAAGGAGGAAGATGGCATTTCTCAGTTATTTACTCAACATCTGATTGAGCTATAGCATCCATCTAGGAAAAACACCTGTGACTGATTGCAGAACACACATCAGATTTTTTATTACTTTAGTGTACTTAATGAAGTACATAAATAATAACCAGGATGTTTTCTTTCACGATTTGCTTTAAAATTAGCAATTTATAACTGTGATAAATGCACAACTTGCTATTTGCCCATGGGTATGTATGTTCTTGGAATACAATTCTTACTTAAGTAAATAGAGTAATTTTCTCATTTTCACCTTGAGTATCACTCAGACTCTCATCTTAAAAATGAGAAGAAACTCTGTCCAAAAAGCTGAATGGGGTCCTCTTGGGGTTGTCTATTTGAAACAGTATTATCCTATCAGACAGACAGCTGTGGTAACAAAATAATTGACTTTTAGAGACTTTTTGCAATAATAATCTCACAGTGATTTGAGGCATAAAAATATCCAAAGAATGCTAAGAAAGAGGAAAGGTATCACCAACTGTTAAGTAAACATTAAAGAAAGTGAACTCTCCAACAAAGAACTGAAGGACACTGCCTTAATCCATTGAATGTCAGAAGAAATTGTTTCAGGAGGATGAAGAGAGCACTGCATCCAGATAGATATTGATTTCCATGGACCTGCAGTTTGCCTGCACTGCTTAAAGTCACGTATCTGTGCTTGGGAAGTTCCATTGCAAATCCTGTGTTCCTTATTTCAACTGCCATGAAGCTCCCAAAAGGGTTAAAGTGTAAGCCAGGATGTGTATGCTCTAGGATGTATGAACACTGCCTTTGAGATGCAGGAAAGGGACTAGAAGAAAAGATGTGTCCCTGAAAGAGCATTTGACAATCTCCACATCAAGAAGAGAGAAGTGAATTCAGCTCGAAGAAGAGGGCTCTACTATAGAATTTTAACATTAGGTCCAAATAACACAATTTGGCCACCATCCACTAGGGATGCTCAGCCAAATCATGACAAAATTTACAGGCAGCAGATCACAGAAAATCCTCTCTTTGATGGCAGATGATGAAAGGACAGGCATAAATTTCTAGCTGAATTATGCCTGAAGTAGAAAATAGAGACAAGAAAGATAAGGCAATGGATCCTGAGATTAGGAATCAAAGGGCTTGCAGTTCTCATGGCTTTGGCACTGTGTCACCTTAAGAATATTTTCAAGTCACACTATAATAATATGACTCAGTTTCCCCTACATATTAAATATGAAGTATAAAAATAAATCATTAAGCTATATATATATTTGTTCCTTTTCTTAAAAGAAAGAGCAATAAAGTATAACTCTACAGTTGTTGTTTACAGTGCAAATTTGCAGCCAGTTTTCAGTTTTTTATAGGTAATTTGCAGAGAACTCCCAAGCACTCACACCTTTTGAGTCACAGGCTTTTCCACTCTGCAGAGAAAATCACATTTAGACTGCATGTATCTATGGTCTGAGTACCCTCTTAACAACAATATCTTATTACAAATACTTCTATCAATTATTCAGAAATAAATATTAAATAGTGGCTGTTATAAAACATGGTAAGTGGTACAATAAAGTACAGTGCCATGTCCTCCTGTCAGAACAACCTATGCCTTACACAGCTGAAGGACTGGGGGAAGAAAAAAACCTCACCGCCACAGTGAACAAACAATTCCACGCAGGCTCCCATGCTGTAATAAAAGCAATTGATGAGATGCTTTGATCCATAAAGAATAGAGTCATTAGGAAGAAAAGGAGGTGACATTGCCTCTCTATTTCATGTGCTTTATACTAATCCCAGACCAAACATGCAGTCCTTTTGGCTGTTTTTCCTGAAGGATAATGAAAAATGGATGTGAAAAACCTATATAAAAATGTGAGAGCTTTATGGGACAAAGGCAGTGAGTGCAATGCCTTTAACAACAAACACAGAAGTAATTGGAATGGTGAGGAAGAGATATCCTAAGCAGAAAACATTGGCAATCCCTTAAAAGAAAAGAGGAAGGTAAAATACTGACAAGTAGTCCAAAGAAAATTCTATCAAGAGATTAGGTATAAGATTTGTTGTTGGTTTTCTTTTTATAGTTACTGTAAATAAGCATTTTAGTTTCCTTGCAAGGCTAGGAGGACTGGATGCCTTTTAGAACAATGCATTATAGTTTTCTTCAAAGAATACCAAAAGGAGCAGCCAAGGTCAGGACAATTCTTCTCAGAGGAGAGGTGGGTATACAATGACTTTCTACAGACTTGCACCCTGTCTGGAAGGTGTGGGTGGTACTTAGTGGCCTCCTAGAGACTCCCAGGGGATATATGGAAGTCAGGAGCACACTGCAGGAGCGAATTCCAGAGGTGCCTGTGGGCTTTTACACACCTCTCTTTCATGATCTTTCCTTAACAGTTTTATTGGCCTTCTGAAATCACCCAGCAATGATTCCTCCCAGGAATCTCTCTGTTTACAGGTTAGTAATTGGACTTCCACCATGTAGAAGATCTTCAGTGATGGTTTGGAAACTGTTGATTGCATTCATCTTCTACCAGCTGGTGGCTGGCAGTTAAAACACCAGGTGAAACTGGGTGAGCCATCTCCTTCTGGCCTTTTTCCTCTGTCTTTTGGAACCTTCCCCTCCTTTTCTTACTTTGCTTAAAGAATTTCAAAATACAATCATTTTAAATATTTGTCATCTTTTTGAACCAAGCATCAGAAAGAAACGTGTGAGTACAGTGACACAAGGGAGGCCTTGTAACATTGGTCACACAAGGAAAGATATGCTTCAGTGTTCTCCATGTCTGTGACCTGAGGATCCAGAAAGCCCTTCTCCACACCCCAAAGTTTTATCACTGCATGCCTGGAGAGTGTCTTTCAGCTTCAAATCACAACTCAGGCCCAGGGCTCATTTACTTGCATTGCCATATTGTATCAAGTATTCGTTGGCCAGCTTTGAGGCAGATTTGAGGAGAAAGAGCAAGAAGACAGAAAGGGTAGAAATGAAAGAATTGTGTTCACTGACACATTCATGCCTCCAACCCAACAGCAAGTTTATTGAGCCCTGCTACCAGCAACACAAACAGAGAAACACAACCCCACAGATTTAATAGTTTCTCAGGCTCACTGACAATCAATTGCCTTTTACTTGAAAATAAAACTTACCTAATTTAATCTCGGGATCTTTTTACACTTTGGTTAGCCAAATTGTATCGCTCTCCTACCCTTAGATTAGCTGTTTCCCATCAATAAATTCCTGTGCCCACTGACAAGATCCTGCCACAATTTCATTTTGATTAATAGAGAAGCTACTACTGCTATCAGTTACTCTAACATTTTACTGCAAAAATAATTGGGTTTTTAACACACCAGCTCAAACAAAGAATGCAACAAAAAACTGTTCCGGAGCTAGTCAAAACAGATATTTTCCAGACAATCACAATTATCTACACATTTTGTTCAATCTAAGACAACTTCCTGGTGCAATTACTTGTGTTATTTAACCATTTTAGTGTTTTTCTGTGTTTCTTTTTTGTTTTTCAGACAGTGTCTAAAGATACACTGCTTTCAAACAAAAGAGATCCACAGGCTTATACTGAAATGTTGAACCAATTCAGTTCAGTACTTCCAAAAAGTTAAAATGTTTTTATTTTGTTTTACATTTTTAAATTTCTGCTTGCTTTTCATTTTTCAAAACAATGTAAATGTAGCAGGAGCACTACAGGGAATTTGTCAACTTTCACGAATTTCCTTTCTTCCTTAAATGTCATTTTTCTGAAAATGGTTGGATGGTCACCATCCCAACTTCCTTTGTAGATAATAGGAAATTTAATGCAGCTACAGTGTCTGACTGGAATATCATAAATAATCCTGGCACCACCCACTAAGAAAGTATGAGCACAAAATATCAAGTAGCTGGCTTATAAAGACAGTACTAGCCACCCTGGCACCAAATGTGGGAAAAATACTACGTGATCATGTAACCAAAGGCTGGATCTCAAAGCACATGCACAAGGGGATTGAGTTAAGCCTGCAAAGGCAAATACCTTAATTCTGTTATTTATAAACTCAAGCGGCATTTCCTGAACACTTAGACTTTGCAATTTAAATAGCATTAATTAATTTAGGGGTTCTGTGTAGCTAATGATGACTAATGTGACAGACCCATCATTATCTACCTATCATGGTGGTAAAGACAGACACTTGGATAGCCAAATTTTTCATATCATTTCCACTGAATAACAAATAAAGAAAAGCCTGTGCCTGTTTTGAGGCTCACAGTGCTTGGAAATAAAAACATGCTGGATAGGAGCCTGAACGTTCCTGTAATGTACACAACAGCAGATACCTCCCCACCACATTGTCCAACACCAAATGAAGCATAGGTTTCACCCATAAGTGATACCTTACACTGCTCATGAATTCTTATCCTGAATGCAGCAACTGCCCCCTAAGAAAGACCATTACAGTTTTTCACTGCTGTACCACCCCATTCAGGGTGCAGTGATTCCTTTTCGTCGTCCACCAGAATGCTGTTAACACTAGGGAAAGAGTAATTTTGTGTGAACACTTATTTTTCAGTGTTCTCATTTTTTCAGCATTTCCTTCTTCTCTTTTTTACTTAATTCTTCTTCTTCTTCTTCTTTTCTCCCAAAATCCCTGTTTAAAAGGATCTCAGTGTTGCTCTTGTGCTGACTTGGTCATTACATTTTCCAAGAAATTTTTGAAACTGGCAGCAGTCCCATCTGATAACAACAGCAGGAGAGAAAGGTAAGTAAAAAATAATGGCCTGCCAATCATGATTGCCCAAGAAAGATCATGGGTACCAACCGGAATCTAAAGTAGTAATGGGAAATTTTCTTTAATAGACTTCTTCTTGGGCTGCAAAGTAAAGCCAGTGTGGCTAGAGGGATTTTCCTAAAGAAGATTATCTTCCAGCTCTTCATGTTAACACTCTCAGATAGTAAAGAACAGGATAAATGAGATGGTTGTAATCTCTGGAACATCCTAAGAGGTGTGCTAGCAAGTACTAAAGACATGTATAACATGTAACCTGGTGCATTTCAAACATTAGAATTCTGGAATTACCATTAAAAGCCATGGCAACAACAGGGAATTGATTCATGCTTATTCAGATTACCATAGAAACTCAACCAATATACCAGAAATTATCTAAAATGCCTCACTTCAAACATTCAAGCAGTCTGTAATTTCCATAGTAATTGAGTGCTTGTAATAACCACAGAAATATCATAAAATCTCTATGAAACACTATGAAATCATGACATAATGAAGGCCAAACAATTTTAAAAATCTGCACAGCTTTTGCCTGCATTATAATGTACCACAGAGTAGCCAGAAAACTTTTTATCTTCCAACATGAAATTAATTTCTTCCAAGAGAAATTAATGCTATTCTGTCAGATGAGAAGAGAGATTCTCTTAGATCACACCAAATCACAACATAATCTGCCAGACAGAGCAGTGTTAGCGCGCACAGCTCAGGCTCTCTGAAGTGTTGCCTTGTTCTTTTTTTACAAGAAGTCCTCCTTAGCTCAGAGTTGTACAGCCATTTTGTTAATGAAATTTTTTGTAAAGATTTTCTAGACTCCCTACCGTTAAGGAAATCTTTGGAAAAAATAAAAAGATACTTCCAAACCTGAGAGACATAAAGACATTTGTTTTCTTTCAAAACCTATTGCTCCTACAGATGCCACAGCAACAGGACACTATGTGAAGACTCTATGTGCTCAGGTGTACTGTCCTTGACTTCATGTGTATGTTCATAGCTTAACAAATCCCTAAATACCAAAAATTCAATTTGAAATATTGTTGACCCTAATATAAGAAGTGGGTGCCTAGTAGTCATCCATGACTAATTCTATGTAAAGCCTACTTGGGTACAGTTTACATGGGATTTTCAGTAGTTTCAAAAAGCATTGCCAGCAAAACCATTAAAGTATAATTCAATTAATCAACACTAATTGTAAGTGGGGGAAGAATTACTGACTTGGTGGAGTTTTGAAGGCATCAGACAGGTGGGACTGGTGCAGAAGTGAATGCTAATTATTGACTCAAAAAACTGTGACAAGGAAGAGCAGCCCAGAAGAGAAACCTTTTCCTTTTCTGACTCTGTAGGAAGACTAAGGATAACTGCCTTCCCATGCTAAAATTAATCTCTGAACATTTCTTGTCACAACCACCATCAGCTCACAAGTCCATTACTTATTCTGCATTACACATGACATACTTCAAAGCACATGGAAGTCAATGGGAACATTCCCATTAACTCCAATTGCCCTTGAATCAATTCTTCAGAGCACTTTCACACCAGTTGAGCTTCATAGGTTTTGACTGAGTTACTCCTAATTTACACTGGCAGTAGAGATTTCTGTCAGTGAATGTGAGAAACCTTGTACATGTCTTTTCACACAACAGATAATGAAAAGACAAATAAACATTTGCTGTCTGTAGGAAAATCAGAAAGGCTGAATATTTCCAAAAAGTATTGTGAAAGAATCTTCTCTCTTAAAAATGTGGACAGCTTGAAAGGAAAAGATCAGAGTATACCAAGGTCTTGCTGGACAGAAAGACAAGTAGTGAAAGTGACTGAAATATTGAGAAGTTGGAGCCGTGGTTTGGATAAATATCCATTTTCAACCTTTTGCATACTTCCTCAGAATACCCAAGCATTACCAATCAGACAGTAAAACTTATGAAAGAATGTAAGTTTCTTACATTGCAAGAAAACATACATGTTTCATACACATATGCAATGTTTTTCTGTGCCAGTGGCATAGTAATGTTTAAATAATCAGTTAGCCCACTTTCCTGTTTTCTTTTAGTTACCCTTCTTGGAGTATCTAAATTTAGGAAGTACACAAAAAGAAAGAGTGAAAAATGTCTATTTCAAACTCTGTTGAACACAACAAAGTTTAGTTCTTACTTGTTTTTCAATCCTGGTAGACTTTCACATCGAAACAACCACAGTGTCTGATCCAATTAGACATTGGGTATCCTCATTTATAAATCAGGTACTGAATGACTTGATGTAAGTCACTTAGCTTGGCTCTCTTATTATTATATACATTAGGTGTTGCAAGAATGTTGTAAATCACTTTTCATTGAATCTTGAAGAGCACTAATTCTTGGCTGAAATTGCTAGAGTGGTATAGCACTGTACCTTTCATTGTACTTGAATGAGGTTTGGGGTTTCCTTTTCGATACCCCACATGACATTTTTCAGAAAACTTAATACTGACAGGGAGGCACAAATTTCTCCAGGCTGCAAATGCACAATATAAAATATTTAAATTGAAATCTGGGCTTGGTGACAGTTATAACATTAATCTAGCTCTGCTTCTCAGCCTTTGCAACAAGTTGAGCACATCACAACCCATAAGACAAACTGCTCTCAAAATTGATGTGCACTTTCATAGGTAACTTAAAATTCAAGGCCTTTACAAGAGCCACGTACACAAAGTATCATCTGTGGCTTCAGTGATGCAACTCACAGCAATTTCTGCCAGCTCTCAGATCCATGTGTGCATCCCAGGCACATCCAGCCCCTCATGGCCATAGCTGAGAGTCCAGGACACCACAGGTGCTTACAGCATGCATCTTTGCTGTAAGCATCCACACAAAACAGGCATAGACACTGTCACCACCTCACAGGCTTCCTCCTGACAAGGCAGCTGAGATTCACAGCCCCTTCTTCAGCAACTATGAGGGCCTATTCCTTTTTATGAAAGTGACATTGCCAGAAAGAAGAAAGGGTTATGAAACCTTTAGTTTAGAGGTTGTGTGGTTGTAAAGCGGCTGAAAAGCTGATATTCAGTGTGGGCACATAATCAAAGTCAAGTGAGGGGTCAAATAAGGAGCTGCTCCCAAAATTTAAAATTCAGAGACACAGTTCAGACTGGTATAAACACATGTGATTTTATACACAAGTGTTTCCACTGAAGCTGTGATGTCAGACTGTTAATGGTTTCAGTTTGATATGCTGATGTCCTTAAACACCCAAGCAGAACGACACACATGTTTTGCATCATATATACAAGTTGAATTAGTATGTTGCTGACTCAGTCCCGGGTCCTGGATGAAGCTGATGCTTCAGAAAAAACATCATTTTTACAAAAAGGCCTAATGTCATCTCCAGAAGAGGGCAGTGCTGGCTTAAACTAGCAGGGCACAGACCCTCTTAGCAGTCTTGGTTTGCAGAGGGCAGTACATTTCTTAAAGCAAAAACCCCCTGTCAGAACCTTGCAAAGATGTGTAAAAACCACCTCACCACAGAGAAGAAGCCAGTAGAGCAGTCCTGAGGGATAAACCAAGTTTTGAAACGTTTATTAACAGCATTCATATTTTCTACCGTGATTTGGGCAGAAGCTGGGTCCCTTTCTCACAAATTTTCTGTCTTTAGAAAGCCCTAGACAAATTAGACAAATTGCTATTTCTAGGCAAATGAAAGTGATTGATAGTGGGGTTTATGTCTCATTTGATCTCGTAGAGCTCAATCTGACTGTTTTATCAGTGGCAGATGGAAGGGCTTCATGCTCAGAGTGACCTAAATATTACTACCCCAGAGGCACAGAGAAACTTGTGGGAAGGAAGTCTAGAAGATCTTCCTCTTACTTGGCTAATCCTCCTCTTACTTGGCTTTCCTAATTTCTTCAGGAAAGAAACTTCACATGTATAAAACTGACATTACTTAGAGTACTGAGGACCTGGTACTAAAACCTGTAAGAGGATTGTTCACTTTCAAGCAACAGAAACAAAAATCAGCTGTGGGACTCATACAGAAGTAACCCCCATACAGAACTAACCAGACAAGGTCTGCCTGCTGCTCTTGGAGGATCCTCTGACTGTCCTGATGACCACCTCTCCTGCTAGGGCAGAAGCAATGGGATGGCGAGGATCTGTATGTGCTTTAGGAAGAGGCAGACAGAGGCAGGAGGTGTTTGACCACAGGCTGGGATGATGGGTTCCCAACCTTGGATGGCCCAGGCAGTTGTTGGCTTCCTTGGCTCTGAGTGAATCCCAAATTACACATCATTCTGCAGGTAAAGCAAGCTCAGAAAACACCTTTGGAGAATTATTCAAGCCCCAGCCAGAGACAAAACTCATGGGAAATTGAAAGAAAAATAGGAGGCCACTGCCAAGGATTTAAACAGAACTTCATTATATATCAGCAAGAAATGGGTGCCAGCAAAGTGGAGGGCAATCAGAAGATAGCTTTGTTTCTGACAAGCTCCATTCCTGACAGGCTTTGACTCTGGTCATTTGACATTTTAAAGAGCTTTTCGTTATTTCAGGTACAGGAGGTTATGAAACGTAATTATAGGAGCTGGAAGAGGCCTGCACACCAGATAAAGGCTTGGCAGAGACACTTTAAAAAAAAAGTCATGAAAACCAAAAGCTTTGTGCAAGTTTTAATGCAAAGAACAGGAGCACTTTTTGGGTCATGCTTGTTCCTCAGATTTGAGCACAGGGAAACAAATTTCTGGAGCATTTGGGAAAGCACGGGAACTAAAACCAGAGTAAAGCTGATCTTAGGAAATGTGAACAATAGATTCACACTGTGAAATAACAAGATTCTACCCAAAATAACACTGGAAAACAAAGGCCACACAAAGTTCAATGTCAGGACACTTGTGAGGGCCAGTATCTCTCTGGGGTCAGGGTCTGTCCCACAGCCCCAGCCAGGAGCAAGGCAGCTGAGAGGAGACCAGGACAGCCTCATACACCTTTCCAGGGAGGGGCCAGTCTGGGCTGGGACATGCATCTGCAGGTGAGGGATCAGGATCTGGCCCTGTTATGGGAACCAGGGTCAGACAGCAAGGCCTTATAGCCCACTCAGGGCCCTCACACTCAAGGCAAACATGCAAAATTCAAGAAAACAAGAAGCACTACCCTCAGAGGTAACAAAATGCATAACCTCAGACAAGGACTGGAACTTGGCAGAGGCAGGGTGGGGAGGAAAATAATTACAACAGATCATAAACATACTGGTAGTTTAACGAAGTAGTGATGTGTCCAGCAAGGACAAGAGGAATACTACTGCTACCCACAAATGCTCAGCACAAAACCCTCCTGGGTAAGAGGAGACTAACAGTCCAGGGTCGGTATTACTACACTTTAAATTTCCATCTTAGAGAATTAGGCAGGACTAGGAGAAAGGGAGCCCTGATCCAGTGTCAGTGCTCAATTCTTACATCTCTGTTGAAAGTCATTAGATAGGCTTTGGCTTAGTACTCCTCTCCTGCTCATCAAAACAGGAGCAAAACTTCTGTAACAGTTTGTAGCCTACACGAAATGATTCAGCTCTAAGCTAACAGACAAAACTTGGATGTCTTTACCCACAGCTGCACTGCTGGCTGACTCCTAGGAGGGTTTGAGTTTTGCTCCTCAAAACCCAACCACTAGGTGTCTAAAAAGCATTTCTGTGTCTGGGATCATTGCATTAAAAAAGTTTCACAATATCAAGAATTTCAGTACAACTCCCCAAAAGAAGTTCTAGGTATTCCCCTACACCCTCAAGTTAGTGGTGCACAGAAGAAGTCCTGTAACTAGCAAGTGAATTGCACTTTGCCTTGAAGGAAATGGGAACTTTAATCTCTACAGAATATGGCTCCATTTCATATACAGGAAAATGTAGTTAAAGGAAAGGCAGAGAAAAGAAGAGAGATCCAGAGAGAGAGAGAGAGAGTAAAAAGACTACCTTTAGTATATCAACAAGATAATAATAGCACTGCCCCATTCCAGATTCCCCTGGCAACATCTTTGTAATTGTTTTTAAAAACTATGTTTTTATAATTACATTTGCCTTTTAAAGTCTTTTTCCTCCTTCATTGTTGTGGAAAAAAATCCACATAGGCAACAAGGGAATCCTTTGACAGTACATGGGGGAAAAGTGAAATTATTCCATGTAAAAGTGCTTTGAAATACACAAAAGGAATGTAATAATAGAATTGCAGACTCTTGGATAATCAGTAACATTAAACATGCACAGTCATGCAGACAGAAGTGTGATTTTTTTTTTTAATCTGGTGCCATGCATCAGGCCGAGAACCTAAATTATCTCCTTAATCCACATACAAAACACTGTTTTCTTTTTCTCTTTACATTATAATATTTCTTCTTTACTTAAAGGCTATAATTTCCCCTTGTTCTTTTTAGAGAAAAATACTGAGCTAACAACTGAAATCCCTGCACATGCAACACAGCTGGTGTGTTATTTCTCTGATTTAACTTGGTCAATTCAGGACAGTTTCTTTTTAAAAAATCTGGTCTGGGATTCCTTAATGAGAACATTACAGTAGTGGCATCATACTGTAAGGGTGAACTTCACCTGCGTGATTCTGAGGGCAGGACACTGCTACAGCCAAAAGCAGACTTTTCTGAATTTGTTTTTGGAAAACATTGCCTGTACTTCATCTAGACTTCTGATTTGCAAGAATTGGCAAGGGGCAGATACATGGAATTACAAAGGAACGAGTCTAAACCCATTGCTTCTATTACTAACACATTACTAACACAGTAAGAACAGAACCAGTGATAATGCAGTAGTGACAAGCAAGCAGGCATATTCATTTCAAATTGGAGGTTGACTGGCAGAAAAATTATATTGCTGGATAATTCACAAGGGCACAATTAATGCAAGACTTTCAGTAGATTAATAATGTGACAGACCCTGACAGGAAAAAGCAGTGCATGGAAAGGGGTATATTGAATACAGTGGAGAAACACAACACAGCATTAACCTGTATCCCTCCTTTGATTTAATTTTAGCAACAGTTGGACATAAAAATCCCAGTCAGAGCACATAGGTTTGTGTAGCAATCAGTCAGCTATTAGGTGTTACTCTATGATGATATGACTCACTTATGTAACGACAATTAAGTTGCTGTGCTGAATGACTGCTGCTGATTAAATGCCTCAGTGCAGGTGCTATTCAGATTTACATCCATCATGTGAAGAGTGTGGCTTAATGTAGATGCTGATGGTATTTACAAATTAGGAGCTGCAGGCAATGGAAAGGCAGCAGAACCTCAGTGGTCAATACCAGAGCTGCTTTAGTCACAGAGGACACCCTCCGAGCAGATGATCCTTTTAAGGCATCTCCTATCAGGAGAAATCCCAATATCAGTGAAGACTAAACAGGGCCAGGCAACCTCTGGTTACTTCTTTCATCTTTTACTGCACCAGTTCCATCAGCACTCAGCACTACAAAGAATATAGCAACTGAAGTCATAAGGAAAAGAGGCACCTAATGCAACCTCAAATCTGCAGAAAAAGGTGTCCACTAAACTTTGCTATGGGCTTTCCTTCTCCTCAGTGAATTCACCTTCCCACAACTCCTTAAGGAATTCCTCTGACATGTGGTTAGTGTTGAAAAGTGTCATCATAGCTTGTATGTTAGACACAGTCAGTACTCTTGCCTGCTAGACAGAAGTCAGATCTTGAGACCGGGGGAACTCCCAGAGAGAGTGGGTGTAACTGCTGCAGAGCAGAAGCAAGAGACAGGACACAGAGAACACAGAAGACTCTGATTTAAGCCTCCTCTGTAATTTGGTAGTGGACTCTGCAGCAGCTCTTGCTGCATTTAAAATTAGGCTCTCTCAATCACTTATAAAAGTTAGACTAATACAAGCTCCGATGCAAGAAGTTCCTATGGCTGGCAGCAGGGAAGATTTTGCAAGGAGATGACTCTCTCAGCTTGCCCTGCTCTTTACAATCTTTTCCTGGGAGTCTGCCACTGCATGCTGCCATACCTGGGGAAACTGACTCACATGGACTTTTCTTCACATCCTCCTAAGTTCTGGTAAAGCAGTAGATGTCTGCCCTGCCCTCTCAGCAGCACTGTCTGAGGAGCTATGCTCCTCCTGACAAGAGAGACTTTGCATTTCAACCAGCTTGCAAGAAGCTTCATGAGGCTGGGACAGGAACTCAGACAACACTATGTACCCCACCTGACAGACTGGGTCTTTTTAATATATTTCTTTTCATCCTGGCTTTACTGCTGCTACAGTGTGCCAATAGGAGAAAAGCAGGTTAAAAACAGTGTAGATGGCACAAAAGAAAACCAGTCAAAAGTCAAGCTTTCCTGTATAAACATGTCAGAGAGTACAGCAGCTCACCTCACAGCACCAGCTGAGGATCACCAGTACAAAGAGGCAGAGAATCACGCTCATACCTCTGCAATCCGTTTCTTCCACCACTGGCTTGTGGGTGGTAAAAAACATTAAATGTCAAGATGTCAGAAAAAAAGATTCGCTCTGATAGTGGAGATGAGAGAGGATCTTAAATTCCACACAGAATTGCTAGCAACATGCTGAGGTAACAGTTATGCCCAATACATCAGCATCATACATCACAACTTGCCCAAGGGTGAAAATTGCTGGAGCATAAAACACATCACAGGGACCCTGAAATTCTGTTTCTTGAGGATATCTGTAATGCCATAGTCAGTATTCCTGGGCTGACAAGAACAATAAAGGTTGGTAGGCTACCCCATTCTTGTCAATGAGGAAAAAGCCTAAGAACAGCATGAGCTACAGAGATAGATTTATGTCCCCAGCCAAGAGACAACTGTAAGGAAACTGCTTGGACAGCTGGCTCAACAATGTGAAAACAACTGACCTTCAAAAAAAACATTCCAGTTATCATTTAGTATTTTTTCCTCCATCCTGAGCAGGAGTCATCTGTATTTCCTCAAGTAACTGTGTTCATTCTATGGTTATAGTCATATTCTTCTTGTTAATTCCATCTCCCAGCTCATTTTAAATGATTGCTAGTGGGTGAGAAGAGCAAATGTAAACAGGTAAGCATTTTCAGAGTCTAAATAGCTGCTTCACTTGCAATTCTCAGCAAGAGCTTATGCAGAATAAAAGGTCTGCATCAGTCAACCCTAATATCTAACCTTAATCTTGATATATTATTGAGTTTATTCTTGTCTGTTGCTGTGACAGAAACTGCTCATCTATGAGGAAGAAAATGAGCAGAACCCTATTACATTATTTATATGGTGTCAAAAAAGATGCACAAAAGCTTTACACACAAATTAAAAGAAAAAGGCCCTGCCCTTGAGATTTTTAATCTTAAGGAGACACTACCAGTGGTTCCAGTGTCACATGGGCAGCACCATCATGTGTTCAGACTGGTGGTACGTGTGTGAGGAGGGTCCAGGGGCTATTTTACTGGCTATCATACAAGCCTAATATTTTAAAACTACCATTCCCACAAGAACATTTTCAGATATCAACCAATAAATTGCACCTGATAACACGCATAAGTATTGGAAGTTCTTTATAAACAGTGTCTATGTGCTTGACACAGTTACAAAATCTTTAATAACTTTTAGTTTCATTTTTTTTCAGTTGAAAAAAATTAAGCTATTTGTGTTGGACTGTTGTATTACCTATTTTCATAGTTAGCCATCAGTACCAATAATGATGCTGGGGTTATGTTTTCTAAATTATGTTCATTGATTGTGGCATCAAAAGATTGATTAACTTTCTGAATTCACAAGGATTAACCTGTGGCACTCAACACACACTCAGATTCCTTTAACTGCTCTTAAGCAGTCTCGGAATGCCCCTGGCTTAATGTGATCAGGAACAGGATCTGAGGCTGGGCAATTCTAAAGGAAGTGTAGCACAAGTTAAGAAACCAGGCACCAGTGATAGAGAGGAGAGCTATCCAGAGGGCATCTACCAAAAATCTTAGACAAAGTGGAAGCATGGCATTACAAGAGGACACCAAGATAACCTTGTTCCACCCAGAAAAGAAGAAAGGGGGAAAAAGGTTGCCAGAGCTGTTTTTATGAACACATGAAACATTGCAAGCATGAGATAGGGAAAAGAATCATTCAAGCCAAAGAACTAGAGGATAAAGACAAGTAATGAATACACTTAGCCTGCAAATTATGCCTGGCAAAGCAATTTTATTCATGAACAGTCTTCTAATGGAAGATAGAAGAAAGAGAGCAGGAAGTTCTAACTACTTTTTAATGGAGATTGATTAATCTGAGGAAGAGACTGTATGATCCATTTGCACCCCAAAGGTAGGACTTGATGGTCTGGGGCAGGAGGGAGTTTTTTGCACGGTTTAAGCCACGGGGACTGGGATGAGATTTGAGCACTGTGTTATGCACAGAGCTGTCAACCAAAAAAAAGGTGTGACACAGCAACATTGACTTGTGAGTATGTGCTTGGCTCTGAACAAGGGATTAAATCCAACTCTGCTCTCCCTTCTGCTTGTATCCTGTTCAAAAGAGCTAGTGGATGGCCAGCAGGTAGAAAACTCCTGCTGGGAAGGTCAAGCTCCAGAAGCAGGCTCATGGGACTGGGCTGACTCTTATGCCAAGGGATTTTCTACTGTAATTGCTATTTCTTGTCAGAAATAGTTGAGCAAAACACTTTGCTGACAGGCTCTATGTTTTCTGCTAAATCACTCCTACTCATGCCATTGTGAATGAATTCAGGAACTCAGGGTTCTTCTCAGGATCTGAAATTCAGCAGTTTCTCTCTTCAGTTAAAACTTACCAGAGAAAGCAGAGGGCTGTACAGATAAGTGTCAACAATATGTCCAGATCTACAGGAAAGGTGTTGAACATGGGCCTATTATCTGCAACTCAAACAGCTGTGAACAGTAACCTTACAAAAGTTGCTCTTCCCCTCAGACAGAAAGATAAAAGCCCAGATTTGTCCTGTTGCTTTTTAAATGCCCCCAAGATAAGTAGCTTGCCACAGTGTTCAAGTAGGGGCCAAAGAGGTTTCTCAAGAGATGGAAAAATGTGTCTCTATTTATAAATGTTCAATGTATCAGGCTTGTTTCACCCGGGGCAAAGCAAGACTAAACCTCTGAGTTTACTGGGGTGAGGCCAATCTCTTTTCATCAACAAAGGCTGAAAAAATGCAAAAGGTCACTTCTAGCTTTCACACTTAGAGTGATCTGTTACGCTTCTACAATCCCTATTACTTTTCAAAGGTGAAACCTGTGGGTTATACCTGCTGTAATCCTTACCTGTTGTATATTGCATCTCAAACCCAGAACAACAGCTGTCGATATATTTGAATTCACAAAATCCTCCACAGAAGTTGTTGCCACTTTGTCTTGCTCTTTGGGATGTAGATGACATATTAACAGAGATTAGCATCTCATTAGGTGGATCTGATATTGTCCCTACAGGTATCCCAGTCAGATATTGCTGTGGCACCCTTGTCTTAGTTTGAGCAATCAGAGTACTTGAGATGTCATGAGTGACTTTCACAAAGCAGACTTGCCTTACAACCCTTCACCAGAGATTTTTACACTGAGCCACTGGATCATAACCTGCAGTGTTATTTCACACTTATTCACCACTGCACATGTGCTCAGGTTTCCTCCAAAACAGTCTGCTCTGGCCCATTAATCAGTTGCAAAGCTCTACCCAGCACAGTGATGGTCAGCTGCAGACACACATGGGAAATTTCATCCAAGATGTTAGCAGGCAGCCCTGCTGAGAATGGAGAAACATCAATGTAGGCTCCCAGTCAGCACCGCCATTAAAACTGATGGGAAAATAGGAGGCTAGAATGAAATTTTAGAGTGAAAAAAAACCAGGCACTTTGGTGTAGCATAGTACCTGCTCCACCACAATAGAGACCAGATCCATAGTAGTGCAGAGGGCGACTACTACTCAACTACTTTGCTAGGGGATAGTTGCACCAGCACTTTTGAGGTAACACAAAGGGACACAGGACCCTTGGGGCTTGTGGAACCTGGAGGAACACATGGAGGAAACACACAGAGGTGGAGGACAGGGCCCAATTCAGTGGAAGATTCATAATTCTTCTAAGAGATGGGGTCAAACTGTAGTTAGAATGAGGTACTCGACTGAATTGCAAAGAGAATTCAGGAATCAGTATTTGTTGGATCAGAAAAACTAGAAATAAATGAAACAAGGGTCTACTTGCACTTCCTCTCTACACAAAGCTATGCAGCAATGATGAAGCGTGTGCATCTTGGCTCGTGTCTGAAGGAGAAAGGACAATACATAGACAACAGCACCCTCCACTGGGGCAGGATGCTTAGCACATCTGCAGCTGCAGATGAGTTCCCAGCATATGAAGTGGGAGAGAAGCAAGGAAGACACCTCCACCTCTTTTGGCCAGTGACTTGTTCTTTGGGCTTGCCCTTCAAAGGCACTCCTTCACCCATGAAGGAGGCTGGGATGTCGATTAGCACTTTCCACAAAGGACAGGAATTGGGGCAGCCTTCCTCCATCTCTTCTTCAGTTCTGCATATGCTTCAGGGGGAAAGGTTTAGTCAAGCTGCTTCTATTTTAACATTACAACACACTGCTTTAAACAGAAGCAATTTCCGCTCAGCAAATACCTATCACACTTCAGCTGTTGCTGGGTACCTTCCTATTAGATAGTCACAACAAGAAGGAATGAAACAGGCTTTTCTTCCCTTTTCTCAGCTTCCTTATAAAATTATACACCCCACTGCAGTTGTAGTTCCTTCTGTGGGGCTGGGGATGTCAGGAAGGAACAGAAAGAAAAGTCTTCAAAGGCCCACTTGGTAAGAAACAGTCACTTATCTAGATTTAAAGAGTATGATCACCCTTTAGCTGGTTAAACACATAGATATCTAGAAAGAGAGTCATGAAGAAAAGTGTCATATCCCCAAAGTAATCTGACAAAGCCTTGAGAGGAGTTACTTGGCTGCAGGCAAGATGGCAATGAAAGTGGTCTCCTGACATGAAACAAATTCAGATGAGTCAGGAAAGCTATAAGGTCACACAAAAGCCACGATGAAAGCATCCAGAGCTGGCTCTGGTGGAGGCAGAACTCAGTGAAAGCCCTGCAGGAAACACAGCATGTTGCTAACTGTGTTACTGTGAGAACAGAGAGCAGATCACAGCTTTGAATATCTTTCCAAGCAAGCCCAAAGCACTCTCAACCCACCAACTGACCACAAGAATGGAAATCTTATTTTTTTTTATGATATGCTTTAGACACCTCTGAATTTCCCTGATGGGAGAGAGATCCTCCTTTCAAAACAAATTACAGCACATTTCACTTGTATGAAAACAACAGTGTCAGCAAGACTCTGGCTGTGTTTTTGGACTTCCCATATTCAGCGTATGAACCCATGTAAGAAAACAATAATAGCTGTATTTTCTTAAATACTTTTAGGCAGACCATTGTTTTGGGGAGAGTTAGAAGAACATCATGATTCAGTACTGGTAGTGTCATGGCACATAAATAAAATTCTCACCGAGAGCATAACAATCGCTTTGTTTTGATGTGCACAGCTGAGCAAGAAGTCATCACCAAAATAAACTTGATTCAAACACACCAGAAATGTTTCTGTTTCTTTTCTTTTTGCTCTTTGCACTGAATTCTATGGCATGCAATCTGCATAGACTAGATATTAATATAACTATAAATATTCATTTTCAAAATATCTGTTGACTTATCTTTTTAGCCTTTTTTAACTCTGCCTAAATATTTTTCCTTGCTCATTATTTTGTTTACATCCATGTGATAAAAACCATGAGAAGTAGATGAGCACAACTCTAACTCCTTATGGGAAAGAATGTGATATTTAATTTTCATGTTTGAATTCAAGCTCTGCTTGGAAGGAGAGAGCACATGTGAAATTTCTTATCATAAAGGTCAAGATATTTTTAAGGTGTAAAGTCAAGCATATATAATTAGCAGGGAGCAACAGGACATTTGGGTAGAAAGCCCCTCATGCATAAATGGGACCCTAGAGGCTTGCAAAGCCTCTCTGCCATTCCTTCTCCCAAGAACTTTGTAATCACTACTGAAGTAATGATAATTGACAGTTGATGGGCACACCTTAATTTTGTTTATATTTTAAAGCCTCACCACATGGGAGGGAGGATGTTCCCTGTCAGGCAGTGCTTCCTCATGATTCCTTTTTTTAGTCTTATTTTCCTCAAAAAGGAAATATTTTGAATCACCACTTTTGCTGTGAACTCCCTCCCACTGCTTACTCTCCTTCCCTACTTTTGCATGTTAGCAGTGGTGCAAAGTCTTCAGGAATTTTCTATACAGACATTAACTATCCTGGCTTCCTTAGAGGTATGAGTTTCTCCCTCTCACACACTGTGATATGATCTCAGAATAAGCAGTGGTGATATTGACAGAGGAGTCATGACTTGCCAAAAACCTGCTCAGCAAGAAGCCATCACCAAAATAAACTTGATTCAAACACACCAGAAATGTTTCTGTTTCTTTTCTTTTTGCTCTTTGCACTAAATTCTATGGCATTCTATGGCATGTGGATGTGGTCACCACAGTGGAAAAGGATACTGAGAGTATTCAGGTGATATTCCAAGACTGGTTTTGTCTTCACTACTAAAGAAGATAGTCATGAAAACTGATATCTGCTATTTTCAATAAAATGCTAGAAAAGACAAATCTCCTGTAGTTTTCACTTCTAGGCAAGTTAGAAATTTACCCCACAGGTAAGGCACAAAATGCTGAGCTCATCTTCCACAGGGTAAGAGGTACAGAGGTCTTGTTTCAACTAGGGTTTTAGAGCTTAGGTATCCCATGTTGGCTATTTACTGGGAAAAGTCCCCGCCTCTTTGGCTACAAAACTAATACAGAAGTTTGCACCCCCAGTACCCAGACAGTCTACTTGCATTGTGACCTCAAACAAAACACAGCAACAAACAGAGCAGAGGCAATAATTTGTGGTCAGTCACACTGAACAAATGTCATCATTTCATCAGGGTAAGTAAAGGTCTAATTTAATATGGTATGACCCATGCCCACACACAAGCCCACTCATGGTTTGATATTGTGCTTTTGGGCACAAGCAGCACGTGCTCTGCTGCCAGTTCTGATGCACATCTGTGTGCCTACGTGGCTCCCCACAGTAGCAGCCAATGGCTTATCCACATCATAAATACTGCTGAGTTCCCTTCACGCCCCTTCACACAAAGTAAATTCATCCTAATCACAGTTGGCTCTGGTGGCATTTTAAATTCCTTTTCTAGACTGCAGAAAGCTCCTTCTTTTTATTTTTAAATGAAAGCAAAATTCTTATACAACAAACTCCAAGACCAAACTTTAAAGAACAATGCTGCTGACCTAAAGGCATAATATGAACCACTGGAGACAGCAAATCCATCACGACTGAATCAAGGCTTAGCTAACTTCGGATTATCTTCCCACAAGTGATTTCTTTATTGTTCTCATGAAAGTGACTTCTAAATTAATGAGAAATACCCTGGGTGTTTATCCTATTGAGCTCTTTCTCTTGCTGCCTGAAAAAAAATTAATCATTGTTTAATTAATTATTTAGTCAGGTCCCCTTTGCAAAGAAATATCTTCATGCAAGCGGCTCTCACCACCAGACTTAAACAAAATCAGCAGTCCTATCGCTTTTGATTTAATAGGAGATTACAGGCTAAACACCAGTTTAATATTACATACTAAACAAATACAAAAAGAATAGTTCATCCAGGGGAAAACAGCAAGTTGGGAAGATCTGGTGTTATTTGCCTTCTACTGTCATCAAGGAGGACACTTGAGACTTGGAATGGCAGGCCTGTCATCATCACAGGATGTAGCTCTCGTTAAAAGGGAATACTATTTTTAAAATATAACACAGATGTCTTAGCAGAATTCTAAACAGATGTATGATAACACACAATCCACACATAAATAGAAATGGCCAAAGGCAAAACAACACAATTGGGCAAAAAGTGAGACTTTTCTATTTTGTTTTGATTCTTTTTGTAAATAAATATTGACTAATGAAATGCAAGAGCATTGCAGAGGCATCCCCACTAAAGGCGAGTGACTGAGACTTATATCAACTTTTCTCATTGTTACATTCCTTGGCTCAGGTGCACTTTGAGAAAAGTCCTTCCCAAATGTACTTAGCAGCTGTTCTGAAGCCACCAAATTGATGAGTAACAGCAGTGCCAAGTCTTGACTACGAACAAAGAGGATATGACAAGAGAATGCAGTGGTGCTTAGGTGACAAGCCTTGTGGAACAAGTACATCTGAGGGACATTTGGGACAGGAAAAGCAATTCAACCAAGCAGTGAACTTGGATGACAATAATTCATGTTAAAACCTGTCAGCATCCAAAGGTATGATACTGTCTGAAAAGTGAAGCTATCAGCCTCAGTCTTGTCTTCCTCCTGTTTAAAAGCATGAGTTCTGCTTCACTTCTGAAAGGCAACAGAGCAGCCCCTGGAAGAACAGAACACGAAGTGCACACAAACCACCTCCTCACTCATTGAAATTTTCAGTTCTTTTGTTGTTGCCTTCTCTCCCTAATCTCATAAAAAAGAGCAAGTCCCTTCCCCTCCCCATGGCTGCCCTACCTCTCACCCTAGATAAAGCCAAGGTCTCTGCAGAAGAGATTACCCAGCCCATGGGGCAGAGCAGAAACTGCCCCATCACAGGCAACCACCTCTCTTAAGATCTATCTCAGTGGGAAGGTGCGAGGGGTAGGGAGGGGGGTGGTTGTCTGCCTCTTCACTTCTCTTCTCAATGCTCATCTGTGACTCCAGGTTTCTCCTATGTGAAACACTCAGCTCTGCAGTATGGAAGTTTTCTGAAGAGGCTCCACCTCACCATGAAGTTGTCAGAAGTTTATAGTTCTCCTTCAAAATGTCCCAGGACTTTTCACATTACTCCTCTCTGCTTGCAGAAAGGCATGCAACACCAGTTCATGCTAACCCTTATTTACTTTTCCTGCCAGTGATGCTGCAAGGCCAGGATGCCTCCAGATCTGAGGATGAAAACCTGGTTTTTGAGACTCTTTCCCCATTTCAACAGCCTGCTTATGCTGTCCCAAGCCCATGTCTCCATATTGTGCTCAGTCAGAAAGCCCTGAAGATTTCTCTCCTTTCTCTGAGTTCAAGGCTAGGCAGGCAGGGCTGCACTTTTCATCAAGCTCAGAGGAAGCACTGGCCATATTGGACAGTGAACATCTGCAGTGAGTGAACAAAGCTGAAAGTTTAAACACCCCCACAATTCTGAAAAGCCAGGTGATACAATTCATAAGAGACACGGAGGTCCAGAGACAAAGCTGTGTTTAACCAGACAAATTGCCTCTGACTTTCCTGTTCACAGATTTAGGTAGCACACCATTGTTACTCCCATTTTTTTCCACACAGAAATCCATATTCACAAATCTCAAAAGGAATATTGATCCCTACCAGTCAACTTCAGGAAATCAAGGTATGCTCTGTCCCCCATCTCCTAAGGTTCTTCACCTCTCTCCCTACCTCTGCGCCTCATTTATTCATCATGACCATCAGCTGTTTGGTGCAACTCATAGAGGAAACCTCAGCAGCAGCATCTTTCACCTGATGGAGGTCTGAAGAGTGGGCTGAGGAGAGGGAAAAGAAATCAGATTACCAGAAAATCTGTCCTTTGTTTTCTAAACTGTGGTATGGAAAAAGAAGTCAATATTGAATTTCAGTTGAAAATAGAAAGTTTTTATTTTAAATACTCTCTCTGTCATTGACTGGGGAAGGCATATTTTCTACAACTAATAAGTTCTATATCTTTATATAGACTTTTAAGGGAATATATAACTAAAAAGGTTTTAAAGTAAACTTACTTTGTAAAAGACATTTTAATATCAGCAAATTGTAATTTCAAAGCTAGCTGTTAATTATTAAACTTGAGCATGTATGCAAGGTTATTTCTGTTCCTCAACATAATACTGTTGGGTTAGTGCATTAAGATAAAATATTCTGGTTTAGTTATTATTGAAAAGGTATTTTCCCCTAGAAATATGTATTTCTTTTATCTCTATAGAGTTATATTAAGAGAGAAAAAAAAATGGGCAAACATCTCTTAGTATGCAGTTCAGCTTTATCTGCAGCCCAATGGACTAACTTTATTTGTGTGCATTAATTTTATTTGTTGTTTCAAACATTATTTGCTAATTCATAAATATATATAAATGTTGAATCCATGTTAATTATACATAACATCTTTCCCATCCTGGAAAAAAGAAATCTAGAGTCCTGAGGAGAGGGAAGGAAAGGACATGGGAGGACCAGAGAGAGGGTGGTGGTAATTGCTTTCCTGGGAAAATGGAGGTGAAAAGACATCTCAGGAGGCTGGGCAGAAGAGGAGGAAGAATGAAGAAATGGGGCTGCATGGAAGGTCATAATGCTGTTGATGCTTTTAGAGGTTGGAAGAAGTGAGAGAAAAAGGAAGAGTAAACACAACTGCTTCCCAATGATACCACCACGGCACATCCCCTTGCTCAAAAAGGACGACAGCAGCAAGCCCAGCACTGCACTGGGCTGTCCATGGCACTGGTACACAGCCATGGACTGCCCAAGAGCCAGACTTCACATCAGCTGGACAGGACAAAAAGGGCATTCTTCCTGGGCCATCCTGCCCCGGGAAGGAGAGATGCCCTCTGCATCTCCCCTACAGCAGAGACACCCCCAGGGCTCCTCTCTGGTAACTCACCAGCACAAGGGTTAAGGAGCCCCAGAGGACTGGTTGTCTGAATCACTCTGAATTTTGGCCCAAGGTGCTCTAAGAGTGATAGCATTAACAAAGGACTGACTGTAACCAGTTTGGGGCTTCCCAGTCCAACATAAGAATCCCACGAGGGGCCACTGAGGTGCTGAAGGGTCTGGAGTACCTCTCCTGCAAGGAAAGTCAGAGAAATGGGGCTCTTCAGCCTGGAGAAAAGCAGGATTAGGGAGAGTCTCTTGGTATATATAAATACCTGAGGGGAGGGTGCAAAGAGGATGGAGCTGGGCTCTTCTCAGTGGTGACCTGTGACAGATCAGAATCAATGGATACAAACTGTAATACAGGAAGTTCTCTCAATGTCAGGAAACACTTCTTCACTCTGAGAGCGACCAAGCGCTGAGACAAGTCATTCAGAGAGGTTGTAGAGTCTCAGTCCTTGGAGATATTCAAAAGCAATCTGGACATGGCCCTGAGTTACTGGCTGTAGGCAGCCCTGCTAGAGCAGAGAATGTTGTTCAAGATGACCTCCAGAGGTGCCTTCCAGCCTCAAGCACCCTGTGGCACTGCCCTTGCCTGTCTGTAGCAGAGATAACAGGCTGCATCCACATTGCACATTGTACTGGGGCCATGTCTCAGCTGGGGCATGTAGGACTTTGCTCCAGAAGCACTTTGCCTTCATATCCAAGAGACAACTGGGCACAGAGGAACTTCCCTGTGCCTGCATTTCTCCTGGGAGGAAGCCCCAGAGGAATTGCAATGTGCTTGTCCAAACTCCAGCCTGGGTCAGTAGAAGGTAAAACTCACTGACTAATGCCGTCGTGGTTGGTGATCCCACTTCACTCCGTGTTTCTGGATACTACACCAACACTGAAAGAGCTGACAAACGCAGGTGCTTCATGTCAGCCACACTTAAGCCACCTGACAAACTAGCTCCTTCTCCTCAGGGGCAAGCTCCCACAGCTGGCACACCCAATTTTCTAGTCAATGTTTCATCATTACTTTTAAAATATACCTTCCAGTTCATAATAATAAATGGAATCGGCTTTCAAAAGAGAGGTTGTTGTAGAAAAGAATTGTTGTATATTATTGCATACAAGTATTTGAGCCCCTCCAAGGCAGAAGTAATACTATAGGCAGCATAGAAAAATCTGAATACCTTGGTACTTTCATATACTGTAAGTCTTGGTTAAAAAAAGTTAAGTGGTTTTTCCAGAAAATTTACCTGGGAGATTAAGACCTGGAAAAAAAGGGAGCCATCTATCCTTTAATATGTGGGGTTTAATTTAATTTTTAAACCATATGAAATTGAATTACACATACTTTTTAAAAATATTAACACAGTCTCAAATGTACTAAAAATATTAAGGGGAGTATGGCATTGTAAAAGAAAGACGTTTTCAGTGGGGATAAAAAAACCACAGGAAGTTAGTACCCACCCAGGGAAAGGTTAAAGGCTTGTCACTTGAGGAATTTTTATTGTTTATACACAAAAGTATTCTTTCGGCTAGGGCGGTACACCTAAATGGCATTCTTACTTCCTCTCTCCGTGCTCAAGGTCTAATAATACAAATTAGAGATAAATATCATTTCTGTGCTTGTTTTTCATCCCTGGCAAGTCTGTAAAGTGATCTCTAGATAAAGTTCCAGGGCTAAAATAAATTCTCAGTCTGTGCACAATGTCTAGATGGGCTGCAGAAGTCGTTACATTGAAATGTCATCTAATTACAGAAAATACACTCTTCCTATCCTGACCCCATACCAATAGCCTGTGTCCCATCTTTTTCCCTTAAATCCCACAATTCAGGCATTGAATATTCTTAGGCTGGAGTGGGCTTGGAAGGCAGCTTTAGACCACACATTGCTGTTTGTAGAGGCTGCCTTGAGCAGGGGGGGAGAGGGGATCACACACCTTGCCTGTAGGGGATGGCTCACCCTGGCTCTTTGTACTTTGCTCCCTGCATTAACACAGGACTCGCCACAAAGACAGGAATAAATTGGCACTTTTTAACACAGGAATGACACCTGCTGCAGTCTCACAGGGCATCAACAAGCAGGCCTGACACCAGCATTTCATTACCACTGTCAGAATTACACTGAGTGACAGCCAGAAAATTGTTAAGTATTTCAGCAGGATTGGGGTAGAGCTCTGATTAATATTTAAGCATCTATGTTTGCAGAAGCAACATTCTTATTTGCTTTAAAAATACTTCTCATTACAGTGTAGTCCAGCATTCATAAGGCAAAATATAGCCATGTGGCATTTGTGAGTAATCCTATGCTTTGTTTTCTTGTTTGAGACAATTTTCATAACCATATGGAAATATCTCAGTAATGCACACTTTAATTGAACTGGAACTGCTGGATTAAGACAATCTTCCATCATCAAGGCCTATCTGCAGATCCAATTTACTTTAGGACCTACCTCACAACGGAATACTGTGGAAATTGACAATTTTCTGATTGCAATTATTGGCTGCAGGTGCTAGAATGGCAGGAGAATGCACTTAGTCTGTGAGTTTCTTCTGTTCCTGGGTCTTACTGCCATAAAACACCTCAACCATGAAGAAAAAAAAAATTCTTATAACCTTGAATTATATTTCTGTCTGCAACAAAAACTACAAAAATCTGAGGTGAAGGTATGGAAAGATATTGAAAGTAGAGTTATTTTTCTAGTTTAAGTGGGAGTTCCTGGAATTCAAACAAACTGAACTCTCAAAATAGTAAATGGTCTGAACCCAAATGTGGACCTGAAGTACTGGTCTGGAGAAAAATACATTAGATAAGACTGAAGCACAGCTTAAAATGAGCAGGGCTCTTCCTCACTGGTACCTGTGCAGTAAATCTCTTATGCTGTCGACTCTTTGAAACCTTGGGAGCCTTTGCTGGTGAGCCATGGGAGACACAGAAAGTGGTCTTAAAGAAGAATCACACTGACAAATTTTCACCATCAGTGCCAAGATGGTTGCACTTCTATCACTGTCCAAAACACAAAAAGCAAGGAAATTAATTCTTCAATTCAGTGTTGAGATTAGCTACATTAAGAATAAAATCCTGGAAACTAAAATGCAGTGAAATCTAGTGGACATATCAGTGCCAAGCCAGGTCAATGTCAGGTGAGAACTGCGTGCATCTAAGAAGGAAATTTTAGGTGTGTTGCAAGCTCATATATTTATTTTGTAATTGGAAAAGGATTCAGGGTCCAGTGACCCAGGTAAACTGGAATAGGGTTAACACATTAAACTCCAGCTGCTTCTGATGAGCAGTACTTTCAACCATCATCATTTCTGATGTGGGGCTGCAATGATTATACATTAATTATCAAAAATTAATGGAACTACATATGCATGTTCTGAGGAAAGATTATGTAGTTGATATGTGGGAATAGACTTGGTTTAAAACCCCACATCTTCTTGTGAGTCAATAGGAGGGTGTTTGTTTACATCAGCTGAATTTCAGACTGACAGTCTGCAGAGTAATTTTTCAAAAGGGTTTGAAGTATGAACCTTCTTAATAAAAGGGTGTACTTACTTATGATAGTTTATATCTGCTTTACTTTCTTGCTACTAGTAAATCTGTCAAATGAGTTTTCAAGGCACTCTCTAAATTCACCACTCCAGGAACCTAAAGATGATTCCATGTATCTTAAAGCACTGTGCATTACTACTAAAGTGGTAGATGAAGACATAAACAAAATTAAAATTATTTTGAAAATAGCATTATTTATCTTAAAGCTGTCACTGTAGCACTGGAGAGAACGTTTCTACTCTACCACATGTGACATCATGCAAAGTTTTTATAATAAAAGAGTTAAATGGCTAGCAGTGGGCATAAACGAGAATGCTGTGGATCAGTTCTTAACAGAAATAGAAAGCAGAGTGAGTTTTGTGCTTGGAAATATTCCATGAATGAGTCCAACATAGTAATTTCATTTGATAAAGAAGATGTCAGTCTGTAATTCATAAGGCACTTCAGTTCTGTGAGCATTAAAAACTGAGCCAGTTTAAAAGATTGCATATATTAAGGTCCTGGTCCCTTAGTCAAGCAAAATAAAATATTTTGCTTATGTCAAAGAAAAGCTTTGCCATAAGGCTTCAAGATTGTATTGTAAGGGAGAAATATTGCCCTCTCCTCAGGCAGTAAAAGCCTGGTATTCAGTAAGCCAGTATGCTTCTTAAGTATGAACATGACAGGATTTCTGAGCAAGGAGTAAGCAAAGCCATTTTGGAGACACATCTGCACACTGACAGGAGTCTGAGAAGGAGAGTCTTCTGAGTCACAGAGCACTTTAAAAAGCCTTCCTTTTTTAACTGCCAGATTCTGCTTTGCCTAAGTACCCCTTTCAAACCTTGTTTTGAAAGGTAATTCATAAGGAGTGTTCACACATGATTAACAGCATGGGGTTGCTGCTTTCCTCGACCCTTGAAATATAATCACTCAAAACTATAAAACAGCCTCTGCTGAAGAGAGTGGATTTGCCTGAGGGGAGATGATTTGCACACCAGGGCCACCTGTCAACACTCCAAGCCAGCATGAGCTTAATCCCTTCACAAGTAGCTGTGATGTGCCCTCTTGGAAAACTATTGAGTGGCCAAAGGACATATCTACCAAATCTAGACAGAGCATCTGAGCACAAATGTTTCTGCCTCCATCCCCAAAGAAGTTAGGAGGCAGTCACTCAAAGCAAACCAAAGGTATGGATCTACCTGTCCCCTTTCCAATCATATAAGCTTTCACAAAAACGTTTACAGGCTGTGTTTGGATGTGTATAATTGGGAAATTGTTTTTATGGAACCTACAAAAAAAATTACCCACAAGTGCTAGCTTTCTAGAAAAAAATAGGTCTTCCTTACCCCACAGAGAGGTTTCACATCACAGAAAGTGCTTCTTGCTCCACTGCCTGCACCACCAGACTGAGCTGGTACAGAGCCAATGCAGGCTGCTACTGAACTGAGAGGTAGCTTCTTCATGTTCAATTCAGAAAACAATTCAGTGAGAGGGATCATTACATAGAAAAATTTATTTCTAGTGATGACCTCAGAGACAGATATGTGTCCAAAGCTTGCTTTAAACTCTGTATTGAAGGAAGCTGAGCAGCAAATCATCAAGATACAAATCCACATTAAGCCAACAAGGAGCTAAAGGGCAGTGTGCTGACCCAGGACTTTCTGGTCTGACTTCCATGCAGTATCCCAGCCTCTGTGAGCAAGAGAATAGAACCTCCAAGTCTGGGACTGGAGGACAAAACAGATCACTTGGGTGAAAAAAAAAATATGAGGTGCTTAGGTATCGTGGCATGAGGCCCATACAGGGAGATTATCTGCAGTAATATCAGTATTTCTGATGTCTGTGCATTTTAAACAACACTGGTTAAAACATAAATTAATCACACAGTCATTTACTGCCAAACTGTCCTGCAAAGCTGAGGATGCACAGCCAAGCCCTTCATATTGTAAGATAATCTGAAATACAGAGGATATCTTACTTCTGTAATTGTCTTGAGGAATAACTGTAACACAACAAACATTTCTGTGATTAATGATATTTCAGATAATAGCATATACTGAAAATAGAATATATTGAGAAATATGAGAAACTCTATGTGATTTGTTCCTCTGTTTCTTCATTCAAATGTTAGAGGCAGTTTTAGGCAGTTAAGATGACAATTGAGGAATGAGACTGCAGAGTACCAGCCTCAAGTATGTCGCAGTCTTAGTGGAGAAGGCAAAATCTAGGCATGAAGGAAAAAAAGCTCCAGTCTTAGCTGAAATGCAGCTACTTTCTTTCAATCACCAATTTCGAAAACACTAAAGGATTTCCCCCCTCTACTCCCTAGAACACAAGTAATTGTGTTCATATTGAAATTAAGTTCTAGTAGGGAAAACCCTACAAGCTATGAAAAGTTTATGACATCATTATATTATTTTTAAAACTTTTCCTCCATCACTTAGCTATGAAGTATCAAGACTACTGTGCTCTGATTTTCTCCACAACTTTTCGATAAATCACTTCTGTTCCACAATAGGTACTTATAGCAGGATAAAAACTGAGTCAATCTCATACAAATTTCTTCTTAGTGATTTTCCAAAGCCATTGATTGCAGTGTTTTCTTTATCACTAAAATTCAATGCACTTCTATCCCCAAAAGGTTTAAGTGAAAGGGATAATAAATAAGAATAATTCTCTTGATTTTATATAAAAGTCATGACTTAAAATGATCACAACATGATTTGTTGTTTAGCAGGTATTACAGACCAGATTTAAACTGTGTTATAATCAATGGAAATCTTTCCTTGGGGCTTAAAATGGTTCCATATCAAGACACACAAAGAGATTCTCCCCTCTTCTCCCCAATACCTCAGAAATCTCTCCAGTTAAATGCATAAGCCCTATTACACCAGTTTCTGTAGCTTCCCAGTTTAGAGAAGGGAGATGGAAGTGGCACAACTCAAGCAGAGTGGCATAAACACACAGATGCCTTTTCTCTGGGAAAAGGGCACACAGAAATTGACAAAACACATATATCCCACATACACAAACTGTTTTGAAAGAGCTGCTACCAGGCTGTAAAACCAAGCAGACAAAATAGCCTAGGACTGAACTGGGAGTGCTTGCACATCCTCACAGTGGGCTTCATCAGCTCAGTGCCACCTCTGCTCTGCACCCATCCACACAGCTCAGAGGTCTCTGCCCACTCCTCCCAGCACTCCCAGCCCAAGGCTGTGACCCATGCAACTCACGTCTGCCTGCACCTCCTGGTGTGCAGGATTACTGCAAGAGCAGCACGGCACAGACAAAGAAGGAGACCTGCCTTCTTTACACGGGCTCTGCCTGAACTGACTTGGCAGCTCTTTCACTTTGGTGCATGACCAGCAGAAGGTTCAGCCCATCAGTCATGACAAAGCAGTTATATGAAGTGGCCTGACCCCTCAAATCAGCTGTCCTTCATTCTGACTTCATTCCTCACATCTTATGCTTGTATCCTCTTCCCACTTAACCTCCTGCTGACAAAATACCCATTGGCTCTACATCCCCCTGGCCAAAACGTTTCCTACAGCATCCTGATGAGAAAACCCTGGTATGCTAATTCCTCCACATCTTCCTCTGCAAGGACTAAGTTACTGGATTTCACTTTGGGGTAAACGCCTGATAAATAGCCAAGCCTGAGACCAGGACACCTTTGTCCCTACAATTAGCTTCCTGTGTACCAGGGAAAGAGCAGCTCCTTCCCACACCCATCCAGGAGAAAAGCTCCACAAATTCCATTCAAACTTCCAGAACCAAAGAACAGCTGAGTGTAGTACCCACTTTCTGTTCCCATTACACTTTTAGCTGTTTGCATCTTTTCACTTCATATCAAGAATTTAAAATGTTTTTTCCCAGTCTTTACTGTATCATTCCTTATAAACAAGTAAATAATAGAAATGGGAAAATACTTCTGAAAAGAGATCTTCTTTCCCCCTCTAAGAAAAATTGTAATATTGAAACAAGTTTCTATTGTACAGAATGTGACCAGTCATTTCGTTCCAGAAATTATCACATTATATTCATTAACCACAGGACAATGGTGCCTCAAGGTTAGTGCCCAAGGCCTGGGAGTTTAGAATTTAGGTGACAGCAATTGTATGAGCCATGAAAAAGACCACACTCGGTTAAGCACTGTTTAACATGCTGCCTACATCTGCATGGCAACAATGAGGGCATTATGTCCAAATCCTGTGATAACATCCACATCTGAAAAGGAAATCCTACACTGAAATGATAAGACGGTGCTGAAAGCCATAGACTGCTCAACAAAGCAGCATCTGCAATCTCAGTTCTAAATTCCTCACAGATGGGAGACAGACCTCAACGCCAAAGGAACAAGGAGAGTGTCTATCACTTTTATATCTTATATTCATGACACAGAGGGCAGATACTACATTTGAACAAATAATACAGAAAGATCTCGGTCTGTGAATACTTTGTGATTGAAAAGAGTGGGCATAATAGACCCACAGAGCTGTAGGCCACAAAAAGCAGTAATTAATTGACCCAGTATGACTCCCTGTATTTTAAAATTGGCTGATGCTCATCTACCTAGTCTTGTACTCGAACCAGTACCTTGTACTTGAAGTACATATTCCAAAGAGGTGATATAACCATCAAAAGGATGAGGAAGAAATTTGTGGGAGTTTTGTTACGTTGTTACCAGAGCTCCTAGTTCAAGATCTCTGCTTTATTTGCTGTCTCTGCTGGTATAATTTTAGCTTCCAGCTATAAGATCATGTCACACGCTTGTCTAGACCTCATTGCTTTCTCTCCTTGAAAGAACTTCTCCACTGTAAACCTGTCACCTCTTGATTCTCATTGCTGATAAAATAAACTGAGATACTTAAGTCTTGTTTCAACACCAGATCCCTAAGCCCTCAAAAACATTCACTTCATTTATGTTTCAAAAAATCCTTTTGTAACAGCAGACACTGGAAGACTCTGTAACAATCTCACTGCGGCCACACATGGGTCACATACTATTAACTAATAGCTTAATTATAGTTGAGTTAATATAGTTGAGTACTATTAACTAACCAGTAAATCGGTCACAAGTACTACCTAGCTTCCACATATATTTCACCACCCCTGAAGTAAAACCAAGTCCTGTTTCCTATATATTGTCCTTTTCTCTCCTTCTCACTTCCTCTGAGAGAGATTCTAGTTTCTGAATTCCAGTGGTTTCTTGAGAAACCATTACTTCACTCCACCAAAGCCTGTCTATACCTTTTAATTATCACTTATTAAAGCCAAAAAAGTCCCAAATTCCAACAGTGTTAAGACACTACAAGTTTAATATTTATTTCACCTATGTTTATGTTTGTATGCTGCTTCCACTCCCATCTTTTGCTTTTTTCTATAACAGAAAAAACCTTTGTTCTTCATCAGCCAATTGTATTACTCCAGAGTTTCATTCATATCAGTGAACAGTAACAGGTGCTAGGAATGCTTTTAGTTATTCTGATCATTTTACAGAATGGTTTTCTTCTAGATCTCAAATTTAAACTCATTTTCCTTAAAATTAGTCTGAAAAAGCACCACTATTATGTCACAAGCTGAGATGTTCTGCATGACAACAATAATTACTGCATGTAATAAAGCACTTAATAATCTCTATTATGATGTCTACTGAGACTCATTATGTCTCAAAATAAAGTCTTAGGGCTCACAGTAGTATTTTGCAGCTCTATAAATCTTGATGTTGACATCAGTGGTAGTCAATGGTCATGACAGATTTCGATGGCATGGACACAGAACACAACTGAAATTAAAAGAAAGCTGAGTAAATATGGAAAAACAAACAATTTGCTGGGGCGATATTTTCACACTAATCCATAGATGACAAAAATCAGACTGATCTTTGGTTCTTCCCTTTTGGTGACATGCATCAAAATTAGTTACATATCTGGATTTGAAACATTAGTCTGAATGACCAGTGAAGAATTTAGAAAATACTGTGACGTTTCTAAGTTGAATTCTATTATTGAGGAGTGAATATTCCCATTAATTTTAATAATCTCTTAAATGCACAGTCTGGAACCTCTCAAATCAGCAAAATTAAAGTTGCAGCATTCTCATGGTTTACAACATTCCCAGTGTCCAGCTCATGCCCCTCTTTTCATACTGAATGCCACTTCCATTCTGCTGGTTTAGGATTTGCCTGGGGTTTTTGTTGGTACTTTTTTTTTTTTTTTTTTTGTGAAAGTCATCTGTAGCAAACCTTCATTTTCAAAGATCTCCCTTGGGAGAGAAAAACTGAAACTGGCACACCCCATGCAACAGAGGGAAGCAAAGGCGTGAGACCAATGAGTAGAGAAACTTTGGAAAAGCAGCTGATCACACTCAAGACCAAAAGCTCCTTGCCATTTTCTACTGACTTTGCTAATCAGGACAAAGCAATTCAGATGTAAGAGCTCATTTATAATGTCATCCTTCAGGTCAGTCTCAGACAAACAGTGCAAAGCAAAAACACTTTGCTGTTCAATGAATCATGTTGTGGGTTTTGAATATGGAATGTGAATGAGCTTGCTGCTGAGGGAGAGCAATGGGCAGGAGCCCAAAGTGTCAACAAATGGAGAAGTAGGTGTGAAAAATGAGGTTGTTTGTGAGCCTGGTGAATGGAGAATGAATGGTCAGCAGGATGAGAATGAACAAATGTGAGAGATCACTTGGCTAAAAAGAGGCAGTGTTTCCTACAAAATGCCAAGATGAGTATCTGAAGAGCAATCTACTGTCTCTTCTCCCCAGCAATCACAAACCAGGTGGGCTTAAATCATTAAGTTGCAGAAAACTGCAGAGAAAGCAAAGATTACTAAGAAGGGAGGGTGAAACTGCCACCATTTTGGGCTATCCAAGGTGAAACACTCCAACGGGCAAATATCTCAAAGGCTTGGAGTCTTGGCAGTTTCTGAAAACAAGACCCATTTAATGTGTCCCAGCTGGAGCACCAAAACAATGAAGCTTTGTTGCTGTTGACAGACAGAAACAATCAGTCAGAGATAAAGGAATAAAGCAAGCCCCTTGTTTCTGCAAAGAAATCTACTTTTAGGTGCAGAATTCAACATAGTGGCATACAGCCAGGTTTCATCAGAAAGTGCATGAGCAAAGGTGCACAAACAGGTAGCCACTCTGATCCTGAAGGAATGTCCCCTTAACTTCACTAAGAGCAGAAATGGATGCTAAAGGCTAATTCTCTGCCCTGAATTTTTCCAATTCTCTGAGCAGCTGCAATAATTTGACCTGTGAAGTACAGAGGTGAGAAATGATATCATCATTCAGCCCCAAGGATTTTGTGAACCCATCTGACTCAGAAAGAATCGAAGATATAAACATTTTGCAAGCTCTGATCATACAGCTGATTATCATAATGCTGTCAGTGCAGAAGACTTGAGAGACAGCAGTTGAAAGGTCATAAAATCAATACACAAAAAGTCATCTCACAGAAAAGCCAATAGGAGAGTACCTGTCCTTTGTTTCAGAACAGGAGAGAAAGGTACACATCCCTGATGCTTTCTAGGTGGCAGCTTCTCTGATGCTTTGAAAGGCCAGAGGGGCATCTTTGGTTTCATACATCTAGCTTACTTATGCAATCAGTCCCATCTGCAGACACCATAATAAGATCAGTTCTTAAACCCAGAGGTACACACTATTTCTCCTGGATGATCTCCAAGCAAGGAATGAGAGAGGTGCTATCTCATTCTTGAGCTTTCTGGATGGACCATAAGCAGGACTCCTCTGTGCAGGCTACAAAAGGAGCAGAGCTTGGGTTCCTATGGCTAAAACATGCCATGCAGCTCCAGCTGGCCAGGTGACACCACACAGGCTGCAAACACAGCCCAAATAAGCCCTGTAGCACATCAGTGCTTAGGAGAAACTCAGTATTCATTCACTTCCACCCCACAGCTGTGGATGCTTTCAGGACTCTACCCAAACCCTTCCAAGGACAAAATGCAGTTGCATAGCACTTCTGCAACTGACAGTATCTGTTGTGGGAAATGTCACTGGATGGATGTCAATCATTTCATTTACAGGAGGTTTTCCATCTGGACCTGGACTGTTCTGCATGGGCAGGATGTCACAGCCCACTCAGGAGGTGGTATGCTGCTCGTTATAAATTCTCATCAGGCTGAACAAAGACACCAGTCTATGTGTCAGGGATCTCTTATCTTTTTTATATAGTCGCCATAACTCCAGAAACTAGCCCACAATGTAACCAGAGAAGTATTTGCTAACAAGCTTTCAACTTTCACAACTACCTTTATCATGCTCCCAATCCTCACAACAAAATTCAGTGCAGAGTATAGGGTAAGAATATGATAACTGCACTTTGCCAAGACAAAGCAAGGGAGGAGAGAAATAAAGATGATAAAGGGATGAAGAGAAAGAAAAAGATCCAGTCCTTAGATCCCATGTTGTTCCTGTTACCATGGATGGTCCAAATCTGGTATTAACAGAGAGAGGGAGAGAAAGGGGGAGAAAGGGGGAGAAAGGGACCAATCTACTTCCTTTTCTAGTTTACATGGTGCACATCTCTTATGTAAAACAGGTTTTTTGCACCATTGATGTTACATTGTTTGTGCATGGACAGAGAGCCCTTTAGAGCCCTGCAGGAAGTGAGTTGGGCTGAGGCGAAGTTGGCTGAGCACAAGCCTCAAGGCAGAAAAGGAAGTTGGCTCAGAACAGGGCTGCCCCATCTCCACAGGACCCTCTCTTCCATTAACAACTTTCCTCTCACAACAGTCAGATTGTTTGAGAGTAAGACATGCTTATCTGCTTATGCCTGGTCCTCCACACAAGATTACCCCAACAACAATGTATTTTCTTCTTGCACAAGGTGGCAAGAAAAATGAACTGTCATGCTGCAGGTGAAGGGAAAATAATGAAAGACCCACGGAGAGGATAGAGGAAGATATGATACACAATTCGCAGTAGTGTAAGAAATCCCAGCAATTCAATTTAGGTTGCAAGCATATGTAACAATTTGTATGCATAATGCCCCATTCCCAGCAACTTTCCTGTCTCCAAACTCCACAGCCTAATTTCTTTTACCTGTTATGACCCCAGTATAAAGTCTCCCACAGAATATTTTGCATATTTTCAGGTCCCAGCTACAAGTAATGCAACTAACCTGGCATATGAGTTATTCCTCTAAAGCATTTCCAGTGTTCTTGAGGGGTTAGGGGCTGTAAGTGTGAAAATGTGGTGCTCTAGTAGCACCTGTACTTTAAAGAAGCTTGAGAGGAAAAAAATCCAAGTGTTGTAGCTAAAGAGGAAGATTCCATTAACCAGTAGAACAACTGAAATGTGCAAGAGTGTCACTTGCATTCAGCTGGAAGTGGAAACTACCCCAGTTCTCTGTGTCATGGTTTAGAAATGGTACTCCCCAGTTTAGTGCTCCCACTGAGACTCTCCAAACTACATGACTTTCACACGCTCACTCCTCCTCCCTGCTCCCCTTCCCCTGCAGCAGGGGAGAGGAGAATTGGAGCCACAAAACGTAAAAATCCTGGGTGGAGAAAAGAACAATTTACTGGAAACAGCAATGAGATCTGAAAATGAACAATTACAGCAACAATATTAATAACAAAGCTGTGCAAGAAACAGGATTTGCACACGAGTTCTCACCCCTGACAACACCCAAACTCTCCCATCACCACACTACACCAACCCAGAAGGGATCCCTTTCTCTGTCCCTGGAAAACGACCTGAGGTGTTACAGAACAATCTCTGGGTCTTAGCCATGGCCCCTCCTGGCTACTGCAAAAATTAAACCTGTCCTCTCAAACCATGACACTCTGTTACATGCATAATAAACTCAGGAGTATCTGCTTGTGCTTGCTTCCCTCAAATATTTGGTCAAAGGAACAGAAACAAAACCAATTATCTTAAGGGTGCAGTACCAATAAATGCACTTTTTAAATATAAAAAATAATCATTAATTGGGAAAAAGAAACCATATCCATATGATCTCTCAGTAGAGATTCACATGATCCATAAGATCTCTCAATAGAGATTCATGTGATCCATACGAATTTGTGTTGATCCACAGTTCACCACACTTTTGGCTTTGAGATATCACTGAATAATTTCCTGCTGAGCAAAAAAAAAGATGGTTGAAAATACAGTGGGGTACTCACAAGCAATATGTGGTCTACAGTAATGTTCATCCAGCTTTGTAATGAAGCATTCCTCCAGATTTTCATATGCATATATTACATAAGTGTATTATATAGATCAACTTGCCCAGGATGTTCACGTGAAATTATTTCCAAGATGAAAGGGACAAGGAGATGCTCTTTTAACATTGGACTACAACTATCCAGTAATTTGGAGTCACCTCCTATCAGAAGGTGTATCCATCCATATGTGTGCATGCATGAAGGAAGGAAAGAGCAGAGAGAGAATGCTCCTTGCAAAAGTGAAAAGCTCCTTGCTGAGGTGAGATGCACTGAAGAGTAAAATCTCCAACCTGAGATGGGCTCTGAGCAACTGGGTCTAGTGGGAATTGTCCCTGGCCACAGCAGGGGCTTGGTACAAGATGATCTTTGAGGTCCCTCCCAATCCAAACCACTCTGTGAATCCATGGTGGTTCTGTGATTATGTTAGATGAAAGGATTTTGCAAGCTTTGCCCTACGAGTCTTTTATAACCTTACAGAAACTACTATGCATTGTTGAGGCTTCCCAAGGAATGCCATGGGGTATTTTCAATATATGTAGCATTAAAGATAAACACACATGTATATATGCACATATATCAATGTCTATTTATACACATGGACATTTATAAAATATGTTTCAGCTTGCACTATATCTGAATTTACACATTTTGGATAAACATGAAAGAACATCTAATTGTGGCAGCATTATTATTATTTCACAGTCTTTCAAGGAACACATGTTCTTAGCAAATTTACCCAATTTTGACATGATACCTCCATTATATTTCCCGTTTGACTAAAATACAGGAATACAAGAGGAACAATTTACTAATACTGATAACTACATTACCGAAGTAAAGGACAAAACCATGTTTGTCTGAAATTTTTACTCTCTTTCACCTTTCAACTTGTCAACTGTTAAATAATTTCCAAAGTAATGAAAGGGTTGTCTTAATTACATTAATGTACAGGTTTGATGTTGATATATTAATATACAATTCAATTTTGAATATATGTATAGTTTTCATATAAGCCATATTCTGAAATGCAGCATAATATTTAGAAGAATTTTTTAGCAGTTCATTTTTAATTCAGCCATATATTCTCAAGTGATCAAGGTCAGAGACCTTATTTAAAAACAACACCTGAACATATTTTTAAAAAGGTATTTTAAGATAGTTGCTGCACAAGGTCCTCAGGAGGTGCCATATGGAGGGGTGGTAGTGGTGGGTTTTTCTTTCAGGTTTGCAAGTAGCCTATGCTACATCTCAAAAATGCAGCATTATAGAACCTTATAGAAGGTACCAGAGATCATGAGACCATCTAGCGTGATTCTCATTTTCATCCAAATATCCTGATGCTACAGGTATGCCTTGCTCCTTCAAAAGGCAAAGTGAGGGGCACTCATTGAAAATAAGATGGAGGAATGTATCATTTCCACCTGGCAGATCTCCAGTGTCTGATCCTGTTTGGCAGACCTGTGACCCCAGCAGCTGAACCTCTCTGCCTATAAAGAGATAGAACACCAACACCCAACTAACCTTTGAGGGAAATCTTTTTGCTGCCCTTTGCATTATTGATTACCATTGCCAGAACCATCTGAGGAGGGCATGGTCATCAGGCATCGCAGAGAAAGTTCAGTGACAGCAACAAGCTGCTCCATCCAATTTTATGCCTGCAAAAATTGCCACATGCTTACCAACAAGGTCAAGAAGCAGTGCTACCTTAGCTCACCTGCAGTGTTCAGGTGCCCACGTACACTAACAAAGTCACCTCCCCACCTCCAAACAGGCTAGCAGAGGAAGCTGAAACCTTAACACTCCCCTCAAAATTGGCTCTTAACATAGGCAAATAATAATTTTTTTAGTGCAACAGATTGACAGTCACAAGTAAACACCTACAGCCTAATTTCCGACTTTGCTCCTACTGGACTCCTGGTAAACCAATCCAGCTGCTCTGGAGCTGAAGGGTGAAGAGGGACCCTGACATAAGGGCTACTGCACCAGCAGTTGTCTGAACCCTCCCTTTGCTTCAGCTGTAGCACCCCAACACTCCAGCCCTGCTCCTTTTGTGCAACCACACTGCCAGCAGACAGGATTTCCCAGTTCTGGGGAGTCTGATAAAGAAGAGCCAGCTTGGATGGTGTGGCAGGGGTCTAACACACAGGTGCCATGTCAGAAGCTGCTGCCCCCACAAAACCAGTGATCACATGAGTGAATTTGGTCCTGCTGGGGTGCCAGCACTCCCCTGTGCACCTCTGCAATGCAGTTTTGGGACTGGGTGTCTGCCTGTGGGCTGCCTTCAGCAGCCCCATGCCAAACGGGATCTGCATTAATTTATTAGAACACAACTGTTTTGATTTCAACAAGATCCCTTTCAATAAGTTCCAAGGGAATCTGGCCTTGTTTCAGGCTATGTTTTGCTTATTCTAGCTCTTCCTGGAGATGGAACTTCTAACTAAGCCATTGTAAATTTGTTTTCTTGCCTAGGTACATTAGTACTTCAAACCCAGCTGAAGACAATAATAGTTAAAGTATATAGATTTAACAACTGAACTCCACCCAAGCTTTTATTTTAGTGTGCTACTCAGACCTTACCCATTCCTTGGTCTCTGTGTAGACTTCTCTCATCAGCATTTGCATACACTGAGATAAAAGAAAAAGCAAACTAAACAAACATAATTGGAGACAAGAATGTCAGGGTGCACAGACAAGTAAGTAGAGGAAAACGCTTAATTTTAGATAAGCACTTGGCTCAGTGTGCTAATCTGCTGCTCAGGAACACTCACTCATGCTGAGAGTATTTCACTCACTGTTAGCCCTGGCACTTCAAACCCCTCTCCTGACATGGCATCTCATTCTGTGAGCACAGGGGTGGCAGAATGAGGCCTCCATGATTTATCCACCTTCCTTGTAGAGCCACCACAAAAATCTGCACAAGTTGCGTTGTTCTCCTTGTGCAGGCATGACTGGGGCTGGTCAAAAGTGATGATACATTGGTGCAATTAAAGTGCTCATCTGCACCTCTGACCAACTAATTAGGTTGGGGACACATTAATTAGGCTGTTGAGCTGAACAGCATCTTGGGAGCTTCTTCCATGCCACAGACAATTGTCCTGGCTTTCTAACCAGGGCAGAAGTGGATGAAACTGTAGTTTGTTTACTTATTTGTGTATTTTGATTCCCCTGAGTATGTGCTAAATTAGAGCCTCCACATTTTTGCTTGGGTTATTTGGATTGGTTTTGTTTTGTAGTTCTTCTCAGATTCAGGTAAGGTGCAGAGCTGGAGGTCATTTGTTGAAGTCTAGGGATTCTCTTTTGTTCTGGACACAGCAGACTTGGAGTCAAGACCATGTATCCAGATGTCTCAGCAGCAAAAGCTGTGTATAAAGCTGATGTAAGACTCAAATTAATTTCTATGAGTTAGGAGACTTGATATTTGGGTAAAAGATAGTGCCAGAGTGAAAATCGCTGAATATATTTTGTCAGCCATGTAACTGTATTTATTCTACTAATATATTTTTCAGCCATGCCAGGGAACACAACCAACACCCTTCTTCTCAGTAAGGTTTCCTGAAGGATTAATTTGACCCACAAATTCCTGAAGGATTAATTTGGCCTGCATTTTGCAGGCAGCCCCTGTCCTGGCAGCATTCCAACTGTAGCTCCGGAGCTCTCAGCTTGCGGCAGGTGATAGAAACACTGAGAGAAAAAAATTGCAAGTAAGAGCCCCAGGCCAGGATAGTGCTGGCAATAATCTAAGCCCAGCTCAGGATGCGTGCAAATCAGCCAGTCAGTGCTGTGCCTTCCAGTCAGGGCTTCACAAGCTCATTTGCATCCACTCCTCCAGTCTGTTCACTTCATTCTCCTTCCCTAGTGCCACCAAGAGCCCTGTGCTACATCTTCAAACACAGACAGCACCTAAAATATCAGTGAAACACTACAGCCTTACTGCTCCTACCCCAAGGTCATGCAAGTGTGCCCATTCGAAGGGGCAGAGGCAATCACTCTAATGTAGCCACAAGGCAAAATGAGGAACCAGCTCTTAGCTGGGCAAATTGTTGTGATATCATCATCAAGCCCAGGGAAGGAAGAAAGAAAAGCAATGGACATCATCAAGGTCAGGAAGGCTGTATTCAGGCATTAAACACACAAAGCGATATACTCACCTCATTGAAACTTAAAACTGCCACAGATAACAAAAAGCAGACAGCAAATCAGTCCTTCAGATACCAGGAGAAACTTCTGAAAAGCAGTCATTAATTTGGCTACCGTGATGAATTCCTCCATGGTGAAAGCAACAACCCACTTCACTGCTTCACTGATTCATTGCCTAGGAGGCCATGAAGAACACTGTGATAATTTAACCTGTCTTCCTGCCTAAGACTTCAGCTACCAGCCATCTTTTATAATGCCTTCAGCTGGTAGGAAGGGGGTGGTTTTGATGAAACAACATTTTTCATACCTTTGTGTGCAGCTGTTGCCTCACTCCATTACTTGTGGGGAGCCTCCTCCCAGCTTCCTGCACTGGCAACAGAGAGGAAGCCCAGCAGCAGAACTACTACAACTGGCCCTGTTTTGCTTTCCTTTTTTTACTCAGAGAAGTAGAGAAACGTCCCACCAAAAGATGAGCCCAGCAGAGCAAACCTGCCTGTTACACCAAGAGGGAGCAGGTTACAGCTGCCAGATGCTCGCACGCATTGCACAGTGACACGCCTAACTCTCACACGGGAGATGCAGCCCTTGTTTCCAGCATTGCAGCCTGGGACACACACAGGGTTCAGGGGAGTCTGCATCTCCTAATGGCTATTCAACCCCTAGGTAAGCCTAGTTCAGTCTGTTTCTTTCTTTCTCTTTCTCATTCTCCATCTGTCTGAAGCAGTAACTCCTGACACACAATTTCTGCTCCCCAGCTGTGTTTTCACTGCTTTGTGCTCTTTAAGCTCTTCTAGATAGCTCAATGACATAAGAAAGGCTTTCACTCACTGAAGCAATGTATCAAGTCTTTGAACAAATCTGCCTTATATGAGACTTACACAACTGAAAATATCAAATGTCCTTATATCAAGTTTTACTCAGAAGCCCTATTTGGTATTACTTGGTTTAAAGACACTGGAAATGTCCACTATGCCTGCCTGTTGATGGCACAGGGGAAAAAAATACATTGCTATTTGAGAATATTTCCATCTGGCTTTGGAATTAACAGCTGTATTGGATCCTGAAATTTCTTCATCTGCAATCTACTGAATATCTGTATTTCATGCCAAATTATAAATCTCCCTCAGGCCTTTTCTCCCTTAACCACTTTAATTTTTTACTAGTGAAATTGTCTCTTGCACTCTCTACCTGTTCTATTTGGCTAAAAGCTCTCCTGGCCTTTAACAAAATTTCCTCTCCTCCACAGATTGTACTCTCTTCCTCTCTCAGTACTCCAAGTAAGTGGCACAACTAAGTCACCCATACCTAATTTTGCTGTTGGCTACTCTTGCAGGCTAGAAGAAGGGGAGCTTGTGGGCACAATAATTCATTAATTTTCTGTTTATTGCTTCAAGTAAGAAATCATGTTACCTCACCTAACTTGTTTTACACTCCTAGTTCATCGCAGCTAAACCAACCATATTTACTGTGCTATCATAAATGACAGAGCACGGTATGGTTTTTCCTTGCTTTTGTTAATAAAACCCAGTCAGACACATCATTACCAGGCATTTCCCTTTGATGTTGCACCTCTACAGTTCTGCCAGTTGGTATCTGTCCCCATCTCAGTGAAATTGCTTAGCTGTTTAAAGTGATGTCATGAAAGTTGTGTTAACATTAACATCATCATGTTAATGAAGAGATTCAGCTTCAGGTGACGGCAAAACTCCACTTGCCTTGGGCTGTGTATTGGCAACCAGCATGACTTAAATTCATCACTCAAGACTAAAATATATGTATAAAATGCTAGAAGAGGCTGCATTTCAAAAGAAAAGGAATTGCATGAAAAGAAGCAAAAATAAAATCTAATTTCTTGCACTGTCTTACTGCTCACTGCAAGTTTCAGTTTGAGTTTTTCTTCTGCTTGAGTCTTTTATTGGGGGTCATCTCCCACATGGTCTTTATAGTGAGATTCAAGTACACACTGCAGCTTTTTCAAATATTTGGGACTAACAGGATCTGTCTCTCTCTTCCCTCTACTCTTCTACCTATACATCATCAAAACAGAAATTTAATTGTATTCTGGATAGCTATCACTGAGTTAAATCTGGTTTGAAAGGCCAATGGAAAGAGAAGTACAGATGCAGAGTATGTGTGAGCATGTCTCATTTCTATAGGAAACCAGGCTTAAAAAATGGAAGATTTACAAGGAAAATAAGCTGCACTTCTGCTCAGAATAATGCACTGAGTTTAAACTTCAGAGATTGGTGAATATAAAAAATTATCTATCTCTACTGGTCTTTTCTCTGGGTGTTATAATTCCTCAGAGGTCCTCTGAAGTCACAGGATTTACATTCATTAATACCAGTAGCCCATTTGTTCCATATTTGTAAGGATGTATGTAAGCTAAGGAGGCATGAGAGCATCTACATATATGAGCATAGACATTACTGCATGAGCACATGTGCACTCAGGCATCACAGAGCATCCACAGGGAAATATCACGACAGGTCCTGTCCCAAAGGGCAGAGATTTGTATCTAAACCAAGACCAAAGTTGAACCAAACTTGTAAAGGTAGAGCTGGCCAGGGAAAGAAGGAAAGAATTTTCCTCCCTCTCTCTCACAAGCTTGCAATAGTGGCTTTCTAATGGACCACTTGAATGTCACCTCCACCCATCTGAAACTTGGGTGAGGATCTCAGTCTTTCTTAATTACTGCACAAGTCTATTAAAGCTCTCAATGGAACCAATGAGTGAATGTCCCAGACAACTTTATTTCTTGTATTTTAAAAATAGCACACACTAGTCTGTCAAAAATAGTTTTTAAGGATTTTAATCATAGCCAATGTGTTTGAACTGCTCTCATTAAAGAGGCATTTCCACCTGTACAAAAGACAAGACTACAAAGACTGACCTATGAAGGGACCATGTATTAAAGCAGGGGCAGGGAGAAGGGGGTGGTTAGAACAGGGCAGTATTTGAGGCACATACTAGGGCAGACGTAGCAAGCAAAGAATGCTTCTCCAGACATTCTGATTTATCCAGCACTTTGATTTCACACTTATAAAGCAAATATTTGGCAAGGTTTTGACATGGTGACCCAGCAGGTCCTGTATCTATAGATGCTGCTTGGCCCTTCACAAGAAAAGAAGGGGGAAGCTATCTAAAACCAAGTGATATGTGTTCTTGCTTCTGAAACACATCAAGGACTTCAGCTCACAGCCACTGAACACTGCCAGCCTGCTTATTTAGCTAGAATATAATTAATGAGGACTGCGGAGGGAGGCTGGGGAAGGCAAGGGACCATGTAAAACAGAGTGTAAAACAAGGAGCAGAGACAGTGGTAGAGCTCTAGGAGAGCCATGTAATACCTGCATGCCTGAGGCTAGACTCAGCCTTCCAGCTTCTGGTGCAACTATTCTTAAAATAGGAGACAAGCCTTCATTCAGGTCTTCTTTTAATTAACACACTAACTATGTGAATAGATACATCTTCAAAGTTGGCACCGAGATAGAGGACTAGCTCTCACTTCAAAGCTGTACTGAGGACACTTCAGCTGACATAAAGACTGTTCAGTGTTTTTCCTCTGCCTTTTTGTTTTAACACCTGTCAAAGTTTATTTTCCTTCACCAAAAAAATAAAAGAAACCCCAACCATCCAACCATCCTCCCTCCTCCCTATCTCCCCCAGTAATACAGAAACCTTTGCTAATGGGGATAGTGCAAAGACAGGCCCTGTGGGATGGGCTTTTCATGTCTGCTTTAGATTACAGCTCACTTGCATTGTCTTTGGAGCAATCAGGGATACAGTAGCTGAAGTAATATAAATGGATACCAACTGCAAGCAGCTGAAAATACACATTGGGAAGCTGTCAAGCAGCACCCCGAGAGAATATGTGTGTGTGTGTGTGCAGCCAGTCCTGCCCTCCTGCTGCTGCCCTGTGCTGCACCAGCCTGCTGGTCTTGAAGCACAGGGAGAATGCCTTGCTGCAAGGGCTGACACTGCTCCCTCTGCTCTTCCCAGCAACCACCGACCACATCTGCTCACTCCTGGGACTTAAAAAAAATTTTTCATCTCAGAGGTCCTCTGCTTAGCAAGGTTTAGTCTCCAAAACGGGAAGCCCATTGGGATTCATTTGGAGCATAGCTGAAAATCAGGGGCACCTCTGCTTTCTCCCAACAGAGTTTAAATAGATACAGAACAGATGGTATAAACGTGGCCTGAATGAAGAACAGCTTTACTCTTCTTTTTGCTTTTCTTAGTGTCTGATTTTTTTTTCCCAAAACAATTATAAGCAAAAAGAAAGTGGGGGAGGAGGGGAAGGATGTGAAATACTTTTTAGAGGCTATACAGAACAGCATCTGAGCAGCATGTTAACCCTCAGCAGAGCATCACAGTGCCCTGCCATGAGGCAGGTTATTTGGGAGTTTCCTCACCTGAAGCTGACTGGAAGGGCAGGTCCTCCAGTTTGCAGAGCACCTGATGGCCGGAAGAGCTTTACATTTCTGTCAACTTAGAAAGCTGAAGGAATCTTGCAGAATTTTACAGTTTCCTTTAAAGTTTAAAAGTCCTATCTACAGCAGAGGAACCCTATGCTCTTACCAGAGATGTCATGTTGGACTATTCCAGCAAGGAGCATTATCTGAGGCATGTAGTTATGGGGCCAGAGTTTCAACAGAGATTTGTGGTGGATCACATCCCATCACCTGGTTCAACACCCCTCCCAGGACACCTCCTTCCTTGGGGCCACCAAGCAAGAACAGCAGGGTAAGACAGAGCCTGGACAATTTAACCAAATTTCCATTTTCTTTGGCAAAAGCTGAGTCACTGACCAAATCAAGGATTTAACAATCTCTTAAGGAGATGGACAATTTGCCCTCATAATTTGTAAACGTCTCCTTACCAAAGGCTGCTTGCTTTATATCTCTAAAGTTAAGGCTGCCACTGCATCTAGGACATGACAGATCCTCAGAGCCCAAGTCTGCTAACAGCTCTAAATGAGGCATAAGACTCAAGTTTGGTCTCAGAGAACTGACAGTCACAACTAATTCCACATACAGTGCTCTCTGTACTCAACAGCCAGAAAGCCTAGGCTCTGCACATTTCAGCAGGCATTTTAGCCTTAATAGGCAGCACGGGACATTTAGTTAAGATTTCGGTCCTACTGCAGTTTTCAGCTGTTAGGAGGGTCATGGGGTTTTACAAAACAGAAGCACATACACATATTTTGGAACTCTAATCTAATTTGAGCCATGAATATGGATTTTCTTCTTCCTTATCTCCCTCCCTCACCAAAGGAAGTGGAATCGCAAAATTAATGTAACTGATATGCTGAACAAAACAACAATGACAAAAAAAGGAAACCACTGAAAAAACAAAGCAAAAAAAAATACATTCGTGTTAATGATCCTATCTTAAAAATCAGATTGTGCAAATAATTTCTAGTCTCCAAGTTGCTTTATCTTGTTCTGCTATTGCTTTTTTCAAAACTATTTGGGCTATATTAAAGAAACAATAATCCAAAATACTGATTTAGAGAGGACCTATGATAATAACAGCAGATAACAACAGCAGATAACAGGGTATTGCAAATAGGACTCTCGAACCCTGGAGAAGATCTTGTTTCTGTGAAGACTTTGTTCATTTTAATCACTGAAAATGCAGTAGAAATTTGCAGTCACTCACACATACAAACATAAGTTTCTCGTTGCAAATCTGTGGGGAAACAGCATGATCAAACAAAGGGCTGAAGAAGAGGAAACAGGAGATGGCATGCTCCTAAAGAAGCAGCACAAAGCGATTTTTAGGCTGTTTTTTACAACGGACAAAAGAAAGAACTCCAACCCAAAGATGTCAAGCGTCAACAACAACAGACAGTATCTATGGTATTAAAAAATATCCTCGTTTATGCACTACTCCTGACATTTCTCTCGATCCCAGGGGTTTGCTGGAGTTGCTGCATGCTTGTTCTGCCTGGATGGCTGCCGAAAGACATTCAGTGTTGCAATCCTCTGTTTATCACAAATCCACACTCCTTGCTGGTAACATTTTACAACTCTTATCATGCTGTTCAATCCAGCTACAACTGTCCAAATCTTGTCTCCTCTAAACCAGGGGAGGTCAAAAAGAAAAAACACACTATACAGCCATTGCTGTTAGCTGGTTTAGCAAATACAACCATTAAGCTGGGATTCAGTTTTATCAATCTGTAGGTTTGGCAAACCTCTCAACATTTCAGCATAGCAGAAAAGAAGTTATTAGAATTCAGTTTATTTCTCCCGAGTTTTTTAAACCATGATTGTTCTGCATTCCTAAGGTGGGTTTTGGTGTGGGTTTGAACTGCAAGGTTGTGGGGTTTTCCAGCATAAATTAAGAATTCTCAGCTATGTTGCAATAAGCAATTAAAAACAGGAGCTACAGAAATAGAAGTTTTTAGACTCAAATGCTTGAAAACGGCTGCCTTGGGTTATTAAAGAGCCTCTCCTAGTCAATATACTTTCAAATTTCAAAATAAAACCTTCCCCAAAGCACAGCTTTTAACTTTAAATATTCCTTAAGAATTGTGCAGACTAGCCAAGCATCAAGAAACAAACACTTGAATGTAAAGTCCACCTCTGTTCAAGAAAGCATTTAATCATCTGTGACTGAATCCCTTTGGCTTCCTCAGATTTAATACTTTAGTGCTTTCTCAGTTAGCATATTTTCTAAATCATGTCCCAAGTATTTAAATACATTCCTTAAGCAAATCTTCGAGAAACATCTGCAACCATTATTCCAAAAAATTTAGGCAAGAAATTATTAATTTGCAATTCAATCAGCAAATTGGACATAGCTGGGAACTATCTCCCTGTTATGCTTGTAGCCAGCCCCATGTGTCTACCACATGACAGACTGCTTTGACAGTCTTGTAAGATTCACCACAGTTTTTAAATTCTTCAGTGAGATCACACACTTTACAATGATACCTGAATTCAAACCATCTTGCAGAAGATTATTTTTTCTGTTTTTTTTTTTTTTTCCACATCTTGAAGCACAACCAGATTTCTCTCAAGCAGATGCAAATTCAGACCCAGTTGGGGCATGCAGGCATGCCCACTATAGGGCAATGCTTCCCAAACTGATGAGTGCAGTGACAACACACACTCATCTTTTTGTAACTCTCAAGACAGGAATGTAAATAACCTTCAGCCTGAAACCATTCAGGTTTCTCAGTTCAGGGTTGTTTTTTTTTTTATTTAATCTTGAAAACCAAGCCAGAAAGCTACATACAGATCACTAAGCTAATACTACTGTTTCTTTTACATGTAATAACTGTACCGAACAGCCACTTCTTTTGTTTTCAACTTCTCACATCTAATAGGTTCATTAAGTCCTGTCTTCAGGTGTTTGGCATTACCAACATTGTCAACTTCTTTATATGTCCTGGGAGACACACATGCAAAGTTTTTATTTCAAACAATGTGAGTCAACTGCACACACTGAGAATTAAAGACTCTGCTTTTTTATCCCAGTTTTCCTGCACTGAATTCCTGTTCAACTTTAGCCCAAATCCTGAGCTTCACTGATGATTCAGCAACCTAAAAAATTTCTGTACATCCATCAAGTGTTTCAGTGAGGTAGAAAACTGCACTTTTGAAATAGGCTCTTCCCAGATCAAAGGTGTTGAAGGAAAAGCAAGATCTGGAGTTTCAGTGACATTCTTGAGATACAATTTGACAGAAATGACATAAGCAGGCCACTGCAAAACATGCCCAGTAGATGTTTTTGCACATAGAGATCTGCATTTCCAGGCTAGTGTCGAATCATGTGCTCATTTCAGGTGTCCTTCAGGTATCCTCCACCCACTCTTCACTCTTTCAAACCAGTTAGCCCTAGTTTGCACGCTGCCTTCCAGCTCTGAAGAGTGCTCTATGCAGTTCTGTTTCAAAAGAACTCTAGTTGGTCTTACAAACTCCTAATAAACTAAAAGCCTGGACATCTGGTTGTTCCCTTTTGGGAACAAAAAGGGAGTATTCCAGCCTGGAGGCACAGAGGAATGTGTGATTTCTCACCTGAACTCCAGAAGAGGCATCACCTGTGGAGCAGAGAGTTCCACTCAACAGCTGTAGGAGTTGGTTTGCAGGAGAGAGAGCTCAGAGAGGGTGGCAACTCATCCCACAGGAAATCCAGGTAACCATAACAAAGCTTCATGTTACCAAGCTATCCCAGCACCATAAAGTATATGACCTTCTTGAGACAGAAGAGCCTGAGGTTCTTTTACCAGCCCTCTGGACCCCTGTTGACTATACATGAGCTTGTGCTATGTGCATGCCCTCCCTGAGGATGGGAATGCATCCCTGTACTTATAGATGTAGGTGCTCCACAGATGCCCATGAACCCTCATTTCATCCCCATGCTTATGTGCTCCAGTGTGAAATGGATGAGGAGAGTGAAGACAGACTCATGCACATCTGAAGGGGGACTGTGGGATGGATAGGAAATATTTTCTTCTGCCTGTGCATCTTAACTAATCCCTTGAATTGATATTCAGGAACATGATTAGCACAAAAAATTATAGGATTTAGAACTAAAATAAAAATATATTGAAGCACAAGGAAATGCTTGAAAAATGCATTTCCTGAACATTCGTTAAGCATCAAGTTTCCCTGAGCTTGGAAAGTTAATTTTTTTTATTAGAGATGCTCAGGGCAACTTAAGAAATGTCTTGAAAATTGTTCAACTTGTGGCTGAAGCAAGAAGCTTTGCTTGTTGACATGGGCACGGAAGAGGTAAAGTGACAAAGAGAGAGAACACAACAAGCCCAGCTGTCAGGCCTACGAACACTGTACAGCACCAGAAAGGTCAATAACATCTAAATCTTCTAAATCCACTGCATTTCCAGGCAATCTTGTCCTACTGAAGCTCTTGCACAAAAGCTTTGCCTTCAGGGACAGCAGATCTTCCAACAGCCTCCCAGACACTGCTGGGATTTATTTGCTGCCCTGTTACCTTCTTCCCTCCCTTCCCCCTCCATCCACCCACAGAAGAAGTCTGGAAAAAACAAACCTCAAGCCACATTTTCTGTGCAATTTTAGGATAAGGATGCCTTTCAACCCCAACATTTACCAGAGAGGTGTTCGCTCGACATGTATCGCCTCTTGCAGCGTCTCATCCAAGTGTCTCATGCCAGCAGGCCCCATTGCCTGGGGCTACTTCAGCTGTGGATGGTGGGTACAGATCCATTCTCATGAGTGTGAGGAATCAACATCCTCTGTTCCCTGGCACTGTTGTGAAAAGATCCAGAGAACATAGGCTTGGCTCAATTTATGCAATAGACTGGTGCCTGGAGCTTTTGACTTTGGGACACCAACAAAAGAGTTCAAACCAATAGTTTGGGTTTGGTTCAGCCCTGCTGTGAATGTAACAAAACAAGTGTGCAATATCAACCATCTCTACTCCAGAAAAGCATTTGCACTATCAAAAAAAGCTGGCTGCTCATGGCTCCAGCAATCATATGACTGGGAAGGGGGGCTCAAGGGAAGAGGGAATCAGTGTAACAGTCTGTACAATGCAAGTTTAAGTGAAGGCCAACTATCCCTCACTTCCATAAGCAAAACACTTACTTAAAATTTTTTATTTGATTAAAACAGAAAAAAAGTTTTGTGGCTTAGTACTCATCAACTCTAATACTGTATTCTACACCAATTAAAACATAAATGCCCTTTTACTATTTACCACAACCCATACTTTACACATTGCCTTAAAATACTGAATGATGAATTTCAGCCACCCTCCCATAAAATATGGAGCAATTCTGCCAAATTCCCTTCCATGCTCTTCATTTGATGACAAAGTAACAGAGGAACCATAATTCACTTGCTATCATTCTTTTCCTGCTAACGTTTTATTCAGAATGAGCTTCATTAATAAAGATGAAACTTTGGACTCATGACTGCTCCATGTTTACAAAACATACAGGCTCCTTTACATCTTGGTTAAGCATGAACAATCACTGAACACACATTTCCTAAAAAAATCCTGCATACCAAAATTGCATATTTTGAATTTTTAAAATTCACTAAACAAAATTTCACAGAGTGAACCCTAAAGTCTGTTTGCCAGCAAAGCACAAGCCAACAATGGAAGTTGGGACCATCCAGGAGAAAAACTGAAGCTGGACCCCAATGCACACATCCTTCCTATTAAACAAGCAAATAAATACACATTCATACAGAGTAATGTGCTCTAAAAATGCAGGTGCTTGAATAATTACCCACACATTTTAGCATAAGTTTTGGTTTCTCAAACAGTACTGTGTCACAGTAAGTTTCTGTCTTTCTTTTTGGTGGAACTGGGCAGTGACTTCTTACTGGACACCAGAGCACAAAAGCTTACCCAGAACCTGATGATTTTGGCACAAGCCCAAATGTGTTTCTCCACAGAGGAAAAATTACAAAGACAAGGCTGTTTTTTAAAAATAATAATAAAAAAAATTAGCAGTATCACTTTTTAATGCCAGGTACTGAACCAAGGAATGGGACAGACTGCACTGCATTTTTAAAGTAGTATGACTATTGACATACTTGAGAAACATTTTAACACTGTACATTATAACAAACTATTTAGTTCGTTTCTACACAAGTCAGCAAAAAAGCTAGGTGATCTAACATATATGACAGCTGCAAATTTAAAATTCTAGTCACAGTCTAAAGCCAGAACAAAAACTTTTCCAGAACTCCTATTTATAAAAAGGAATGAACATACACACCATGCGCATACACGCAGGCAAAAATCTTGAGGTTTTACTTATTGCTCTTACACAAGGCTGTGAGCAGGCAAATGTCTGGATCAGAAATTAGGTCAAACATGCATTTCAGCAGGCACAAAAGTACAGGAAATTCATATTAACGAAACAAGGTACTGTGTTACGTAGTACAGGATGGTATTCTGCTAATATAACACATCATTAATTCCGGATAAACTCCGGGTCTGCCTGTTGTATAATGTGTTATGCAGTGTGGTATTTTAACCTAATTTCTGATTCCTCTTTTATTCTGCACTCTCCATATGGAGATGAAGAGGGCCTTTCTTTGCAATGCCAGAGAATCCTTGGCCTCAAGAGCTTCAGTCGGGCAGGTATGGCTGGAAAGAGGTAACATTACCTGCGTCACCAGGACCTGCTCCTTGACTGCCTCGTGGTTTTTCTGCATCCACTGACAACTCAGATAAACAAATGCAGAAGCTGGTGCAAAACGCACCAGTGCTGTTCTCAGAGCATCTTTCACCTATGCCATAAGCTTCTGGTACACCCAGCAATTGCTACAGGATAAGGCAGTAGAGGGTCAAGTCCTGTGTCTGGTCAGTTCCTCAAATATCTTATAAAAGGCAGGATTTTTTGTGAACTGGCTTTCCTTTACAGAATAAGCAGCATAGCACGGATGTCAGTAGAAATCTGGCTACCTACTGGCAACAAGAGACAAGCACATTCACAAGATACATTTGGGAATACCTGGTGTTCCCTACTGCAACCAAATGAAACATGCTGCAGACAGGTGTCAATGTAATTACAACATTTGCAAGCCAGGATCAAAGCATACTGCACATGGGCCTTGCACAAAAAAGGCATTGAGTGTGTTATCTGAAAACTATTTTTTTTTCCTGTGCTATGCATACATATGACAGTAGATAAAAATCAGCACAATGGTTCCTCTCCATACATGACCAAACACACATCATCACAACTAAGCACCCTATATTCTATTGTTCAGTTAATGGGAATCAAGGAAGAAAATAGTGGTTTAAGAACAGGGAAGAAAAGAAATCCAGCATGAAGTCAGAGGTATGTTCCTGACAGAAGTCGGAGCTAAGAATATTCATTGTGAACCAGCAACTGGATTTTGTGACACAACCAGAAAACCAAGGACAACTATGGAGCCAACTTGGGCACTGCATAGTCAAAACTATGTTATAATATGGCATTTGGCAATCTCCAAGAATTAGAAAGAGCAGTGGGTAGACAACAAGAGGACACACTTCAGGGAGGTTATGCCATGTATTCACAAGAAGAAGCAGTGCAAATTAACAGATTTTTCTGTCTTACTAAAGATTTTTATCTGTTATTTAACAGATTTTTCTGTCTGTCATGTGCCCCTTGATCCAATCCTTAAATCTCAAGTAAGTTTCAGCTTTCAGACTTGCCAAATACCCAAATTCACACTGGGCTCTATTTTACTTACAAGCAGTGCTACTGAAGTTAGTGCAACTGCTTAGAGCAAGGTGCTACTGCAGTGAACATTCAGGAATTTGGCTCTTCTCAAGAACTGCAGATGACTGGGGTTTCATGTCACAGGTGCAGAGAGACACTTTCTGTGTTTGTTTTTCAAATCTGTCCTTATGAACATCAACATTAGTAAGACTGAAACATGGTAAGAGGCTCTGTTATGCTCACCCAGACATTCTGATAACAAGGACAGCCACAGCAGTTTAGGAGGAGTGGCCTACCCTGTAAAAGGTTAGGCTGGCCTGGATTCTTCTCTGATATATGTCACTGCCTCATACTAAATGAGTGCATACAAGAGTCCTTGGTCTCAGTTTCAATGGTGAAGCTTTCTTAGAGCAACATCTCTGTCACACCACCCATGGGTGCACAGCTGCAACTCCTAAGAAAGAGGGAAGCAAAATAGATCTAAATCCTTCAAAAACAATTAAGCAAACCTAACCTGCAGGAAAAGAAAATTAAGAGCAGTATGTTATCACATCCTCACAGGAGTTCTAGGACTTCTCATGATCCATTTCTTCACTAATGGCTATGAAGGCCAGGTCATCAGGAAGTCTGCAGCCAGACTGGAAGTAAAACAGCATGTCCAATGTTTACCATGTAAAGCCATCCTTTCCATAAAGCCAGTTAGGCAGAACTGTTTTGACTGCATTTTTAGGTATTCCTTCCAGCCCACTTTTGCTTCCCTTTTTGGAAGCTCCTTCAAATAAAAGATGCTGGAAATACCACTTCCCTGTAGTTGAAAGACATTGGAAAAAATGGGGAAAAACAGAAGCAAAAAACAGACACCAAGGAAAGAAATGATTGCTTGTAAAATGCTTCCTTCTAAAAACTATTGTACAACTCCCTAACTTGGTTTAATTAATGCGTCATTTAAAACATATAAAATGCTTTACCAGCTAAATGATTTCACTGTTTCATGAGTCTCCCTCCCTCCTCTCATTAAAAAATAATGCATGTGTGGACTGGTATCGAACACCTCGTACAGTTGTGCGCCAGTTCTCATTCCATTCTACGTGGAGCAGTTTTCATTTTAATATACTGTGTTTAAAGAAGAGCCCATACTGTATACTTCACAGTATAACCAGCTACATAGAGGTCTTTAATCTCCTAACACAATTTAAAAAATCACTGTGAAGTTGCAGTCCCTTTGATAAATGGTTACGGTGACACATGCAGTCCTCCTCAGTGCCACTGACGCCAGACACGGGACGTGATTTTCTCCGCAGGCTGCCCAGAGGCCTGATGCCACCCTCCAGGGGCCACAGCCAGGCAGGCACCACTGCCCTGGTGCACAGCGTCCTGCAGTCACTGGGGAAAGCTGCACGGAATTGTCTCGCTCAATACCACCACCACCACCGACCCGACCCTCGGGGGAGCACAGCCCCCGCCGCCTCAGCCGCAGGAGATCACCGTGAAGCGCTTGGAAATGCACGACATGTTGTGGAGGACGATGCCCAGGAGGAAGACCAGGACGCAGGCCACGAGGATCACAGTGCACACCCCCGACCAGGTGGAGCTTTTCACAGCGCCTCTCCGGTCCGGCTCCTCCGCTCCCGCCTCGGCAGCAAGGCCGCCCTGCAATGGCTGCTGCTCCGCGGGGATCGTCACCACCGTCAGGGACTTCTGCTGGCTGCCGGGCAGGAGGCGGCAGCCAATGTCTCCCGGCAGCAGCGCCCTCTCCTTGGAGAGAGGCAAGGGCAGCATGTAGCACCCATTGCTGGGGAGTTTGATGAAGACAGGGGTGTGCTCCGAGGTGTGGGGGATGGCGATGACGGCGATCACCTCGGGGTCATCGGGCAGCTGTGACACAGAGTACCCTGGAGGCAGCTTGGTGATCCCGCGGCACCAGGGGCAGCGCAGGTCCTTCTGGCTGGTTCTCATCTGCTGCAGGCACACGGAGCAGCAGGTGTGCTTGCAGTCCAGCAGCTTGGGCCGCCGCCGGGGGCTGTAGTAGTTGAAGCAAATCTGGCACTCCAGCAGAGAGTCCTGGGATAAGGTCTCCATGGTGGCCGGTGCAGGGAAGCACAGCAGGCTTTGTGATGAGCCTCACCCTGATACCCTGTAGGCAAGGGGTAGCAGCCTTCCCACCACTTCTCCTCAGGGCAACACCTGCCTTCCCAACGCTGCTTCTCCTCAGGGCAGCACCAGGTAGCAGCTACAGAGAGCACAGGAAAACCTCCATCCTGAAACTTTCAGTACCTGAGACAAACAGAAAAACATGAAGGAACAGGTTACTCACAGGAACCAGTAGGAACAAAAGAGTCCGGCCAAGGGGGAATGAAAACTAACACTCACTTTGTTACCTGGTGGGAGATACAAATTTGCGAGCCTTCACTAAAAAGCATCTTCCCACCAGGTTCACCTAACAGCCCAGTGGCAAAGCTTCAGGTCAGTCATCAGTACTATCACTACATTTCCTTTTTTTTTTTCCCCCAATTTTCCCAGCAATCAAACCCCCATCACTCCGTTAGTCCACTACTCACAGTTATATTTAGGCCCATAACAGAGGTGGCTGTATAGCTCATTAGCCAGGTTCCAGAGCAACCACCTCCTGTCATATTTTCAGGACTTTTCAGCCCTTCCTGAGCCAAAACAATTGTTCTCATTTAATCCTTTAAATCCCTGAGGATTTTTAGCTATTTGGCACAACCGCTAAGTCTGTATGAAAGGTGGAGGAAAGAAAAAGTATGTTTAAATGGAAGCATTTCCACAGGCTCCTGAACTTGTGCCTGTGCACGAATGAGCAACCAAGCAACTACACTGCAACACCTACATTTGCACATAATGGAAAACAATGGTATCGTGTTCAGGCAAATTAACTGTTTGCCCAGTTACACAAGCAGCTTGTTGAACATGGCCCTCTGAAACATAAACCTTCTCACTAATGAAAACCTCACCTGTGACAAAAGGCTCTGTTTAGACCGAGGACCACTGAACACCACGAAGAATGGAAATATAACAGAATATAGCAGAAAGATAATGCACTGAATTAAAAGCAAATTGTTAGTAATCTTGTTCTAAATAATTCCTTACAAAGGGATTCCCTTTACAATTCCCATTTTCCCACTTATAACTTACATCTTTGCCGAAAAAAAGGCATCTGTGTTTACTTGCACAGTGTGTTGTTTAGCTTTGTTTGATTTTCGTCACTCCAACACACTTAGTACGATGGGGTGACACTTTCACAACATTTTACACTTGCTTCCTTCCTGTGTTTGAAGCAGTATCATCCTGAATTTGCAAATAAAGAGAGAATAAAGAAAATACAAAATATTTGCAGGGTGACCTTTGATCTTCTCTTACTGCAATGTTATTGCAAAACTAGAGTTAGCACCCAAGGACCACAGCTTTCAGAGGACTTCTTCCTTTCTATACAATAATTTCTCACTCTTCTCTCTAGATCATAGCAACTAGGTTGCAACACACTGATCAATGGGTGATGTCAGTAAAACAAGTACTGTAGTTTAAGAAGAGAAGACCAGGCATAGACGCGGGGTTTGCAATGCAGGACAGCACTCGGGACCTCACTGTCCTGTATCCTGCTTCTGGCAGTTAGCAGTATTTGAACAGGGAAAACAAAATTCACGTCATCTCTTCAAATGCTGATGACTGATGTCACCGACATTGGCAGAATTGGCCCTGCTGCTGATTTTGTAACAGCAGTGGATTTTGGCTCACAAGATGCTTCAACAAATATGCAGTGATAATCCTGACTCAGGAGGGAGTGGGGATTGCAGTTAAGAAGGCAGGATCTTCTGAAACATGTACAGAGGCTGCAGAAGGAACTGGCACACACAGTCCACCAGCACTTTTGGGATGCTTTATCTCAGTGTGGCAGAGAGGCCACTTCTGAGAGACCCCCACCACCATGAAGCCCATGGGACATACCTGCTCCATACCAGTGTCGTGCTACATAAAGGAAGCAACAGACACTCTGTGTGCTAGGGAGCTGCACACTGCTGCAGCAGGGACTACACATCTGCTGCCTGTGTGCAGGTCACACCGAGGGAAAGTGGAAGAAAATGAGGAGAGGTTTTATCTTCTTTATTTGCTTATCCATTACTATCTCCATATCCCTATGGTACAGGCACATACAAAGGAAGACTATCAAGAAAGGAGCTGACATGATAACAGACTAGCATACAGCTGAGAGAGAAAAATGAAAGAGAGATACTCATGATGCTGGGCAATTTCTGGCAGAAAAAAAAAATATTAAGACACAAAGGCCAGAAAGAAACTACTAAGAAATCAGTTATAGAAACTCAGGAAGGAATCACTGAAGCCACCAGATCCAGTTTTCAGCCAAAAGCAATTCAGCAGATGTGCATTTTAAACAGAAGTATCCATACAAAATATGCAATTATGCACGATCCAAGTCAAAATTGAGCTCAGACATTACAAGACACAGCTCCTACCTGCTTTATCTGCAAATCTATCAAAAAAACCTCAGGTATAACAATACTGCACTATTATACAAGTATACAAGAAAAATTCCCAATGCCTAGAAATTCGGAAATTAAGGCTTATCATAGAATCACAGAAAGGCCTCAAAGATCATCTCGTTCCAGCCCCCCTGCTGTGGGCAGGGACACCTTCCACTAGACCAGGTAGTCAGAGCTCCATCCAGCCTGGTCTTGAACACTTCCAGGGATGGGGCATCCACAACTACTCTGGGCAACCTGTTCAGTACCTCACCATCCTCACAGTAAAGAATTTTTTCCTCATATCTAACTTAAACCTAGTCTCAGTTTAAAACCATTTCCCCTAGTCCCGTGCCAAGGACAGAGTGAAGGCACTCCTTCTACAGATGCAAATAAGTATCTCTGCAAGGTTAAGATAGGGCTTACCACCTACATGACATGAACTGTTCATAGTTTCCCAAAACAGCTCAAATAATAATCGGAGGTATGGATCATCAGTAATGACCAGGAAGCAGAGAGGTTAGTATGATTCCTTCAGAATGAAAGCCAAGTTAAAGAGTAGCCACAGCCATCTAACCCCCTGGCCTTTGCTAACACTGCCTCGTTCAAAGGTTGGACATGTAGCTTCACAGGCGCAATGCAATTTTATTTCCAACCATACAATCCTCTTGCACTCTGCCACAGCTCAATTTCAGAATAAAAGAAAGTAAAGCCATCATCTACAGTAAGAATCTATTTGAAAAAAAATTGCACTATGTACCTAAGGAAAAATCCATGGGAGCTCTCAGTACTCTTCCACCACTTCACTTTAATAACTGTGCCAAGAGGAGCAGATGTCCTCTTGGACAGGCAACTGAGCTCTAGCTTGCCCTCACACCAACTGAAAGTACTGAGCTGTCACAGGTGAACAGTTCATTCAAAGGTTATTTAGACTGGATTCTTCTCTGTGGTTCAAGCACAAAGACAGAAAGGCAGCAAGGACTGCACATGAGGGCACAGCTGAAGTCAAGTATCAGCCAAAACCACTGTTGTGTCATTTGCTCTTGTCACACAGTGACACCCAAGGTGGGCAAGGGGACTGATGACAGGAAAATGGGGGGAGGGGGTGGGAGGAGAAGTAGGAAACACTGCCAGAGATACCCACAGGTCTCTGCAAAAGTCATAGCATGAATGAATGGATGGATAGGGGTACGCAAGTGGAATGGGGGGCTGGGGACTATGACAGTGAAACCACACACAGAGAAGCAACCGCAGCTGCAAGTAGTGACTGCCTGGCACAAACCTGACAGCAACTGGAAGCTCTTCAGGGCTGAGATCTAACTTGTAACACAAATAGTAACTAACTGGAAATGAAAATCCACAAACTCCAAAACTCATGTGTCAGAAAGGTGCAGCAGGAGCAAAAGAAGCAAGAAGAGACAGGCCATGAAAAGAAGTTATCAAGAAAACTCTCTGCCTGCCCTGCACTCTCTTTCCCTTTCTGTACATCTGCCCAATACCCACAAGGTTGCCACTGGCTGGCAAGGAGGGGAATTCACAAGCAGTTCCAGAGACCCAGGGAGAAACCTGCAAAGCTGATGATCCCTGCAGCAGCAAGGTGGCTAAGAGCATGGCACAAAGGTCCTCCTTGCAGGTCTGGGCTGCCCTCTGCACAAGCCATGAGTTTTTCAAATTTTATGACTCAAGAGCAGTAAAACTCTGAAGAATAAAACAAATATTTCAGTTGTCTGTCAGTCATGCTATCTGTTCTGCCAGTACCTCATTGGAGACCACAGCAACAACCCAAGTTCTCTTTGTTTGGGTGAGCAGGAGGCCAGGAATGCCAAGGCATTAGCTTCCTACTCCCCAAGAAGCAGAAGGGGCATTTGTTGCTCTTCCCAGCACAATGTCGGGGGGTGCTCTGGGAGGTGAACAGATGAAGGTTGCGGTAGCTGTGACAGTGAGAGGAAGAAAGCACAGGTTTGCTCTGCACAAACACTAACTACAAACTGGTCCCCAACTGGCCAGGTCAGAAAAGACAGCTATTTTTGGAACCCAGTGCAAAGGAAGACACTGAACATTCATAACCAGAGCTGTACATTAAGTCAGAGAACACAGTAATTAATGGCAAATCCTTGCCTAGCAACATTATATTTTTCCCATGAAAGGATAGCCCCTGCAATATTAAGCAATGGAAACCACAGCCTTGAAGGGGTGCCACCTTCACTGAAGGACTCAGAACTATCTTAACACATACTTCATAACTTACTAGGGCCCAAAATTACGTTAACTTGAAAACCCCAAAAATACACCTCATTGATGCCTTTGGAATCCAATACAATTCACAGATGATTAAACATCATATACCATTTTAAAAGACTGGCCCTGGAGCATGCTGATGTAGTTAACTGATCACTGAGAGAAAGCCTTAAAAGCTCTGCACGGACTTGCACATGGATTTAGGCACTCTACTTCCTGCACAGCAAGGTTATAACAGAATTTCAGCAAGGCAGTGCATTGACAATACTTCACCTTTCCCAAGGAAGGTTCATTATGTAAACTCCCCAAACACATTAACAATTCTTTGGCAGTATTACTGAGTATGTATGATTTATGAAGAAGAAAGAATAATTTGTTTCAGGTGCCCTTAGGCTGTAAAGGAGATGGGGTGAGGAGGGAGTGCTGTTCTCAATAGGAGAACTAATTGCAAAAATCATGTGCCCACAGATACGGAAGGAAATGTGTGCTAGAGTTGCTTCAAACAGATAATGAGGAGGAAGGAACATATTTAATATTTGGAAGCATTTCTGCTACAAAAATTCAGCATTAGTGAATGTTTTTCGTAAATTCACGTTTGGACAAAACACACTTGGGCTACTGCAAATCAGGACATACTACCTGATTTCCCTTGAATATCCTTCACTAAATGATCTTATTTATTTTTAGGCTGTTCTGTAGCACTAATTACCATAGTAACAGAGAACAGCACAATGAACAATTAATTTATTCATCACAACACCCTTGTTAAGAGACAAGTATTATCATCATTATATTTTTTCATCATCTAAGAAAAGAAGTGCTAAGAGACAAAGCAGTTAGTCCAAGGTCATGCAAACACCACCCAGATCACCTGAAAAGTCCCTGTACAATTTCATCACAACTCTGCTTTTCACCCTATGAGCCACAGGGCAGAGGTAATAGATTCTTTTCTGCAACAAAGCTCAGAATCCTACACATTTTTCCCCACTGCTTTCAAGTAGCAGCATCCCCACAGTATGCCCGGGATTTGGGGGGGAGGAGGCTTTCAGAAGATACTTACCAGAAGCTAAGTATCTCCATGGGCATAGTTCACCCACCATGCACATTACAACTGAGAAACTACATGAATTTTGAGGGACATAAAGCTAACAATAAAACAACAAAGTAAATCCATTATTCTCTCCAGAATTATGTGTTTTCCAGGAACCTTCCTGTAAGCCAAACAGCCTACACCCACCATCCTTTCCACTTAATTATTGACAATTGCACAGAAGTATCGCAGAAGTAAAGTGATTTAATTTAGCCAAAACCTCAGCCAGTGCAAGCTGTCACTGCTCCTTTAGCTTTAGTCCAGCCCTTGCCAAGGTGAGCATCTTGGTCTACACAGTCCTGGGTCTATTAAGCCACAAAAAATAAAGCTGAGTGAAACTGTGGTATTTGAATCTCTAACATCCCAGGAACCAGCACCAGAGGATGCAAGCTGATGGCAAGAGAACCTGCAGTGGATGATCCCGACGGTACACATCAGACAGAACACCAGTCTGTCCTGCCTCTCAGGCAGCTGAGAAATGGATCAGTGGTGTGTCACAAAAAAGGAACCCAGTTGCAAGCCATCATTCCACAGCATTTACCTTAGAAATTGTCACCAGCCAGCCCTAGGAAGAGGAGACAGAGGCAGAAAGGTCACCTACAGGAATATAAAGAGATGTAGATGTTTATGGGTTTGGAGTAAAACCAGATCAGGTGGAAACACTAGACTTTGGTGTTTAGAGAAAACAGAGAGAGACTCACATGCTGCTCCGTGTTCCATCTCACATCACCACCTGTGCTGCTCCCTCCTTTTATCTGCAAACTTTGACACGTCGACATTCCCTGCCTCCAAAGACCTTATTTTGGTCAAATATGACCAGAATAAGCTGCACTTTGTTCCAACAGCAAACACTACTAATCACCTGCACCATGCCAGGTCAGCAAACATTTCATCGTGCTGAGGCAGAACAGTACAGCTATATTCTCATCAGACAGTTTCACATGAGGTACTTTACAAGCGAAAAACATTATCTGAAATTAAAATATTCCACAGAAATATGCCCATTTCAGACAGGCAGAGACAGATAGCACACAGCTTTCCTGCCCACACAGCCTCTCAGCAGCCCTCTGTGCAGGTGATCCTAGAGGCCATGTGGTTGGAAGCACAACCTGCTCCTCACCAGCCCAACTCTGATATGTCTGAAGGTTTCTGACAAGGTCAATTGTCAAGCTGTCCCACAGCTGGGGTTTCCTAAATCTCCTAGTCCCCGAGGTGCAGCTCTGTCCTGCTACAAGGAATGTGATGGGACTTCTCACTGTTCCTGCTGTTCTAAGTTTCCCTTCTCTCCGTAAGGAGTGCTCTAGCAGGATGAAAGACCTGACTGTGGTCCTAAGACATATCACATCTGAAAATTTCCCAGCACAAGACATAAAAAGGTTCCTCGCATTTTGCAAATAAACAGAATCTCCAGCATTCAAAGCATCCCAAGGGACGATGCTCATTCTACAGCCCACTCTGAGCACAATGCTTGCAAGGCCATTAGCACTCCCTCACTTTTGTCAGCTGCTCTTAATTAAGCCTGACTCACTTCTAAACCCCAGGATGAGAGGAATGAAAAGCCAGGTTTTTCCACTACCAAGTGGAGAGATCCATTTGCCATTCCAACCAGCATGTGAGGAATGGTGGTGGAAGGTGTGGTGTGAAAAGAATTCTACCTCTCAGCCCTGAATAAAAGCAGCACCAGTAGCTACTTATGACCAGGACAAAAGGGGGAAGTGGTTAGGTAGTTGGCAAAGACAGATTTAGAAGCTGCTTCCCCAACTTAAGGTGAGGTCACAAGTTAAGTCACTGAGGCCAAAACCCCACAACATATGGAAGGAGCTACTGGTGCTAAACTCGCATTCGGTAACAGCTTTCAAATGAAATGTAACATCCTCTTTCTAAGGGATTTTCACTTATGGCAATATGACATAATACTGTGGCATTTGAACTGCTGAGAGAGGCATGAAGTACCTGATCACTTAAATTACAAATTTTACTCTCCCATTAGAGCTTTATGCTTCATCTGTCATTGACAGAAATTGCCTGATACCTAAATAGAAACTTAATTAAAAGATTCTTCCCTCCCTCCCCTGAGGATCTAGTATTAGACTTACAAAACACACCATCAAAAAAAAAAAATTAAATAAAGCTCAAATGCAGACTTTTCTCACTGATACAGGTCAGTGGGTGACTGAGTCTATTAAGACACTAGTCTATAATTACAGGAGAAAGTGCTACAGCTCTCCAAGGTCATTGAGTGGATTTTGATAAAACTAGGACAAAACCTACCTGCCTATGGGCCCAAACAGTGAGGAAATGAATCAATACTCACACGTTCACACACTGCCTATACAATGCAAAAACTGGAAACTCGATTTCACACTTACCTCAGGAAATAAAAGCCCTTCAAATGACAGTTTTAATTGCTGTCACTGCTCTGTGCTCCCACCTTGTACCACCACCCCCCCCCCACCTGCTTAACATGGTTTCTGCTCTCTGCACTCATGCAGCACAGGTTCCCGAGGATGTGACTATGTGAGCCACCTTCACGTGGCTGCTCTCAAGGCCTGGGATGGCCTGGGGTTTGTTTTCTTCAAGTGCAGGAAGCAGTTGTTTCTTTTTTTTGTAGCTTCAGAAAAGTGGGAGGGAAAGCAAAACAGACCCAGGGGAGTCAAAGTAATATATCATTTTACCTAAAAATAGATGGAATTAAGAAACTGGAAAATATTTTAATAAAAGCCACACAACAATAAGTAAGGAAATTCTCTTCATTCATACACCTTAATAAGCAGAATAAGGTCTGAAAGAGATTAGAAGGGCACAGGGAGCTTTTTCCATCTTTTTACCTTTCTCCTGCAATCTCCTAAGTGGGTAGCACAAAGGAGTAAAGCCCCCTGTTTATCAACAGAGAATGTGTAACAGCAGTGCCAATGCCAAACCACCACTTCCAAAAGTTTATCTTCACAAGAGAGTGGAAGATAGCCAACTAATATACCTCCTCCTCAAGGTCAACGGCTCTGTCATGTCGTAATGCAGACAAATCATGATCTTCATGAAGCTTTGGGCTCTGATAAGCACTACAGCTACTCCAGGTCAAGGCACTGGTCATTCTGGTTTGCAGATTACACCAAAAGGAACTGGAATTGATCCAAAAGCTCCACTCTTATTGGAAACTAATCATTCACCCTGTAACATTCTGTCAGCTAGTAAGTAATATTAATACCAGCCTCACTTCCTGGATTTTGGGAACAGTCCAGCTCTCACTGCAAATATGGATCACAAGCAGAGTTAGATCAAGCCTGAACTGCATAATATTGATGATTTCCCATTTCATGATTTATCTCTCTGTCTTTACACCAGTAAAATCCTCTGAAGAGATGAAGTAGGCTATGCTGGATAAATAATTACTTCCAATACTTTTCCAAACCACATGTTTCTACCTGTGACTACAAACACTCCACATGCTTCAGTTCAGACCAGTTATGGAGCACATGACATGGTGTTAGCCAGAGAAATTAATGGGATGACACACGGTCTTGAGGTCAGTTGCACATTTACGTACTTAACCCATGATCCATCAACACCACCAATACAGAATCCAGTGTCAGAAGCCACAGGCAGATCAAGGTCATATCCAAGTGCTGACACCTTTGCTTCCCCTACAGCACCCTGAAAAGGTGCGACCTGAAGAAACACAATACCACCTTCCCAAAACAGCTGCAATTAAACAAACTGGTGGCACATCAACTGTCCCAACCAACTCCACATGGACACACAAAGCCCCAGCACCACCAGGTGAAATTGCAGATTAGTGGTGAGACAAGAAACTACCACCAGGAAAGGCTCCTGGCTTTCTCCATGCCTATGACAGAAACAAGACTCCCAAGGATGCACTTGTAGAACGAAGCCTAGAACAGAGTAAGGGGATTTGTACCGAGCCTCTCCATCATATGAACCGGCACTGTTTTCAGACAGAAGCAGTCTTGCAGCTAAGCAAAGCAGTGCTCTCTCTCAAGGGCAGTGATCCTAACTCAGGTTAGCACTACCACAACCCTCTCAAGTGGGCTGAGATGAATCACAGCTCTGGGACACTGAGCTCAGAGCTGCTACACCTTCTGCTGGGGCAGACACGCTGTGGTGGGGACTGGCAACTGGCTGCTCAAATACTCAGGCACGGGAAGATGAACTATTCTGGCTCACATTATGAGAAACCTGCTGTTGCTTTCCTTCACAGAGATGGTACTCAATTCCAAGAGCTACTCCTGTAGCTGCATAAAGTTCATCAGACCTGCCAATCTTTGCTAAGTTGGATTTCATTCTTTGCAGCAAGTTTGAAAGTTTGGGCCAGACATTGCCCATCATACTTCTGCCAGTCAAAATCTGCTTTTGAAACATCCTGGTGTGAAAATACCCTCCATTTGGCAGCACTTTAGCTAACAGTTTACAGCAATTTTGCTGTATGAAGGAGTGCAAATGCTCAGAAAGGACTGTGCTATGCCATGTTAGAGTAAAACAATCAAAGAGAAGCAAACTGCTTCACACCTCTTAATTTTGTGCTTGGATCTGCAATCCTTGCAATTTAACAGCAGAACAAACTTAGACAAGGAAACTAGTGCTCAACACATCATCACAATCCTGACAGTCTATGGCCACAGCGAGTCCTCAGCTCACAGGATTATGGACAGTCAAGTCGATATTCAGTAAAAAGAAGGCTGCTAGTCCCGTTTATCTGAAGAAAAGCCTGAAAACGTGAAATTCAGATCCAGTTACATAGGATCCCTAAACTTCAGTCTCTGATTTGCAGGCCAGTCTCGTGATTTCTGCATGAGAGTTAGAGCTAGCTAAAGAAATGAAGTTTTGACATGAACAAATTCATTGGCAGTTTCAGATCAAATTATGCAAATACTTTCTCCTTTGGCAAAAATGGAAATTTCCATTAACACGTCAGCTCGTTTCAACTTCCATTTCAATGTGACTGCTTTCTTTCAGAAGAAATTTATAAAAAGGTAACGTAAAGGGCAAACAAAGCTTTTTGTAGTGACTCTAGAATAATTTTTCTTCTGATATGGTCAGCCACTGCATAAGCCAGAAGTGTGTCTCATACTGCTCTACTGTTGAATGTGGGTGGAATGCTTAAGTCTAGTGCTACACCATGATTTATTTTTTTTCTTTCCTAATCTAACAAAGGCAAATGAGATACACTCCAACTATCAGCTGCAGTTTACAGAAGTGTGTTTTCAACAATTGTTATGCAGCTATTTTTTGGTTGTTGGCTTAAAAAAAAATCACAACATGGGGCATTTTCAACATACAAGTTACGTTTCACAATGTGACCGAAACTGAAGAGGATGATGTGGTCAACAGGATTGCTGGTTTTTACAAGTGTTTCTTGCAAAGGATCTGAAGGATCTTACAGGGAAAAGACAGGTGGTTGAAGGATTTCTTAAACAAAAAAAAGTCACACTTATCCCAGTGTTCTCCAGCATACATCCCAAAATCATTAATACATCTGAAGTCTTACATCAGACAAGCCTCACCACTTCTTTCCAACATGTATTTCATCTTGAATTCTGTGTTCAGTTCTGATTCCCTCACTACAAGAGGAACACTGAGGTGCTGAAGCATGTTCAGGGAAGAGCAATGGAGCTGGTAAAGGGTCTGGAGCACAAGTCTGATAAGAAGCAGCTGAGGTAATGGGGGGTGTTTAGCCTGAAGAAAAGGAGGTTCAGGGGAGACTTTATCACCCTCTAAAATTGCCTGAAAGGAGGTTTGTGGTGAGGTAGGGGTTGGTCTCTTCTCCCAGGTAGCAAGTGACAAACAAGAGGAAATGACCTCAAGTTGCACCAGGAAAGGCTTAGATTAGGTGTTAAAAAAATTTATTCACAAAAAGGATTCTGAAGCACTGAAACAGCTGCCCAGGGAAGTGGTGGAGTTACTATGCCTGGAGATATTTAAAAGACGTGGAAATCTGGCCCCTGGGGACATGGTTTAGTGATGAACATGGCAATGCTGAGTTAATGGTTGGACTCAATCTTAAAGGCTTCTTCCGATCTAACCAATTCTGTGATTCTATTCCATGCAACGTCACACAGAACAGCAATTAGGAACCAAAGAGGTGCTTTAGGGACATCTCACTAAGGAAGGCAAAAGGCAAAAAGTCTAGAATGTTGCACTGGATGTGATTACCTAAGACACAGTGTGAATACACATAGCTTTATGCATCTCTGAAAGATCTGACAATATTCCACTCAGCTGAGGAGTTTTTTGGTTTTTTTTTTATTTCTCTTATAGTATTGTATCTATGTCTGACAGTGGCACACCGAACATCAGCAATGCCAGTGCACACAACCAAACTGATGCCAAAGGCACCACACTGACTTAACACCCATTTAGGCTTTGACCCACAGATGGAATCAAATCAGTGTTAAAAAACAGAACCAAAACCTGCCTCTTTAATACTGCCAAAACAAGTTCTTGGCTAGGATGACAAAAAATTCAGCTCTGGATCCAGATCTGCTTTGTGACACAAACTACAACATCCCTTGCTTTCCAGCCAAAAGGTTTTCAGAATTACTTTACTGACATAATTTTCACTTTTTAGCGTTGAGTCAGTGTTTTCTTAACTTTTGCCTAAGTGTCTTCACTGTCAGGTGTCTTTCAGTGAAATGATTACTGCTTTGGAGGTTTTTTGCCAACCACAGAAATGATCCAAACATTTTACTAAAACAAGCCATAAATTTTTAAAAATGCTTCATATTTTGCCAAATAGCAGCATGGATTGGAAAAATAATTTTCTATTTTTTAAACCACTCCTTCACACTGTGCTATTTTCTAAGCAGTGAATACTCTGCCAGTTTCTTTCACGCCAAGTTTGCAGAACACCTGCCAGAGTGCGTTCTTTGCCAATAAACAGGATCCCTAAGTGCCATGATGATTAAAAAAATAATGTAAAGATCAATACAAATAATTAGTACTGTTATTCTTATTACTAACATTCATGCTTCTTTACTCTGAATTCTCATCTTCTGGAGCAGCTGCCTCTAGAAAAGAGCAAGAGAAGAGAGAAGTGCCAGCAGGTGGCACTCCAGAATACAAACCATTAAGCACCAGAGCTCACAGGACCAAGGAAGCCAGTTCTGCTTGGCTGTCCCACTATCCCTTTAGCACCCTTCAGGAGGTTTGGTTTAGGATGATTATCTCCACCTTCCTTCTCCCAAACGGCAGGGAAAAATGCTGCCAGTCCAAGCTTTTACCATTGGTGCTGGATGGGATCCAGCTTGTGCAGTCCTTTCTAGAAGCAAGTAAGGGGTGCCAGCCCACCCAAAGCACTGAGCTCATTACTCGCTCCCTGACTGGGGGAGAGCTCCCACAGGGCAGGCAGAATTGCCTTCTTGTGCATGGAGAGGTGGCAGCATCTTGCTGCTTCCCACCACTGTCCTACACGCCTCCAAACACAGGACAGAGCTGAAATAATGATGGATTTTACTGCTTTAAGGCAGCACCACCAACAAAAAACAGACCCCAGCAATCAGGACACCAGTTCCTTTGTGTGTATATTTAGCTATGCCCTACACACATATAACACCTGCGTTCACCTGCATGGTTAGGAAGCATCACCACAGATGGTTCCTCAAGGCACAGTGAAGACACCCACCCTGCTCTGAGCCTTCTGCCTTGCCCCACGCTTGCACCCCCCTCACACAGCAAAGTCAGTCACACAGCACTCCTTCCACTCAACCACTGACTGTCAGTAAAGCCTCTATCAAGATGGCTCAGCTGCCAGAAATAAATCCACCTCAAAGAGCTGTGGCCCTCTTGGTCTTTGCATCTCTCATCAACACCAATTCCTTGTTTAGCTCCTGCTGAAAACACCCCTCATCCTTCAGTGTTCAAAATCAGGCCCTTTAAAACACTGTGCAACTTGAGGGAGATAGAAGGAGGTATCCTTAAACCCAGGATTGTGCCATCCTCTCAGAAAATGAAATTTTAAAGAAAAACTGTGAAAGACAGTTGTTTTGTCCAACTCTAGGCATCAAGCACAGCAGTCAACATTTAGAGAGATAATAAATTGCTTCAGTTGACAAAGATGCAATTTTCATACCATTCTACCCTGGAAAAATTTAGAGTTTAAAAGTACTGAAGGTCATACAACTGGGTGAAAGAAAAAAAAACAAACCTGCATTTTTATCAGAAGTCTTTATGAATTACCTAAAAGCTATAGAAACACAGAAAATAACCAGCCCTCTTAAAAAAAGCAAAGTATTTACTGCTTAAACTCTCCTCAAAGGCAAACCTGTACCATAGGATCTATCTGCTCATGTGGAAATAGCAGAAAAGATCTGTCATAAAGTAATTTCCTTTCCTTTCCTGTATATGTCAGTGGATCACTGGCATTTCCCTGCCCCCTCCCTCCAAACTGACCCCAAATACAAACAGACACAAAACTGGAAAAGTTTAAGGTCATATCTGTGGATGAGCAACAAATAAATGTGAAGTAATGTGTCCTTCTTGCAGAACACAGGACACGATCAATGCCATGACAGCCACTGTGTTTAGGAAATTCCTTTGTACGAAGAATTCCAAACTCCTTTCCTCACAAGCTATAAACACCTTTTTCCTTGATGGTTCACTAGCATCACCCACTGAAAAAGGCACAATTCAGCTCAATGCTTATGCACTATATGCGCTGCACACAAATTTGCTCAAAAGATGTTTTTACATTAAGTATCTTTTAATGCGCAAAGATGGGCTGACTGCACTGAAAGAACAATGAGGCAACTGCTCACTGTGAACATGCCTACTCTGCCTTCCTAGCTGCTATCCTACTGTGGATTTGGACCATAAAATATTCACCTGTGGAAAAACAAAGCACGAAGCATAGCTGTAACCCATACTCTGAGCAGCAATGGAGTGTGTAACTGTCTGGTTATTACCATGAAGCACCAGAAGTATTTCCAAGCTCACAATTCACACAGTTGTTGCTCTAAGAACTTACATGGACCTCCTGTTTCCATGGATGTCCCTGAACAGATGTATGGATGCTCTGCACGATATTCCACCCACCTGATCAGGAAGCAGAACTAAAGGGTGATGAGGCTTCGGTATTCTCCTTGCTATTAGGTGCAATAAACCTCCATGTCTAATGAGCAACCTCGCTCTAGTGAGGAGTCTGCACTTAGTGTGGACTCTGAGGAGCTTTAATGTTGCCAAGCAGCAAAAAGGAGGCAAGTGCATTTTAAGTAGCTTCAGAAAGGCACACTAAATTCTCTGGCACTGACTAGTCAATAGATATGAAAAGGGTCAATCCCTTTGTAAGTTCTGAATTTAAATTTGGAAGAAAATATCATATACTTAATGGAGGTGGAGGACCAAAGGAAGAACATTAGAATGAAAGCTTCTTGCTTTAAAGACAATAGTTTTATCCACCTTTACTCTTTTTTTAGCTTGATTTTTGCAAATGAGGTCAGATTTTGCAAGCAGACTTTCAGACTCCTCGAAATAAAGAATGCAGGTGCAAGACATAGGTGTGAGTTGTACAACCAGGAGAATAAAGGCATAAGACCTCTTTTAAAGAAAAAAAATCATTAAATATTTTCATTCCGTATGTGATTGCATAACCCCTCTAAAGAAAGCCATACAGGTCACTGAAATGCACAGGCCTTTGCTGATGGAAAAATGCTACTGTATATTGTTTAAAATGACACAAAAGAAATCAATGTGAATGCTAGAAAATGAGACCTCTAAAGGAGTGAGCTGAAAAATTACAACTTGGCATTATATCCTGATTTAAAAATGCACAAGTACAGGTTGTGGACCTCTGTGTCACTCTTCAATTGGAAAAGGCAACAGTACTATAATCTTATTAAAGGACAAATTTGTAGATTCTTACCACTTCTTACAATTGCCAGTGCACGATCTTTAATTTTTTTGTTCTCATTTCATAACCACCCATTAACATAGAAGATAAGAGTTTCTCCAATGGACCACATAAAGGAGTTTCAGCCAGCAGAGGAAGCAGCAGCACAGGAATGCAAACCCGCAGCACTGAAAAAAATGAGTCAGGTTCCTCAAAATACAAAGGGTTTTTCACTTTAGCTCCTCCGAGAGCTACAACCATAAACTTCCTGTAATTGTGGGATTATGTTTCCCCTGCCCCTAACCAAACACTGCCACTTACCTTTGCATCACACTAACTCCAAGCAGAAAAACTAAAGGAAGGAAAGCCAGCAAGAGACACAATCCTAACTTTTCTTCAAATAATTCCTTACTATCGGAAGTGTGAGCCCTATAGCTTCCACCTTCTTGTGTCGGGAGGCAGCTGCCATCAGAAGACACCTGCACAGTAAATTTGGAGTCCAAGAGGTAAGTCAATGTGAAGGAGTTTCTTCCCCAAACTGCTTTTGAACAAGGGCAAAATATCCTCTTAAAATGCACATTTTCTTACCAAAATTCTTTTCACTTGTTTGCCTTGCCTTTTTGCAAAGATATTCAGGAGCAGCAGTATGATAGCATGAATTAATTTATTTTACGCATGAAAATAATTATAAATTTATACATGAGCTTTAAAAAATGTATCACAGACACTTTTTAGGTGGACATACAATTTCTTTAAAGCTGTGAAAACCAGCCTGGTCCAGCTCTGGCAGCATTTCTTTCTGCCAGTGACCACTCCACACGAAGCAGTTCCACTGAGCTGCGTCAAGCTCCTTTCATGGTAACTGCTCTCCAGAGCAAATTTGAGCCAGACTTGCCCAGGAATCCTTCCAGTGGAGAAGCAGTCTTGGTCAAATTCCCAAATGCCAACACATTGTGACATGTGTTGTCTGAGAGGAACAGACCCTCCCAACCTTTAGATAAAGAGGAAGAAGGCTAAATCTCAAACATTCAGCAAAAGCTTTCAAAAAAGACAACCACTGGATTTTTTAAGACCACCTCAAAATCATCTTGACATGCCCTAGATTTCATGATCTATTTTAAAATTCCCTTTCAACTACTATTACTTGTGTTTTCTGTAGAAGTCACACAAACAGGGAGAGTGGCAGGTTGCAAGAGACCCTAAGCTGAAAGGCAGAAGACACCGTGAAATTGAGAGGATGAAAAAATCCAAGTTTCTGTACACTTGAAGACTTTCAGGAGGGTTATTTTTTTTTTTCCAAAGGGGGTTGCTAATTAGCCAACCATAAAAGTAGCAGTTGTAAACAGTCCTTGTAAAAATAGCTCACTGCTGATTGAAAGCAAATTTGTGAGTAATACAACTTCACTGAATTCTAACTAATTTGCTATTGCTGACCAGCTTTGCTCTTCTAGACATCCTTAAACTTCATACACTGACACATCTCCTTCTCCACAGACTGATTATATATCAGTCTGTTCAATTAACACAATTCCAGCATTTCTGCTGATTTCTATTTTAAGAAGGGAATCTATCTACCTCAGAAAGTTAAAATCTAAAGTCTGAAGAGTAGTTAATTCCTGTTCCCAGTCTAGCTCCATTCCACATGTCAGAAATATTTACACCAAACAAGAGGTGTCCTCAGGCAAATCGTATCAGTATACTTGCTATACTTTGAACTTACAACTAACTCCAGTATCCTAATATCACACTTCATTAGTGTGGGACAAGCCCCTGAAAAGTGGTATTTTGTGCTTGCAAATTAAGCCAAGATGATGAATTAAAAATAGAGAAAAGTGAGTTTTCATGAAAATGTAGGGTTTCATATTAAGACCTTATGAATTATATGAAATGAACAGCTGTGTCACCTGTACTAAGGGAAGTGGTGCCTTTCTACTAAATATCAGAAATTTAGCAATCCATTTTGAGAACTGTGAAATGCTGTTTACTCCAGCTCAAGGTAATTGCATACAGGATGACCCTTGTTCCCAGCCTCCAGCAGGGACTGGGCTTCCCAGATAGACTGCATCTCCCATAACCACAATGGCAACTAAACTTTAAAAGAGGAGATGGAAGTCAGCCACAAAGCCAAACCCTGAGGGAAGAACAGGAAAATAAAGTATGCTAATTACAGTTCCCATGGGATATGGTGCTAGCATTCCTAAACCTAACCCTTCTGTTCTATTTTTCAGTGAAAGGAGATTTGTTTGGGCTTGGGGGTGTCCCTACATAAAATAAACCAATGAATTTTGACAAAATTAGGATGCAGAAAAACTTTTCCAGAAGGCAATGCAGGGAACATCTTCAAACCAGCTTAAAACCACAGAAGGGGCAAACAGCTTCACCCTTGTACTGCTAAGGAGGAGGGATTTTCCTTGAATCCTTGTAGCAATATATCCCTGACTCCATCCTTCACCATGCAGTTCTTCCCATTTTTGGCTTAAAAGAAAACCACTACACAGGACTGGATCTTTACCCACTTAACTCACCAAAACCCCTAAAAGCTTTAGCTAGTTTGCACCAGCCTGACAGAAAGATCTTAACGTACAGTCTTCATAGTGGTGCCCCAGTGCTTGGCAATGAAGTGAAATGGAATTACGAGAGGCTCATGGCTTCTGGATGCTGCAAACACACCATTTCCTCATGCCACTAACACCTCGTCCTCAAACTAGAATATAAATATGTCAGGGCTTAGCAATGGGACAAGACAACCAAAACACAGCAAGTACGTCATTAAACATGAGGAGAAAGCAATCCTTTTCATCATCTCCAGGATCACTGTGCAAGTTACTGCAAGGAAAAAAAAAAAAAAAACAACAAACAAACCTATTCAGAGAATTAGGTACAATCTAGCCTGATGAAAAAATTCATTATTTCAACACAATCCAATAATCTAGCTTATCAGTAGTGCTGATAACCGCTCTCTTCAATGGCCCCTTGTTCTTCTCCTTACTCTGAAAAACAGCTATTCCAAGCTGCAGTGCACCTGGAGGAGCAATGAATGTGTCAAGCATACGTCTGTCACAGGGCTGGCTGACCTATGTAAGGGGCTGGCTTGAGAATTGCACTAATCTCTCCAAGGGGTATCTAGTGCTTACTTTCCTCAAGGCAGAACCTCAGCCAGAAGATAATGTTTAAATTAGCCTTTTTGCAGACAGTCTTTCAACAGAGTCTCAAGAGTGTCTGGCTCAAAGGGATCTGGGGAAGGTAACTTAAGAAAGTAAGCCTGTTGACTGGAATCTTAAATTCTAAACAAAGATTACACCACCACCATCAAAAGCTTAGGGGGTACTACTTAAGAAAAAGTTGAAACGCGCATAGTTGCAACACTGGGTCTGTGATCTGCAATTTAGAAAGCACCTTTATTAATAGTTATGCACTGGAATGAGCACCTAAACTACTAATACTGACATTATTGGAGATCTCAGCTTTACCAACAATAGCAAGATCTAAGATGGCCTAAATTTAAGTTCAAACAAGCCTTGAGTTCAAATTAAGCTGCAGGCAATAGGGTCAGAACTTCCCCAAGCCACATGCCAGTGGCAGACTCAGTGAACCCACACAAGAACCTGGGCATGCTCGCAGCAGAAGGAAACTTTTCTTCAGTAAGGGTGAATCTGACTAAGTTATAATATTCTTCTCCCTTCTCCAGATTAGTTTCAAGTACCAGGAATTTCAGTAGTTCAGGAGAGCTTCACCAATGCCTCCTCCTTAACTCCATTCCACTTTGAAGTGCATAATTCAATGCTGAGGTCAGAAAAGAAAAGTGAGTGTGAGGGGAAGGAAGTTCCTGTCCCTGCTCCAATGAATGTTTAATTATTTTATAATTGAAAAAAGGGCTGGAATCCAGGCAGTCTCATGGGCTTACCTATGAAGAGAAAAAGATCCATGATCGAATGCTGCTAGCCAAAGGTGGGAACTCAGCCTTAGCTTCCTTTGGGCTGAGTATCAGACCTAACTAAGAGAGAGCATGCACTAGAGTTCCTCCACTGCTTAAAACTCAGAAGGTACCTAATTCCAGAAAGGAATACAAAGGAGCAGTTCAGCAGATTTTCATGCAACAGGAAGAGGGCTACTGACTTAGAAGTGTGCTGATAACCCCTCCCTTGTAGCCAGTTCATGTATCTCCTGATTTGGGATGGCAGTTTTTGCAAATCCCATTCCTGGGCCAACTTTTCTCTGGGCATTGCACAAGAAGCCTTGTTATTTGCATCCCATAGAATACAGTGCCCAGAGGTTTGATACTGCAGTACTTTAAATCTTTTGCAGACCAACTCTGTTGCAAATGTTCCCGAGTTGCTTTAATGTTTTGAAAACCGAGTGATTAACATTATACAAATGACAGCCAACCCAACTGAGCTAAACACTGAACATCGAGTACTTTATCTTCCCATCCACTGTTCCCCCTCAGTTTCAGATACTCATCTGAAGTCACATGTGAAGAGTTAATGAGTATAAAGAAAAACTGGAGCTATTCAGAGGCATTTCACAAGCAGGAGAAAAAAGTCAGCAAATAAATCATCTGTAGCAAACAGCCTACATGCAGTTAGTTTTTGATTTAATACATCTCAAAAACAGGACAGGAGAGCAGATTTTCCTACCAGTGAATGAATGCCCTACAAATAATCACACTGCCATAAAAAGGTTAAAAAGGGTGGGTGGGAGGAGGCATTCTCTTTGCAGAAATCAGGAGCTGCATCTCCTGTGCAAACAGGAAGCCATGACCTGGGCTGTCCCTCCGGCCAGGAGGCCAGACAGGGACTCACTGGGCTGCCTGTCCAATCAGGCAGCGCCAAGGCAGCCAGCAGCACATCAGCTGGCAGGCAGGATGCTGCAAAGCTCTGGTAAAAAGCCTGCCCTACCATGGCCACCTCTCCCTGAACACTGAGGTTCAGCTTTTAAAATCAAAGCATGTATGACCGTGTCTCCGTATCAACCCCAAGCGTCCATCCACAACAGACATAACAAAAATTAATTTTCAAAACAAGCTGCTTGTTATTTTATACGATTCCTCATTTGGAGAGTGGCACCATTATAAGCCTTCAGCTAAAGCCACATGTAAGGGACAACATACCAGGCAGCTTTCACTGTGTGAACAGAGGGTAGACAGGAGGGGGCATTTCCTCTACTTTCTAGAAGCAAATGAACTCCCACTCGGTAGTTAATTCAGACTCTAAGCTATTTTCACCAATCACTTGAAAGTTAAATAATTATCCCATTTAAAGAAATCTGGCAATTATATTTTGCACTTCCCCCCTCCCCAGGAGCTATTGCTCTTGTGACAATATTCATCTTGTCCATGATGTCTATTATCTGCTATATAAATATTGATGATCTGAGTAATTGCTGTTCTGTACATATGCTTCTCAAAGACCTAAATTTCTCTGTCTGAAGTAGGCTGCTGACAAAGTGCTTTCCTCCTTTTGCATGGCAATGAAACATTACTGGAGGTGTCACTGGGAGGAGGGGAAGAAAGAAAAAAAAAAGCAGCTAGTAACAACACCCTTTGAAGAGGAGAAATGATGTTTGTCTGTGCTGGGAAGACCAAATAGTAGCAAAGAACAACAAGTTAGCTGAGCTAGTATTTAGGTGGCTTAAGTTCAGCTTACGCTGTGCCAACACCAGGCACAGCTGAAAAGGAAAGAACTCCTCCGGACTCAATGCTGGCCATCACTAAACTGGGCAGGCCTAGTGGTGACACACTGTGTACAATATCCACGCTGTACTCACCCCGTGGTTCACTGATGGCAGGGGGTTACGTTTTCTGGATCAAAAGCCATCCAGAAAGACAAGCCAATCTTGTACCGGAGGAAGAACACCACACTGAACATTATGCTGGGACAAAGAACAAACAGGTGCCCAATGCTACCCTGTAACCTTTGCCAGCACAAGGCCAACGTGTCACACAAAAGCAAATATAGTCTTGACACACCCGACACTCATCCATAATACCACAGGCACAAAACACAGCCTTGCTTCAGTTTCTTTTGCTGGTTCAGTGCATTTGCCCAGCAGGCCTTGTGAACAGTCAGGTAGTCCTCTGTCTTCCTGCAATTGATGAAAATCACTAAAAACACCCCACTGCATGTTCTGGCTCATCTGATCACATTGCCCTCTGGTCTGGCAATACAAAGATGCAATTTGGAGAGAACCCTCCCAATGGCACATGGCCTCACACTTCCAGACTTGAAATTTGCCTCTGGACAGTAAACAGTATGTGAGAGATGAAGGCTCTTCCTTAGTGGACACAGACTTCCTACAATACAAAACCTGAGTCTGAACCTCAGTAAAATTACCCCTCTGGAGTTATGGGTCGAGATGCTTTTTTTCAGCTAGGTAGAATTTGGCAAAGTTTATACCAAGAGAGTTTCCTTGCAGAAATAATCTAAGGTCTTCACCAATCATTTACAGTATCTGGAAATAAACACTAGACAAACACTTTTATTAAATTTAAAAAAAATATTTTGAACTTACATATGCTACAGAAATTAAGGGGAAACTAAAAATCTGCCTGATTTACACCTGTATTACTGAAGTTTAGGAAATGTGTGAAGAGGATGGAGAAGGCAGCAGGAGAAAAGACACCAAACTCCTTAACAGAGCTGGAGGCCAGGGCAGGGGCAGGAGGTGGGTAGGGACAGGGAGTGAGCAGGAAGCAAGGGGGAACACAGATAACATGCAAGCAACATTTGGAGTGTCCAGAGATGGAGAGAGAGGAACTTAATGTTTGTAATGAGCAAAAGAAATACAACTGGAATTCTTATTTCTCTGTTGCCTTGTTCTAACAACTACATAATAAGCCATTATACATAATGACAGCAGCCACAAATCTTTTTATATATACTATATGTACATGAACAGACTCAGTCAAAGCAGTTACTAAACACCCATACAAAACTATCTTCTCCCTGCAACCATGTGCTAAGCCATCTGCTTGTTCAGTGGATCCCTTGTCATATAATTAAGTCCCCTTCCAGTTTCTACAGCTTCTTTCCTTCCCCCATATTTTCTACAATGCTTTGGGGTTTGTATGTTATGATCTCTCATCACAACTGCTGTACATCTCTGGATTTTGAAGGGAAGTTGCTTCCAGCAGAAAAGTAAAAGTTGAACTCTTACCCATAACTCTGGGAATGCTTAACTAATACTAAGCCACATAACAGAGCCTAATTAATCCAACAGGTCTTCTAAAAAAAATCCACATGACCTTGGTTTTTACACTGAGTTATTTTGGAGACCAGCTAAAACAGAGCCCTGAGTAATTCACTGACATTAACAGCAGGCTGCATTATTCAAAGTGGACTGGATCTGAACTACAACCACATAATCCCCACCATCTCACCTCCATTTTTTCCCCCTCTTCTGTTTTTAAGACAGGACACAATGTAGTGACCTCCACCCATCTTAACTACACAGCCTCCTACATTTCTCAGAACTACTTTCTATTGTGTGCAGATGAGTTGTAATGCATGCTAAATGCATGGAATGCTCTACTGCTAATGCAAATTACTTTGCAAAACACAAAATGCAGGTAGGCCAAGCCACTAACTGCCCAGTTCACAAGCACAGACTTCATACTCTCAAGCTTTTACATGCATATTAATTTCAATGCACTGAAACATACCTGTAACTTTGAAAGTCATGTTAAAACACCTTTAAGAAATGTACCTCACATTTACAGTGTTCACATTCCTGCATCACTAGAAAATGAACTTAAGTTATTTTCTAGGTAGTTGTTAATTACATGTTTCACTGTGAAATCACGGTCACAGAACTTTACTAAAGCTATGCCTGCCCAGCACATCTTTTCCTGCATGGCAATGTCAATCTGGAGTGTGACAAAATACAATCTCCATCCACACAACTACACGGCCAAAGTTCCTCAGAGAGGATGCAAACCAGCAGTATTCCCAGCTCAGTGTGTTTTCATGTAGTGAGCTTCATCACAGCTGTGCCAAAGTCGCTATGTCCACAAAAAGAAATGCTTCACTGGGTTTGTATCCTGCTACAGTCTCTCTCACGGAGATATGAAAATGCAATTTCACTATAAAAATAAATACACTGGAGTGAATAATTTCTTGCACTGGGCACATGGCCATCTAATTTCATTGCTTTCAAAAAGCCACTGTACTAAGACCTAGGAAGCAGAAAGTGCGTGGATTGCAGGACCCTGCTTCTCTTTCTCTTCTTTCCTCTCTGATTTGCCTCAGCCTTCCCAGCACAGGACAGGACAGCAAGGGTTCCAATATGGTATCTGTGCCTCCAAAATGCCAAGCATCCTTTCTCAACAGGAAAGGACAGGGGCACCTCCCTCTACCAGTGAAAAATCTGTAAGGAGGCCTTGCAGTGGCAGCCAAGGTACAGAGAAAGAGGCACCCTTGAACTGTGATGAAGAAAGAGCTAAATCATCAACATGCATCCTCAAAGTAGCACAGAGACCTGTATGGTTTTGGGAGGAGCAGCACATCTACTAGTCTTTCCCTTTGATAGAACAGAACTACTTTGGACCAGCTTTTTGTAGGAAAGGCATTCGCAGGAAGACATTTTGCTCATACCTGGAGTTTTCTGCTTTACAAAGCTAGAAAAATCCAGTCCAAAGATTGACAAAAAGTGTATGAGCAGTATTTTAATCAAATTTATTTACAATGTGTACTTCTGATACAAAACACCAGCTACCAAATACATCACCTGATAATCCAAAAAAACAGTTTGTTTGAGATTCCCAGCAGTCTGCTGAAATTGCTGTTCCTATAAACCCCTTTCTTCTTAATTTTTGGCTACAGAAGATAACATGCCAGCAATATATCTTAGAACAGGAGGTGATGAACTGGGGGCATTTACAAAAAAAAAAAACCAGTACAATACAGTTTATGAACCGGTTTGCTTACCAAATGAACATGTTTAGCAGTTTCCTTTTATACACCACTAAAGAACTGCAACTTGCATTTCTTCTGTGTATGACTTTTGTGGCTTAGACCTTTTCTTCTTCAGCTAACACCTAGATGACTCCCAGTTTTCACTTTGAGAATATTCCAAGAACACTCGAACTCCAGAGAGTCTAAACGCATGTATCCTGACACACAAGACTAGCCCCCGCTTCCTAGGTGCACTACAACCAAATCACAGTTCTGGTTTTGGATGAAGTTGATCTTTAAAAGCTTTAAAAATGTATTGAAATAAGGCCAACAATTGGGATTGCCTTGAGGAAGGATAGGAGTGGTCCGTCTTCTCTGTACTTCTCTCCAAATGTTGACAGTTCCATGTTTTTTTCCTTTTCTTCTCTTGCAGTAAAGCTCAGCTGGATTAAACAATAGCCTCAATGTTCACCAACACAGGAGAAAAGAGGAAGAGTTGATACAAGAAGCTGTTCCCTTTGGGCAGTTCACAGCTTTCAGTGCTCAAGCTTGTAGGTTTCTGCCTGCTCAGGGCTTCCAATGGAAAACACTCATGAGATCCACCAGAGGTCACAAAATGCTGCCAGGAATCAGATGCAGACAAGATGCACTAAAGAAGTAAAACAAACAAACCTCCAAAAAAACTAACTGCTCCCTTACATTACTTTTCTTTTTTCTTGCCTGCAAATCTTACCACAATTGGAAAAGTGGCAAGAAAATGTTAATGCGATCCTAGAGTAATTACTTAACCCACAACATCACAACAGGTTTTGAAAGTCCTAAGACTTTCCTCTCTTAGAAAGAAAGAGGAATTTCACACAAAGAAGCTCAGAATTTCTGTCATGTATGACATAACTGAAACACTCAAAACCAGTTTCATCCACCTAGGCAACTGCATGCATCCCTTTCACTGAATAAGCAAGCCAAGCTGAAATGTAACAGGATCTGCACCTTACGCAGTATTATTTGATTTACAAAAGGGGGAAGCTGATACATCTCAAAAGTATGCAGCATATTACACCCATGACTTCAGACCCTCTCAAAGCAGTCCCTGGCTTTTGCTCAGACACGTGTCACAAAGGAAATGGAGAAGAAAGGCTCCGGAACCGTGATGCAGGTCAGGACACTCGAAGTGCACTGCACGCTTCAGAGTTGGGAGTTGCCACCACCTGTAGGACTAATTAATAGAAAAAACTTTTTAAAAGCCAATGAGCTCAAAGAAAATTAACTGGACAGGGCTATTCAATACCCTAGACTAGTTTTAAATTAAAAGCAACTGTGCTCTAAATTAGAAAAGGATATGCAGGGGCAAGAAAGTGGAAAATGAAGTCTATGTTTATGAACCACCACAATACAAAGCGAAGTAACTTGCGAAGTTACTGCAAGTTGCTAAATGCCTCTTTTTCACACAAGTAAGTTTACATAACTCACTGATTTTCACTAGCCTGTTTTTGCTAAGTCAAAAACATTCATTATTTTTTTTCCCTCCATACATTCATGTGTGAATGCCCATACAAAATCTTTTCTTCAATTTTTTACTTTCCTCATTTTGCCACGAAGAGAAACATAGAAGAAAGAGGGTGAGAGAAGGAAGCAGAGAAGAGGGATCTTTTTGTATTTTGCTTTTAAATTTAAAAAACAGGTGTAATACATTTCTTTTTATGGAAGTTTTCTGGTTTGGGAAAAAGCATTTTCCATTTGATTAATTCAGTCAACTAAGCATGTGACAAATACCAAGAACAAATAGTTTTGGACCAAAGAACCTGACCCTTTGATTTCAGCTATTTTTTAGAAATGGGTATTTCTATACAAAGAAAGCCAATCATCAGTTCTAAATGGACATTCAGAGGATATGTAAATCAGATCCCCATGCACTACACTGCTGATCCACAGCATAGAGGAGCAACTAAGCCTCTGTGGACCACATGCCACCACTGCCTTTGTTCCCATTTGAGAGCACAGGACACAATTAGCATTTTCCAGCTTCTCCTCCCTACTGCCACTGTGGAACAATTAAGAGTACAAATGAAGGTTTGAGCAGCAGACCTCATAAATTATACACACACAGAGATCCTTCTGTTTGATCCCAACCTTCCACAGGTCTCTAATGAGAGCCATGAACACCATCTACTAATCATCTCATCAGTAATGCAAATAACCATCTTGACCTCTCACCAAGTGTCTCTCCAGTTTAAACACTGTGCCCTCAGACTGCACAGCCCTGGGTGCCAAAGCTGCCGTGTCCTGCTGAAAGAACCTCGGCACGACAATGCTCCGTACATGGCACGGCCTGCTGAGCACGGCCACGCATCGGGAGCCAAGGCAATCCCTCAGCTACTCCCAAGGGCTCACAGCCACTCCTATCCCTGGCCCACACCAAACAGCCAGGTATTGCAGAGGCAGGTATCTCACATCTCTCAGAGGAGGCCTTGTTCAGCTACAGCAACACATCTTCAGGCCCCCGAAAACAAAACACTGAATAAGCAACACAGCACTGGCCTGGCAACTAAAAAATGGAAATATGGCCTTGTTTTAGTCCTCCCAGGACCATCACACCCTGCTCTGGGGATGCCACAGAAGCGCTGTTATCCTGGACGGACATCAGGCTCATCCTATGCCCCCAGGACCATCTCCATCCCCATCTCCATCTCCTGCTGCTGAATGGACCCTGATCCTGGTGCATCATTTGCTTTGCCTGAGACTGTGGATGGACCCTGTTAGAGCACTTTGAGATCAAAATTATAAGAAAGGCATTCTTCCGTGAAACATCATTACCACCCTGCCAGCAAAGTGTGAATTGCAAGAGCTTCCAAAATAAAAATAAATGTATTTGTACTGGACCCTTACCCTTGGCATAAGGCCCATACTCCAGTTCTCATAACGTTTACAGGGAAACTGGCACACAGAACAGTGCAGCAAACAAAAGGAAATTCTGTGAAAATCATGAAAACATACCAAACGGAGCTTGATACCACAAAAGCAAAGACAAGCTTCACCTGGACAAGCAACTTGTAGCTGTAGTCACTGACATTAACAGATCTACCACAGCAGCAGGAAAAAAACAGGCTCCCAAGCATCTGCAAAATAGCATATTTCAGGTTTTCTTTTAAATAAATAGATTTGGAAAGTATTGCTAAGGGAAAAAAAAAAAAAAGCTTAAAGAATTTAAATATTTCAAATAACAGTGCCAGCACTTCAGCACCCCTGGTCTTGCTGTGGCACAGCTCAGCCCCTGCTGACAGTTCCCTACCTGGAGAATTGCTGGGTTTCCAGGGCCACTCTCAGCAAATTTCTACTTTCTAAGCAGCAAGCGTCTGTACAACAGAAACCCTCCTATCAGCATTACCAGCTGTGCCCACGTACACTGCAAAATCTCAATATTTGTGTGTGTGTAAACAGCACTCTTCTGGAAAGGCAGAAAGAATATTTTCAGAGTAAACACTGCAAAGATTTTGTGTCCTTTGGGATGTCAGAAAGCCGCTGCGATCCACTGCTCATCCTCCCCACTTACTGCCTGCTCAGCTAAGGCGCCTCTGGAACTCACAGGGATCATGATCACATCTCACAAGCATATTTTCCTGCCTGTGAGAATGGGAGGAACTTTTTGCTACAGTAGTCCAGCTCCTTGGTGTGCTACCCTCCCTAATGTCAGCTTACAGGCATTAAAATACCAACTGGCTCCAGAGCAGGAAATGAAGCAAGAGGAACCAATTTCTAAACCTCACCACTGGGACTGGAGCTGCTCCCCCAGGAAGGGAAGTAGGGGGAAATGGGGGAACTCCTCACTGCCCTACTGGATCCCAGAAATTCTTCCAAAGGTATGAGAGAGATGGAGGAAACACACATGCTGAAGAACTGAGGCAGAAGACCATCTCCTCCCCAAATTACTCATTTCAGTAACAGAGCAGCCCTCCAAGACCGCAAGGATACCTTTTCTTATGCAACTTCACCTGTAGCTGATGGAAAAGAAGGCTTCTTTGATGAAGATGCCAGGACTTTGAAACTGGGACTTTAATTTAAAGAACCGACTCCTGAAAGGTGTCCCATTCTCAGCTTTTGATTTGGGAGAAAGCAGGAGGCAAGCAAAAAGACTTATGCTTTCTTCTCTTAACCACCTACACAAGTACTTTTTCAAAAGATGGAGAATTATGGCAAGTTATGTATGAATTAAGGAGCCTGTAAGGAGAGTGCTAAGTCACAGAGGAAGGAAAAGCTAGGAAAAAATACTACAAATAAAACTGGTTTATTTAAAGCCTGAAGGAAAAGAAAACTTAGAAGAGAGGGGTTTGGTCCAATCCTGGATGAAGCATACTCAAGCAAAATGCCTGTCTAGAAAAAAAACTCATGCAGCAGACAACTGCTACTTGCAGACTGAGCAGGAAGGCTTCATCCTTTCATCGGCTGAAAAAGGATCTCCCTCAGGTTAAAGGCCAGCAGATGTCAGTGCCTGAAGGCTGACAAGCAGCATGGAGGAAACATGGACCACACTGCTAGTCATCACAAGCCAGACAGCTCCATCATCCCCACTCCTTTCCATGAGGATGAAGGGCACACAAGGGTGAAGGGGAAATAACAAGTCCAGAACCTAGGTACCCCTTAAAGCCTTGAGCACCTTGACACCACAGGTGCTTACAGGAGCCTCTTTTTTCTCTAGCTGCACTGGGACAGTCTTTCAGATCTGATTTACTGTCAAAACACAGCATACTATCACACAGGACAAGTGGAAAAGACTGAGAGCAGCAGAGTGTGGAAAACAGACTGGCCCAATCTTTTTCTTTCTTTAAAAACAGTACAGTGTGCAGTCCACATCAACAACCTCACAAAAATGCTCAATCTGCCTGCACCTCAGAAGCTGGCTGCTGAAAACAATCCAGAATACAATTAAAACATGGATCCTCTTAACTTTCACTTTCCTCTGCAATTTTGTAATCGTCTCATCCATCAATTTTGAAAGAACATTAATAGTGGCATCAGCTGGCTCTCCACCTCCTCTGCTGAGCCAGCTTTTCCCAAGCCCTGTCCCTGCTTCTCAGCATCTGACCACAGATGCTGTGAGGAAGAGGAGAGAAGGGGAAAACCAGGGACAGGGAAAGGCCAGTAAGGCTCACCTAACATGTGGGGGTGACCCCACAAAGGAGCCGCTCCTTTCCCAGGGGAGCTATGGCAACTTACAGTGCCTGAAGGTCTGCCTAAACATGCTTACTTCAAAAGGAAACCAAACACAGAAAATAGAACAAGGTTGTATCAGGGATTAAGTGAAGCCTATTCGAGCTCAGACTGAATCCAAGGCACACAGGCTCACCACCTCTTCCAGGCTGGAGATGCCTAGGCCAGTGGTGTGCACTGCTTTTTGTTGTTTACTTTTGCTCCCACTTCTGAAAGATGTGTAGATGTCTCCATTGATACAAACCATTTCTTCCAGTAACGTTCCACAGGCTAGACAGTCCCTGGATCCCCAAGAACTTTCAGATAAGAGCTGAAGACCAGTCCCATGTTCCTGTCAATTGTCTCTCCTTCTCAAATACATGAAGTCCAGTAATCAAATACTGGCTCTTGGACTTACACACCATGGCAAGCCAAGGAGAAAAACTAGTGACAGTTTTTAGCATCTGGCTTATTGATTATTTTGTAAAGGTGTACAATCCTTTGAGTGATCTGAAACTTTTTAAGACATTCTGACATTATTTTGTGAATCCAGTTTCACATGGTTTATAGTGATTATGGCCATGATTTATATCACAAACTCCCAAGAACACAAGTTTGACTTTTAAATTATTATCATCCCAACTGTTTCACTGCAGGTCAGCCTGGTCTGTTCCAAGACACAATTTTGTTGGCAAGCACATTTTCCTTGGTAGTACATACACTTTTCCTCATCTAGCTAGAGGAAACAAAGAATCCCAAAGTACATTAAAAAAGCCTATTGTTATGCTCATTTGAACACAATCAGAAATTGTCTACTTCATCCTCTCTTGCTGCTGTGTGAGGTTGATATTAACCACCCTCTTCCCCTGAATAAAGATGTAGGAAGAGACACATTGTAAATTGCACAGAAGACATGCAGACATCTAATGACTTGCTGGAACTACAGACATCACTTTTCTGGAAAGCAGCCAAGTTCACCAACTTGCATTTCAGCTGGAAACTCAGCCTCTAGAACCTGCACACTCTCTCTTGCACTATCATGTTGCTATTAATTTCCAGAAAATAAAAAAGCATGAGCAACCAGTGTTCCTCTGTATGAACTGATGCAATTTCAGTGTAAAATTCAGCCCCATAGAAGGTAAGTAAGATCAAGGAAGACTGCATCCAACAAAACACTGAGGACCAGGGTGGAACAAACGTATTCTTTAGATTTAAGCCATAAACAGAGTTGGCCTAAAGCAGCCATTTCCCCATTGCTTGATCTCAAAGGATCCCATAGAAATGGCTCTGGTCAAAAGTAAGGAAGATGAATCCTCTAAAATGCTTCAAAGGTATTGGGCTGGCCTTCACCTACAGTTTGAACAAGCAAAAATTCCAGATCTGCACTGGAATCGAGATTGTACATAACCCTACCAGGCTATCTGGGACCTCTGGAAAATGGTAAGTGCCATCAGAAACAAGAGCCTGAAGTGATGTTACCCAAAAACATAGAAGCAGATGGCATTTGTGAGGGAAGTACTGAAACAGAGGGAAAGGAGGGAGGACTGAGGAGGGCAAGTTTAAGGGGATGACTAGGCTGCCACATAGCGAAGAGCAGAACACACACAGCCAAGTCAAAGAGGACTTGAGAAGCACCAGAACTCTGCTTACCCCATCCTTAACTGGGATCTATGGGTATCCCAGCTCTGGGCTGCAAAGCCCCCCAGTACAGCACCAGATGACCTGCTGAGCATATCATCCCACTCTAGCCACTGACCACCATCCATAGCCAAACTGTGCTTCCTCAGCAGGCCCTTATCTCATAGATTAAAAATAAATGCTACATCCCAAGGGTCTCTGCTCTCTGGATGACTCAGGCCACTGCAGATTCATGTGACAAGGCCTAATTTTTATTTATCTTCCCCTTTTACATTGTACAGTTAGAAAACTACATTTAAACCTAGCTATGTTATTTTTTTAATACAAAGACTGCAAACTTGATCACTTCAAAATTAGGGGGTATCATAATGAAGACTGCCCATACAACCTTCACCCAGTCTCTGTATATATCTGCACTGTCTCTGTCTCCAATTCAATGACCACAAACCATTTGAGCCCTGGAAATCAACTGCTTTCAAAAAAAGGCAGTAAGGTTGTGCGACAAAAGCAACAGCTGTCCCTCAAACCCTGCTTCCCTCAGTGAAGGTCAGAAACATTAGTGAACAAAGCGATGCAGGAAGAAAGAGAGACAACCACCTTGCTGGAGGAAGCTGGACATATCAACTGCAGGCAGGAATTACCTTCTTCTTGGCTCCACACTCAACCTTTTAAGATGCTCAGCAAGTCTCCGAAACTAGTTTTCAGATGACCCCTAATGGGGCAGTTCCACCCTCAAGTTAAGGCATTTAGGGCTAATCTACACACACCAGCAGCTGAGGTCAGCTGTCCTTGTGCTTCCAGCAGATGAACTGCTACATCATGACAGGTACACTGGGATGCGTGGAAAATAAAATCATACCCAAGTATCTCTTTGACGCAGCCAAAATTGAGGGTGTTTCAATCACCTGAGATTGATTTGCTCTCTGACTTCATTCCTCAGCTATGAAAACAAAGACAGTACCTGTACCTGAGATGCTTCAAGAATAACTTCCCTGCCTGAGAAAGTCCCCCAGGAAGGAATTAGCAACTGTTCAGTTCAAGGTCTGGGTAGGGTGTAAAATAAATAGATGTAGGGACACATGCAGAAAATAAATGTGGGGAAGAAAAAATGAATTATGCAGCAATTACCTATCCAGTGAAAAAGGGACTCTGTGAAAGGCAAAAAATGATGCAGTTACAGAATTAAAGACTGTATCATAATGCAGCTGCAAAGTGGAGTTCTGCAACATTAGTCCTGGGACTTCATTGCTTTTGCCCACCTGATTTTGTAATGCCATGGTTCTCCTGATGTCATTATTTTGTAAGCACTTTAAATGCAACACAATTATGTGATCATATGTTGGTATCTTTTCATCATTAATAACATGTGGAACAACCAGCAGCCTCTGCTCCCATGATGGATGCCTTCAGCAGATGGCTGTGAACAACTCCCTTCCTTCCACCTTTATCTGAGGTAAAGAGCACGGAGAGGAAAGAGAGAGGCTTTATACCTCAATTCCATGCACAAACATTTGGGGATTTTGGGGTTGTTTCAGAGGAGGAAACCAAGACCAATATCAATCAACTACTCTGAAATGGATTGTCACAAATCAGATTTTATGAATAGAGGTACTGAGCAGCTGATGTGCTTTGCCCAAGGTCAGAAGGAAAGCTCGCACGGCCTCGATCCCAAGTGACTCCTCTAAAGACCTTCTGCCCAAGCCACTGAATCCCTCCTACCTCCATATTAAAACTTGTTTAGTTGTAATTATTGCTCCTAACTGCAGGTCAGGGAAGAAGCCCATCATCTCCAGGCTGTGTTTCCGTGTTTGCTGGTAGATTCAGTCAATCCGCAGCTTCAGGGAGAGAGTCATATAAAATACAACTGGCAAGCAAACACTACAGTTGTGTGTGTTCTTCCTGCATGATAATTGTTATATTGGGTCTTTTAAGTAAATTACCCTGCACACCTCCAACCTCAGGCCAATTGCCAACACGTTTCTCAGCGTCTGGGTCACCCTGCTTTGTGAGGGAAAGCAGCTGCAATAGCAACAACCTAACTTGTTTTATTTGCAGATGGTATTAGCTGGCAAGAGGCAGTGCTGTCTGACAGTGTGCTCCCTACGCATGCTTCATGCTTTTTAAAAAAGTCTTACTTACCTTTGTATGTCCTCAATTGCAAACACACACCCTTTCTTTCTTTAAGTAGTATTTTCACCTTGTCTATGGGGTGCTGGCAGCTACTACTACAAGCTTTTCACGATCTTGTGTACCTAACAAAGCAAGTTTCACTTCTATGTTTCCCCATCCTCAGAGAGTGGAGCTTGCAAAACTTGGAGCTATGAAGTCCCTGAGTTGCAGTCATTCTGAGCCTGCAGTGTCCCAGGCACTTGGGTCACACCAGCTCTTCTCAGTGCACATCTTTTGGAAAAGTTCCACCATGGAAAAGTCCACTGTGGTGATGGAAACATTGCAATCCTTCCCTCTTGGCATGCAACCTGCTCAGTTCAGTTTAAAAGCTAACAGAGAAAGCTCTGCACCATCCCTAAATGTATACAGGTAGCACAATACATCTAACGAGAACAGGCAAAAATGATACCACAGCAATATTTTACTCCACATCTGCCTGCTTCTGGATTTCTGACAGAGCTTGGGTGGCTGGCACCTTCAGAGGAGGGACCTGCAATGTCTTGTCCAAGCCTGAGTCCATTCTTACCTACCACAGTCATCTACCATGCCAAGCTACCAGTGGTCAGAGATGGTGTTCACAGAGGGGAATGGAAGGGAAGCAAGAGATGTTCTGCTTCACTAAGTGGCATATCTCTAATAGTGTAGAGAATTACACTTGGATTCCAGAGAAGCCCAGACAGAGTTTTTGTGTGGGGAAAGGGAATAGCATTTTGGCTCACTGGCACGACTTGGTGCTTCTCCATAATCCATGATGCAGAGCCAGCTCTGCAGTTCCTCCCTTCACCTCACCTTGATAGATGCATCTGGTTTTACCTAGATCTCTATGGGTGTTTGAGACCTACCTTGGCCCTCTAAGGTGTCACATAATACTTTAACATTAGAGCCTAACACTGGTGATCCCTGCAGGGCCATGCTCTATGCCCCAGGACAGCAGGTATGCACTGTCTGACAACCAGCAGCAACAAAGAGGCTATCAAAATGCACACTAGGTGAGGAACTGCATGTGCATCCCATAAATGCTCCAACACCTCTGACACTCCTATTTCTACTGTCAATGCTTGTCTTCTCCTTCAGTCCAAGTCTGGTTAGAAAGGTGCTCACCACATGAGCACAGCTGTACTGTCTAGCAGGGACACAGCCTGGGCAAGGGTAAGGCTGCTTTTCTTAGTACAATGGTGTCCAGATTTCTGAGGCAGACCCCTCAAGACACCCATGCCAGACCTGCTGCATTTATACTGGGAGGCTTAGCAACACACAGGCATGTCCCTGACATCTCACAGCACCACCTCAGCCCGAGTGCACACCTACCTAAAGTAACTCTGGGGAGAGGGCTGTGAGGGAATCTGAGACTGGATTCACTCACAGAAGCTACTTTGGGAAAAACATACAGCACTAAATGTTATCAGTGTCAAATTATCACTGAATTGAACAGGATGGTGCCAGTCAACACCCAGATTATCATACTGCCATTGCACATGTGGGAGTTTGCCCATGCACACACACCTCTGCTAAGACCTACCCAGGGTGCATATTCCCCTCTGCTCCAGTGCTCACTTCTGTTCAGTCCTAGGTGTCCTGGAAGTCAAAGAAAGCAGGCTTGCCTAAGGTATGTCTGTCAGGCCACAAGCCTTCCCAAATCTCATGTGTAGCCTTAGCTTGACAAACCCGAGGGTAGCCATGCTGCAAGGAAGAGTAACAAACAGGACTCATCTGTGGGTCATCTGTGTCCTCTGCCCTTCTGCTCCTGCAGCTCCCTTCAGTGCTACCTCACACCCGCTCCTGCCCTGGATGTCCCACACACCCTGCAAATTGGCCAGGGCTACAGAGGCACTGTGTGTTTGCCCACCACACATGCAATGCCTGCCTGGGCAGCCACTACTAGGCAGAACAGAGAGTAGCTGTAAGCAGCCTAATTTTCATCAGAGAGAGCATTGCTTCAAAGATTTCCCAGCCACCCACTACTCTTAACAAACACAAGTGGAAAATTAGTGATCTTCCAGACTGCCAACCATTGGTGCAATCTGGTTGAAACTGGCCAAACAGGAGACAAAGAACACTCATTTCCTGAGGAAACCAAGTTAAAATGAAATGAAATAAAATAAAACCAGATGAAAATTATGATGTTTGATTAGTGGTGTTTCCATGTTCTGCTACATCCCAGGAAACGCCTTGCTCAATCCACCCAGCAAGCTGCACAGCGCAGTTCAGCTCTGTAACTACCCAGATGTTACACATCTGGAGTGGGAAGGGGAAAATTTCAAACTTATTTCCATCTGAGGGTTACTCTGAAGGGGTAATTTCTGCAGCAGAAAAACAGAGAGGGCAACGGGATTTGCATCTGAAAGGGGTGAAATGCTTTGTCAGGGCTGATGGACTGTTACTCAGATCTCTGTGTGAAAGCAGCTGAGGCTCATCTCTCCTTCACAACACTGGAAATGAAATCATCTGAGAGGCTTCAGCCTCGTTCTCCTTGCCATCCCCAGCATCCCTTAACCCACACTGTTGGTGCTTGGCCACCATTGGTGCCTTTGAGGCAGGGGGCAGCTCTGCTGCAGTCACACCAGCAAATGCTGAGCCCTGGACAGTCCAGGACCCAGGGAGAGGCTGTACTGATGAGGGCTGGGAAGGTTTCCTCTTAACTCTGCTCGGTGTGACAGATCATGCTACAGAGCTACAGCAGTTCCAAGGACTCCTCTGCTCCCTTCACAGAGCACAGCACAGCAAGAGGAAACAGCAGCGACAAAGCAAGAAGGCAACTTTAGACAGACTCAGAAACAGCTGTGGAATTTCTCTGAAGAGCTGCTTTCTGTAAAGGGGAGGAAAGCCCAGCCTCCCATCTGACTTCCAGCCCACCCACCCACCGGATAGAGGCAAAGCATAAGAACAGGAGAAAATTTAAGGCATGCCAAGATCCCAGGCTCTGGAAATTAGTTTCCCACATGCTACACAAAAACAGCACTCACACCCAAAATCTACTGCTTTGAATTCGGATTGCACACCATTTACTCAGCTGAATAACCACACTCAAGTCAGTGACATTACTTGCCTGAATATCTTCTACTTGATATACAGAAAGGGGCTGCTTTCTATCGAGAATATTTCTCCCCTAAGTTCTGTCTCAAACCAAAACACTGGCTGACAAATAAACATAGGTATATAAAAGGCAATGGAAGAACACTCTTCTTAAAAAGGCTGTATCCCTAGGCCAGGTCCCATAGTCAACAGCCCTGTGATCAGAACCACAAATCACCAGGTCCTTGGTAGAGTCATGTAAACTGATCAGGGCATCATCTAGATTCATTCAAACCTCTACACCTGTATCCTCCAGGCCCTATGAACTGATTGGGATTACAGTCTGAAAAATATTTCACTGACTTAGAAAACTAAATTCTGCTTGAAAGGATGGCTTGAGCATTTAGGAGTATAAGCTTCATTAGCTTCCAGCAAGACTTCAACCCCCAAGCACACACTAATGCTCCATAAAACTCCAGCAGAGAAGGACCACTGCTCCTACTCTGCCAATACCGGTCCCAGGTATGGTCAGCTGTTCTGGATGGAACTCAAACACAGTATGGCATTTGTTCTCAGTCCCATGCAAGGGTGCGGTTCACACCCTGGAAAGCTTATGAGGGGCAGCCCTGAGCTTAAAATCTTTATGGGCAAGCTTGCTTTCAAGTATCCCTCTAATTTCACTGGGGCAACTCACAAGATTGAAGTTAAAACTGATGAGGTTGATGCCTCCATCAAACTGTAGCTGATGGATTCTCTGATCTAGCTTATCAAGGGGTCAAGGTGAGAACCCTGAACTGGAGCCAGGAACAGGTATAACAAAAACATATCCACGGATTTTTGCAAAACTGAAGGACCGAGTGAGTCCCTCAGGGAAGGGTGACCAGCACCCAGAAGCATCTACCTGCTCATTCCCTGGGGCACTCTGCTAAGCCACAGCAGGTGGATGAGAAGCTCATTCTGAGTTCTTGTATCATTTAAACACACTATATTAAAGCCAAAATAATGTTTATTGTCTTCCTGGCATTTCTAATCTGAATATATCACAGCACTGTCCAGTATTTCTAAGAAGACTTCACAACGTGCACATAAAACTTCCATCAGGTATGGTCCAACCAATTTTCTTCCCCTCAGAAAAGCAGTAAAAAAACAGATATCATTTTCATTTGTCTTCACATACCTGGCCAGCTGTCCAAACCCTCTCATAGCTTTGAGCCAGAGGCTTGGGCTTTTAAACTGTACTGCCAGCTTGTGCATAGCGGGAATTTTCCACAGAGCCCCATCCCAACAGCCATGGGCACGGCAGTGCCACCAGTGCCAAGGCCAGCAACAGCACAAGGCTGTCCCAGCTTTGCGCTCCTCAGCCAGGACTACTTTTACGTTTCACCTTTCATGCAGCTAGTAAAGAAGCTAAAATCCAGTTGCATGCTGTTACATAGCCAAGAATAGAGTTTTCAGCGGGAGAAGGGTTTTTTTTTCCTAAATGGCTATTGTTGTCATCCCATAGGCTCTACATTAGTGCAGACTCGCTGGGCACGTCAAAAAGGCCTGTGGGAACAGAAAGGCCGAGAACACGACCTTCATACTCATCCTAAATTAAAAGGCTACAAATAATTTCCAACAGCCTAGATCAGCCAAAAAATCTACGTAAATCTGTATCAAAAGCCCTCTAAAACGTACTAGTTGAAAACAAAAATAAAAAGCAAACAAAAACAAACCACGGGCCATATCAATGAGAAGGAGGAAGAGTTTCAGTGAGCAAACAAGCACAGAGGAATTACTGTGTTTACAGTTCAATTAATGGGACCTTATCAAAAGCCTGTTTGCCTTTTTTTTTTTTTTGTAAACCCCTATTACACAAACGCACACTCTTAATGCCTCCCGGGCTGGCACCCCGGTGCAGATATCCTAAGTGTATCCACATTTCAGGAGAGGCAGAGCTGCTCCCGGAGAAGTCCTTCCACCGGACGGCGTGTCGGAACAAAGCGCCTGGGTGACGGATGTCGGCAGGGTCCGTAAATCACATTTTTGGCAGCTCGACCTCAGCTGGGAGACGGCATCTAACGCCGTAAGAACTCTGAGCGCTGCCACTCTGTAAAGCGGGGATCCTACCTGGGAAGGGGGCTTCAAGCCTCTCTTCCTGGCTGGTTAAAAAAAATAATTAAAGCCTTTTTCTAAAAGCCCGGCGAGATGTCAGGCACTTAATAACAGCACCCGAGTTACCGCGTATCTTCTCCGCTAACTGCCAGCATAAGGAAGGGAAGGGAAAGCAACCAAAACCAAAAACCAAACCAACGCAAAACCACCACCGAACCTCCCGCTGGAACAAAGGAGCCCACCAAACCCCGTCTCTAAGTTATCTGGATTTACTTGCTCGCAAAGCACACGGATAACCCTCCTCCGCTCGGAACAGCGCCGGTGCGATGCA
>VZTN01003149.1:688-75490 GCA_013400515.1 Erpornis zantholeuca | reverse complement strand
AGGCTGCCGAGGGGGGCCGGAGCGGGGCGGCCTCGCAGCAGCGGCAGCCGCGGACACCCAGTGCCCCGCACGGTGCACCCGGCCCCACCAGCGGGGAGAGGGACGATGCAGCGGCCGAGAACTCCCTCGGTACTGAGAAGGGGCTCTGCGGCTTTAAGCTGCAGCTGGTTGTGCCACCTGGCCCAAGGTGAGGGACAGCTGCACCTGAGCGCGTTCCCGGCGGGACAGGGCGGCGCCTGCCCCGCGCAGCCACCGGAGCTGCTCCCACGGGGAACGCGGGGCTGTCGGACACCCCTCGCAGGGCAGGTGCTCTGCCCTAAATGCCTTGAGGACCATCAATCTCAGCTGGAGGCTTAGGGCTGTATTGGTAGTGCACATTAAAGTAAATATACATGTGGCGTGTTGTCTTACCACAGCAGACCCAGGGCCGGGCGAGGGAATAAGGCCTCGTTTTTGTCCATTGCACCAAGGCCTATGCCGGCAACAGAGCACAGGACCACAGACTTGTTTCTGCTCTGCCTGTAGAAAAAACAATCCTGTTTTCATCAGCAGTAAAACAAAAAATGCATATGTACCTCCTAGCGTCTCTCATGGGATCAGTAATGCCGAGCAGCAAGAGCTACAAATGGCAACAGTAGGCAGGAGTCTTTTGCTCCTCACCGCCTCATCTTTTTACAGATCCAGTGGTTTTTGGGGGCAAACAGTTTCAAGTGGTGTGAAAAGAGACCTGTAGGTTATCCAGGTGCCAGGTGTGGTTAAAACACCCTTCTCCTCCCCATATCCTATACCTCCACGCTGAAAGTATAGCCTGTGAAGGAGTAAGCCATCTACAATCATCTAAAAAATAATTTGCACAAAATATTTTTTTCCCTTGTCTTCACTGTACTGGGGCTATTTGCAGCGCAAGGTCTCCAGCAAGCCAGGCTTACCACTAGGGAGAGTCTGTAATGCATTCACAAGTACAACTCCAGGTTCTGCCATAAATATTGAAAACTCAATTACCATTCTTGCAATGAATGTTTGAAGCAGATTTTTGCATCCCACAGTGTTTCTTGATTCAAAACTTCCTAATGAAATAATTGGGATAACACAGGAGAAGTCAAATAGGTCAAATTTGAGCCATCAGTTTGAGTCTGGTTCCCCCTTTATGTCGGTCTCTGAAGTATTAGTCACTACCATCTCTGACCTCTCACGATGTATTTTACACCACAGGCATCATTTTAGCATGTGCAGCTGACTTTCACTTCTCTGTTGATCAGCTGGTAGGACTGTGTGAAATATTTTGCTGCTCTCCCCTTCCCTCCCTAGTGCCCAGCTGAGTAATCTGAAGAGCAAACATCCGAATTGCTTCCTCTGAGGTGTCCCTTAGAGGGACAGGAGCCTCCTGCCATCCTTCCCTCTGCTCTTGGGGATGGGCCGTGGCCCATGGCACCTGCTGTGACCCACACCTTCCCACCTGGCCACTCAAGGTTCTACAGATTTTGTTCAGAAAAAACCTTTCAGATGCTGGAGAGGGGGGCTGTACAGTTGTTTTTACAATTTAAGAAGATGGTTATGCCAAATTCAGGCATTTGTGTAACATCCTGTTTTTGAAGAGATGTACCAAGTTTGGGAGGCACAATTCCTTACATGCCTCTGTGCACCAAGTCCCTACCCTTCCCTAGGTCATTTTTCCCTTTCTTCCCCAGAAAACAAGTGGTAGCTGGTGCTTACAGGCAGTGCTAAGGTACCAGATCTCCATGGACTCAGGGGAGGAAAAGTCATTACAAAATGGAATCAAATGTCCCTCCAACTCTGCACTGGTCAGCACTGCTGCAAATGATGTCCACCAGTAAGGCAGGGGGGCTACACAGATGTGGAAAAAGGTCGCACACTTGCTGAGATGGATCTCGCAGTGCAGTGTCAAAGAGCATTTACACAATGACTCAATGATATTGCTGTTGTTGCTGCTGTGATTGTATCATTACAGCAGAGTTTATGCAGCTCAGCTGTGACCAGGACGCCTCGTACACGCCCAGCCAGGTTAAGCAGACAGCAAAGAAGTGTTTCAGATCCCGCAAGCAAATACAAGGTCCTGCTCTGGAGGGGCTACCACAGACTTTAGCATCTGACTCCCTCTGCTGAATGGATTACATGCACAGCTCTTGGCAGGAGTGCTACCAGAGAGATGCAGCAGATGAGGGAAACTGGAAAAGGTAATTACTCCCAGGAGGATCCGTGGATTGCTGCCATCGTCCCCCAGGCTGCACCTGTTATGAGTCTGTAAGTCTCTGGGGAGGAAACCTTGAAAAGTTCCCAGCAATAGGCTTGGGGGAAAAAAAAAGATAAATAGATTTCATCTTCAGATTGCTTCACATGGTTTATTTCGATAAAACTTTTCACTAGGAGATGGATTTGTAAAAGGCAGCAGGTTCTTTGGTACTGCCCTTTTCAGTTCCTACCTGAATAAAAAGGATCAAAAGGTTCATCCAGTGCCAGAGGCATGGAAAGACAGAGGAAAGGACAGCCCTGTGCTCTGCCATGCAAAGGCAGCTGTGCTCTTCTGCCCTTTGCTATTCTCTCACCAGTCTGGTTGGATATGGGGACCTTTTTTTTTCCCAATCTGAATTTTTCTAACTGTTTTTATAAGTGCATCATATGTAACAGTCAATGAGAACAAATTGCTATCAGACACACTCACTCCAGCATACCCAGTACTGGGGAGCTGGGAACACTCATCATGCACAGGAATAATAGGAACAATCCCTACAAGTGCTGGGGTAGCACTGGGATACCATAGGAAGGGTAACTAACTCATGGTTTCTGCATTATGATCACCTAAGAGACCTGTAGTACACAATGTATATGTAAGACCTCAGTGTCAAACTTTCAGTTCCAGGAACAAGTCACCACATAGCCTTAAAACCGAATGGCTTTATGAGAGCTTGTGAGCACTTTAAAAATAATCAGCACATGGGGGATCCATTCCTTTTCATTTCTGAGTCAACACTGGAGGCTTAAATCGTATTTCCAATGTTTATTCTGTTATTAAGAAGCCTAGGAACTCATTTTAGCCCAGTTTCCTAGAGAAACAAAGTTTATATCATCTCACTGTCTGTGTATCTTTCTTCCTGTTTTCTTTCAGCTGCTTTTGAAACAGTTGGCCAAGCTGTCAGAGGAGGAGAAATCAGAGACAGTAATGTCCCTAACTTTTGTTGTTATTAAATCATTAATGGGGCAAAGAAATCTTTGAGGGAATGGGAGAAAAAATCTTCCTTGAACCCTCCCCAAGCAAAAGGCAGGGAGAGTTCAACACTTTTCCCTTCAGTCCAGCAGCCAGCGAGCATACATGCATGAGAGAGCTGTACCTAACCAAAATATGTAACAATTCACGTAACATTTTTCGGTGGAAAAAAATGAAGACTTCTTTGATCTCAGAGCTCTGGGACTAAGGGGGAAAAATTACACTGACCATTAAAATAGCTACTGAGCCAGGACCTGTCAAACCTCACGCCTTGCACGAAAGCTTGGCAAAAGGCTGTTGCCTAAAACTGTGAGACAAAAGTACAGCCCATAGTGATTAAAAAAGCATCTATTGGTGGAAACAGCTTCAAGCCCCTCTGATCACAGGTAATTGTCACTTCTCATATTGATACCCTGTGATAAAATTATGATGAACATTTTGGCTCATTGAAATCTGACAGGCTCATACACATTCCCTTGTTCTCTTTCATAAAACTCTATTTTATTGCATGCTTTAAAAGATTCAGCAGAGTGAGTATTTTTACAGGTCACTAACCTGAAAACAGGCATGTAAAAAGGACATATATTTGCATTAGTTCTGTTTAATAAATTGCTGTGAAACTCCAGTCTCCCTCAAAAAAGAAAAAAACTCCACCCCAAAGTTAAGAGGAGAGTCTTCACCCCTTTGTTAATATTAAAGGCTTCAAGCAGGAGAACATGGTCAGTGTGCTTACCTTAGCAGAGCAACAAATTCTCTATTGACCTGTGTGCCATTCAGCCCGCTTTTTGTCCTTGGGTTGGGTACAGAAATTTGATCAATAATTTTCTCCTGATAGCAATAGTTTGTAAATGCTTATTTATTAATTATGACCTTAATAATGAACCATAAAATCATAGGACCATAAAACCATAGAATATGGTTTGGGTTGGAAGTGACCTCAAAGATCATCTTGTCCAAACCCCACCTGCCATGGGCTGGGATACTTTTCACTAGACCAGGTTCTCAGAAGCCCATCCAGCCTGGCCTTGAACACTTCCAGGGACAGGGTATCCACTGTTACAGTGCCTCAGCATCCTCACAGCAAAGAACTTTCTCCTAATTTCCAATCTAAACCTACTCTTTCTTTACTTTGAATCAACTGAGAAAGGGGTGATCAATAGTTAACTATATAAGCACAAGTTAACTATTAAGAGACAGCAAATGTTAATCACAAAACCTAAGAAGCAGGATTCGCCTTAATCTTGTCAAGATAAGAGGAACAGGATTTTTGAAAACCAGCACAGAAACCACTGAATCATCCACTGATGCTCCAGAAGGAAAGGTGAAAAGTGCATNATGCTCCAGAAGGTAAGTTGTAAAGTGCATTGTGATGAAGACTATTAGCCTTCATCAGAAAGACCCCCAAGGAAGAAGAGGAGCCTTCCTCAGTGCGACCACCAGGGTACACAGTGCGCAGGCCTGCCTCATATGCTAATGACATTCATGACTGCCAAAAAGTCATGTATAACCACTCCTATCCCAAAGAATGTGATGAATATTCATAATTTTTACCCATAATACTGGACTGTATGGAGTGCTGAGGCTGTGTGTGTTCGGAGGAGAAACTCCCACACACACCGGTGCCGAATAAAGCAAATACCCACTTCTCTGACTCTGTCTCTGAAGAGTGTCTTGGCCTGATTTGGGTCAATTCACAAGTCCCCCTTGTTCTGTCACTATATGCTCTTGTAAAAACCCTTCTCCTTCTTTCTTTTAGGCTCCCTTCAGGTACTGGAAGGCTAGGTCACCCTAAAGCCTTCTCTTTTCCAGGCTTAACAATCCCAACTCTCTCGTCCTGCATTGACATGTCAGGTAATTTGACATCTGTAAATACAGAATGTAGGGAAGTTGCTCCTTCAGTACCAGCTGACTGCCTTTACACTCAAAAGGGAGATGTCCCTGGAGGTGATTCAGAGCAGAAATCCATACTCTGAGTCACCTTCTTTCTGCCTGGGCTAATCTCCCTCGGCAGATAAGATAGGGGGGAAAGCTTCTTGCATTGAAGTTTAGTGGCCAGAGATAGGCAGTGTGAAGAGCCCCCTGAGGCTCCCAATCTTGGAGACCACCTGGGTCTGCTGACACATCCCTTTGCTTTCTTCAAAGTGGTGGCCCAGACTAGTGTCAGTGAGTTACCTTGGAGGACCACAAACCCTGTATCCCACCAGCCAGGATCCCACCTGTGTCCCAGTGTCACTGCCTGCCTCTGGGAGTGTGCGCGGATGTGCCTGAGATGTGTCACCCGTGTCGGCGCAGCACGGCCGCGGTGGAAGGGGACCTCTGCACATCCTCCTGTCCATCCCCCTGCTCAGAGCAGGGGCAGCATCAGCCAGGCACTCAGGGCTGTCTCCTGCTGCATTTTGAACATTTACTGCCAGTACGGAGAGCTGCATGAACACACCAGGGGTGCTACCGCAGCAGTTGCTCTCTGTACAGTCCTGGATACTGTCTCTGCTGCTGCAGCTGTCATGAAATGAAAGGGAGGGGTTGTTTATAAGCTCTGGCAATTATCTCCAGAGCTGCACTTTTCTCTCTCTTATCCCATCACAAGGTGATATTTAGAAAAATGCACGTATACAAACCAAATCTTTGTTTTTTACTGTACTGAGTCATGCCTGTATCTTCATAATTATTAATAGTTCACTGTGTATTATGCAAAAGAGAAAACATATATGTGCAAAATTCTTTCACATCAATGAATTTCAATTACTAAAGCCCGATTATTTTAAAAACCCAAACTCTTCTGTTATCCAAAGCAACACTGAATTTGTTGCTGGGCACTAGCTATATTGAAAGTCCATTAGTTAGACAGCCCCTCAGTCATCCGTGTTAATTCATTCTCCTCTGAAGTAGATGAGTTTTAAGAGAATTACAGTCCTCAAATACAAACACCACCACAAATAAATGGCACGAAGATATTTCATCATAATTTACTAAGTGCAACAGCTACTTCACTGTTCAGGACTTGCATACAAAAGCACCATGATAGCCCTTTGGCAGCAGCTCTCTACAGAGTAAATACAGGTAATCCTACCGCTGACAAAAAGAAAAAATTAAAAAGAAAACTGAAGTTGCGAACATAAGCATTGAAAATTAGAAAACACCCAAACTGAGGCTGACTGTGCAAATCCCTCCTGACACAATCATGTGCTTCCATTACATGCGTGCATGCTGCTTTTCACAGCATCCTGGGCTTCCCTTCAGTTATGTGGGATCTCAGAAGCACAACCCCAGCATTCTGCTCCCCAGTGCCAACCTCCTCTGTCATCCTTCTCTGTGCCATCATCCAAGTTCCATGTCCCAGGCTCCCTGTTCCCTCGTTCCTGGACTCCAGCCCTGATAGGCCACTTTTCACTCTTCAAGACCATCTCCCCCATTTTCCTTGTCCAGCTGTCACCCACGTTTCATCCCAGCAGTTCCCAGCCCCAGTTTCCAACCCCAACTCCCAGACCAGGTTTCTTACAGGGAGGCCCAAGTATCTTCTCTGCTCCAAGTCCCCAGTCCAGTTTTTCAATGCAGGCTGCTTTAGTCCACCTGTTTATACCAACTCCACAAATAAAGGCCAGGTTCCTTCCTGCTCATCACTTGGGATCCAGGGGGTCATTAGGACGTGGGATCTAGATGTCCCTGGAGGTCATCCAGAGAGCAAGTCTGCATGGCTGTACCAGGAGTCACCAAGAAGAACATTCCCAGAAATCTCCCACTCAGTCCCTGCAGCCATAGATAGACCAGAGCAGAAGTCTCCACAGACTGAAACATCAAAGATATCAGCAGCCACACTTAGAAGCCTCTGCCAGGTATGTGCAAACTGCAATTTTCCAAGGATTTATAATTTAGCTGAATCTGGGTATTTTTCACAGGAACCAGAGTTGAGTTGCACCACTTTTTTTTTTTTTTGCTCTTGCATTTTGGAAGGAGAACCACAACCAGGCAGTGATAAATGTTATAGAAAAATCTAGAAAACTAGAAAATCTAGTTTCATGCATTCAGTGGTTCTGTCTTTCACGGGAAAAAAAGTCACAGAAAGAGCTGAACAGCCAGAAACATCCCTCCAGAATCAGACTGAAGTATTCATCTGGCACAGAAAATGTTCACCCAAAAGATTAAGGCTTCAACAAGTTACAGAATATGAAAAAAAGTGGTGCAACTCAACTCTGACATTAATTAAACCAAACTGAGTAGAAGAAAGGTTATTTTCTCTAGCCTAGCAGAAGTCCCAGATATATTTTCCTTAGGGTAGTAAGAGTCCACAGTTCACATTAGAGGCCTTGAGAAGATGAAATATCACTGTGTAAACACTCTCAGTATAGTTCATTAGGACCATTAGGACCAAACAGGCACCAGGGTCAGGGTGCTTTACACCCTGTGATTGGTGTTATAAACCCTGTGGTTACCCCAGACAGAACGCCCAGCCCCTGTCCAACAAAGTCCAGCAATCAAGACATCGTGTCTGTCATCGTGTACTTTAGCAGAGAAAATAAAGTGAGGTATGCAAGTGTCTATGTTTATGCAGACTTGTTTTCTTTACTTGTTTACGCTACACATTTCCAAACCACCGGCTGATCTTTCCAGCTCTTACCTGCAGGGCAAGCTACTCTGAAGCATCCTCAGCTGAGTAACTTTACTCACAGAGTGTTAACAGAATGAGAACCAAGGCCTGGAATTTCAGAGTCAAATCTGAAGCACACATGGAAAAACAAGCACACTGGAATGTTTATGGGCTGAGAGCTAGCTAGCATGGCAGTGACTGCACTTCATCCTGACACTTCCTGAAAGTTACATTGTTTATAATTAACACTACGGCTGCAGATTCCCCACCATTTACAATGGATTAAGTAACAGAGCTCTCTAGGAAATCCCACGGATTTCCTGGGATAGACAATATGGCTAGTTAAGTACATGAAAATATGCAGTAAATATATTTTTTTAATTGGGACTTCTGAAAATGAAAGCATCCTCTCTCTGCCTCACAGAGGAGATGGGATTGCTGGTAGCCAAGAAATACATCAAAAACCATGCTGTCCCTGCCAGAGGTGCCTGGTCAAACTACACTGGTTGATGATATCCTTGCACAGCAGTCTTTCATTCAAGGCTGCATCCTGGAGTCCTTGCAGCCCTGGAAGAAGCTTGGGTAATTTCAGTGGTGTCTAATTTGAAAAATAATCTATGCAAGCAAATGTCTTCAGGACATACCAGCCAAGGCAGGGACATCCAAACCTGTGTCAGCATGTCCAGAGTCTGGGGGACTACAGTTGCTGCTGAATGTCCACATGGGCTCTCCTCCTCCTGCTCTGCCGGATACAAGATGATTCTGAGGGAAGTTCTGCAGTGGCAGAGCTTCAAAACAGTCTTTTCCCAGCCTCACTCAGTTAGTAGGTGTTTTTGCAAACAACCTGCTTATGGTTGGAGAGAATAAGCTTATTAAGGTCATAGATCAGTCTCATTAGTACTCACTCTTCTAGAGCTCCAGTCAAGCGTGTTCATGTTTTCTTGCACAGCACCGCTTGTATCTCATGTCAGATTGCTGCCAGAAAATGAGTGCAGAGTTCCCAGTTCAGGCCTGTGGGCTGTAAGGCTTGCTTAAATCCTTGCCTTATGTCAGTCCTGTGACATGGCAGCTCTTACACATAACTGATTTTAAAAGAGGTGTTTAGAACCCCATTTTCACACCTTCCTTAAAGGAGTACAGAGCTCCTTAGAGATATGACTGAAGGGCAAAAAACTGCCTATGTCTCATTTCTGAAGTCAGATGGGATTTACACCCTTAAAGCTTTTGAAAAATGTACTGTGTCACTGTCTGGGCTGAATAAAAATTACCTGTTTTTTTGGAAAGGCTTTTCTTTCCAATAGGTTGGTTTTTTGTTTTTGTTTTTTTTTTTTTAGGCTTGGAAAAGGCCTCGCCTTAGTCAGGAAAATAATTAAAAGGATTAGGTTGGTTTTCAGCTTTACAACTTTCCCAATCTTTTGAGATTCTGTGAAGAGGCCACTGGGTGCAGGTGGGTGTGACTTTCAGGGCTGTGAGCCTTGCAGGGCCACACCAAGTCACATTAAAGTGAGTGGTGGAGTTTCCATTGGCTATGACAAATTTCGGAGGGTCCCATGAAGAAACTGCTCTAGATCTGTGAGAGCTGACGTCCTCACCCACCTGTCTGCAAGGAATGAACACAGCACATGCAAGGAGGGAGTAAATTATATCTCTCCTTTTTGCAAGGAAAGTTTGCCTGATTCTCACTTATTTCCATCCCAGTATCTATATTTCAGCATTAATAATGGACCAACCTGCAAAAGGAGCTCATGGAAGCCTACAAAGCTGCCAGATTTCCACCAGGGAAGCTTGGGGTTGGCTGCCCAAAGCAGAAGGGAGCTTTGGAGAGTGCTTTGTTTGAAGTCGAAGTGTTCAAAACTGTTTTGCACATTCATCATCCTCAAAGAGCAGTGTTTGGCTGTCCTCCACGGAGGGAGGGGAATGTGCAGCAATGGGACCCTCAGCAGCTGCCAGCAAAAAATAATCCAGAAGAACCATTAATAAATAAAATACGCTTTGCTAGTCCTAATATTACATGGCTTTCTACATGCTCTCCCTCTAACGTTGTAATTCCCTTCTAACCATTTCTGATTTTAGTTTTTCTCATGGGTTGTTCTCTTCCTGTCGCTCTTCCTTTAAACCCTAAACTGCTGTTTTCTCCTGACCTGCAAGTTTTCCCCCTCCATTTCTTAATTTTCTACGAATTTCTCTCTTTTCCCTTCTTTTAAAACCATTCTGACATAGCTCCACAATACTTTGCAGACCTCCGAGCCTAATTTATATTATCCTTTTCTCTCCTAGTGTTTCCTTTCATCATCATTTTCCCAACTTTAATAAAGATTCTCCTGTGTGTGGCAGAACTCAATTCCATCTTAAAGTCAGAAGTGTTTTGCTTTCTCTGAATGTGTTTTTACACCAGTGGTGCTAGTGACAGATGAGAGAGCATAAATTATCCACTGCACTGTATCAGAAGTGGAAAAATCGAATGGTCTGCAAGCCCTGAACTCAGAATCAGCATCTTTTAGGCAATGCCTGAATAGAATAATGGGGAAGACCAACTTCAGCAAACCCTTTTCTTGCTTGGGATGTCACCTTTCCTACCTGTCATAGCTGCCTTAGGCAAATTGGGCTGCTCTCCACAGGACACTCACTGGCCCTGATAGTTTCAATCTTGTTCACTGTGGCTTTATCAAAGTTAGATCAGGAAGCATAGTTCACAATGCTAGGATTTTATTTTATTCCTTCCACCTCATGGCCCATTAATCCCTTCCCTGCTGCTATGAAGTGTATTCTTCAGCCTAAAGTCCTTAACCCCTTTCCTCATCCTTGCCATTGTATAAATAACAGCATCCTGTTTCATCCAGACCCAGCCCCCACCAGCTTGCTCTATCCTTTATGAGGAAAAGTTCTCTGATGTGCCGTGGTGGCTCCAGGAGACTGCCAGGTGGCTTTTGGGGAAAATGCTTGACTGGACAAGGAGAACCAAGCTACAAATCTGAGGTGAGGAGGAGCCCAGCTCTGGTGCCTTGGTCCTGCTTTCTCTTCGTGCAGCCAACCCTTGCCTTGCATTGAATTTCTTCTGAGCTCTGGAAAAAGCTGCAGTTGCAGGTTCCTGCTTGCCAGAGCCTAATGCCAGAATTCTACCTGTCCAGACATCCCATATAACAAGAAAGTGCTGATGGCAGCGTGACAAAACCTCTCTTTGGAGCTGATGCTATGTAGTCATGTCTGCAGCTGAAGCCCCGTCACAGCCTCACCAGCGCGTTGGTTCTTCTGAATGCAATGTTTTAAGGCAGAGGGGGTTGCAATGGTGTTGCCATAGCATGAGAAATGAAATTTAAAATAGTGATTATTTACAGAGCAAAGTTGTTCTGCCTGTCTGTGAGGTGTGATTTTTTTTCCTGCTGAGTGCATGTAGTGCATGATTTCATTTCATTCTGCCACCTGTAAGCTTAGGCAAGGAAATTGTGCTGTGGCATTGGGCTCTGCATATGGACTCAGCAGTATTTTCTACAGACCTCTCACACGCTGCTAATCACTTCTGCGGTGTAGGGGTTTGGGGTTTTCTTTTGTGGAGTAGTATCAGAGGGAGAGTCTCAGTTTATAGCCCCAGTGATAAGAGCCATTGTCCGCAGAGGTTTCTGCATACTTATCAAGATCGATAAACAGCGGCCGTCGCCCCGCAGTGACGCACCCTCGCCTGCAGCGATTGCTCTGGATGTGGAAGCTGACAAATCTCTGTTTATCTGCTGATGGCTTAACTACCCTTATCCCGAGCGTACCTCTTTCAGGAAACATCCAGCAGAGTACTCCCACTGGCCCGATATAATTGGCGCTAAACCTTCATCTTTACTGTTGCAATACTGTAGCAGCTGCAGATTGTTTTATTAAAAAACAAAACAAAACCAAACAAAAAAAACCCCACCACAACCCCTAACTTGTTTCATCACCATTGTCTTCTCCAGATAATGTCCCAGCAGTCTCGGCTAGGCTTGCCCGTGACCACAAAGAGGTGTTTCACTCACTAACCAGTCGTCAATATCTCTCCTGGCTTCTTCCCTCCGGGCACCGTGTGATAGCCTGCGATGTGGCTGGGATGTTCCCTCTGGGAGTTGATAGCAGTCGTGGCCTTTGTCTCCTCATCCTCTCCCTCCTCCATGAGTCGTCAAGATTCACTCACGGGGCCTTTGTCTTTTTACTTAGGGTGTCATTTGACTGTGTTCATGTTCTTTGTCTTTCTGCTCTCAACCCTTAATGGGCTCGGTCTTTGTATGTCCCAGTTCTAGCTCATCCTTTGTTAGAGGAGCTGCGTGCGGGAGGGGGGCCCTGTGATGGTGACAACCCGCTGAGCTGAGGATTTTCTCCTGTACTTAGCAGGACAATGCAGCAAAAACAAAGTCCCCCATTGCCATACTTCGCTTTGTCCCATTTCTCACCTTCCCTCCATCTGTGAGCTCCCGGCCCACAGCAGCTGGTCGCGGACTGGAATGGCTGGTTTTCTCCAAAACTGTAGGAAAGCCCACCTACACTGGTGGACGACCACCACAACAGAAATGTCAAAGTAGAAACATTTGGATGAAAAGGAAAAAAAAAAAACAAACCAAAAACCCAGCATTGTACCCCACACATAAAAGTGCAGAGTAAGCAATTGCTGCCCTATAAAGCTTGTTTAAACGCCCGCGGTTTTGAGGGAGCAGCTTGGTACCAGCTTTGGCTTGCACAGTAGAATTGCAGGCCAATGCACATTCATCACTCTAATTTTATACAGCTGCATTATTTTCACAGTTTATGGTGGCACCATCTCATTTATGAAGTACACACTGCAGTTACACATATGGCTGTATTATTTTCAGCACTGCAAGTTCAATTAGTAGTTTCACTGAGCTAAGACTGTCAAAACAACAGCAGGAGTACACACCGTATTGCAGCTGTCCAAAATTTATATATGTTTACGCAAAAAATACATAGCAGTTTGTGTGCTCCCATTTGGGTCACTGTTCTAAAATATTACCAGAAACATCAGGTGAAATTCGCTGTCACCGACTCAATTTCTATGACTGTGGCTCCAGCTCTTCATTTACACCTGGGATAATTATGGCATGATCATGGGTCACAGAAACACTGCTTCTTCCCTGCCCAGGGATGTCATGAGACAAAACACTGACGCAAGCAACCTGGTCTCTTTTTCACAGACCAAGCCTTTAAATACAAATTCCTGTTCATCCCATTGCCCAAGAGGTAGGATGCCAGAAGCTGGCCTTTGGAGACATCTCTGTCCATAATATTTTATTTGAGTCATTTTCCAGGACCATAAATGACTCTCCCCACTAGGAATCAGTTTCCTAGGAAAGATGGGCAGGATGGGGAAAAGGAGAAATATTATGCAAATTTGCTGGGTGATTGTGCTTGCTGAAAAACACACCAGTTTGCATGTTGCTGCTTTATTCCTAGTGCATTAGTCATTAGGGAGGGTAAAACCACAGTGGTAACGAGAGGTGCTATCTGCTGGTGAGAACAGTTTGCAAACTCTGCTTTAGTTAACATCAGTGCTGACTTTCCCCAGCATTTGCATACTAACAAATTTAGCAGAGAGGTGGCTGCTGTTCAAAGTTATGAGAAAGAGCTTGGCTCCTCCCAAGCACTCGTGGTGCTTCTGAAATGCTGACCTTTCATGCAGGTGCTGAGCAGCAGGGAACTCTGAAAATCAACTTTTCAGCACTCCAATTTCACAATATGCAAACCAGAGAGAATAAAAGCTACCTTCTGGTGCATTTGAAAACTTATTTATAGTCTTCCAAGCTTTCTTCAACTCCTGCATGGAAGGTACCGCTGGGGGGTGAAGTGCAGTGAAGTTTCCTTCAGCTCCTATGGCTGGTTCTGGTACAATGAGAAGAGGAAGTGGCCTCAAGGCACCAAATCCAAATTAACAGATATTTCTAGCAGTTCTGTCTTCCTCCTTGCTCCACAAAATAATGGATCTATCCTTATCACCGTCCCTTACACATGGCCAAATGTAAATATAAAGAGCAAAATACTTAGAGCAGGAAATGAAGACTTGTGGGACTCGTCAGCCTCGAAGCATGTTTTCTTTCACTTCCTGACAGAGCTTGGCATAAATTCAGCTTCTGACACACAGGAGAAAGTACACCTTTTTTGCTCTACTTTTTTGGCAGTTGTCATTAATTTGGCTCGCTTTCCCCTGCAGTAATGTTGACAAACACATTGCTCATGGTAGCATTTCAGCAAGCCCATTCAGGCAATTTATGTTTCAATATTTACAAGCAGCACTGCACCTCTTGGGCAGTGGGCTGAGCACAAATTTGTATTTAAAACCTTCCAGGACGCACGATCCCCTTTTTGTACCTTCAGGTGGAAGCTTCCAGCACGGAATCCTCTAGCCACATGATCCATGCATGGGATTAGCATTTCACTCTTTCTGTACTGATGTCATCTTCCCCTCCCCTGTCTCCTCTGGCCCTTCAGGACAGTTTTTCTTTCCATCGTTTTAATATTTGTCTTACCTCATCACAAGCAATTGCCTCATGCCAATTTGATCTTTTTGTAATGAATGTTTTGACTTGAGACAGAGTGGGAACTTGCCCATCACAGACATTGTACCTGGAAGTTTATGCCCCCAGTTTCACACTACAAAGAAAGGTATTCACCCCCCACATTATGTGGTTTTCTAGGCTTAAATTGGTGTGTTTCCTTCCTGTTCTGCTTATGTACTCATTTCCTTAAATCTGACTTGAGCTTGCTATTGAGTTTTAACCTCAGTACACCAGTAGTGACCATAACACCCCTGATCCAGCAGGAAAAGAGGTGACAGCAAAAGAGGAAAGATTTTAATTACTTTCACAAGAGAGTACAAATTATTATTTTCTGATGAGAGACAAGGAAAAGTGGACAGGACAACCATGGAGCAGCTGACATATTTCTTTCAGAGGGAACCTTACCTGTCACTTGAATGTCCAAGCATGTCTCATAAACCCCACAGAAATTCTGACCTGGATTCATAGTTTTCATCAATTCTCTCTTGTAGTTGAATGTGTTTGAAGATCCCTTACAAAAGAAGAACAAAATCCAAGAGTGCTTTTTCTAGGAGCTGACAAAATTAAAGAACAACTGCTTTTCTCCTCTACCTTAACAAACATTTGAGGGTGTTGCTCAATGGTGTTCATTCTATTTGGATCCCACTGGACATTTTGCTTAATATAAGTTTCTCTACTTTTTTAAAAAAAGTGGATTAAACATTTATGTTTTTAATCCAGCAGAGCACAGATTTCAAAGGCAAATGCGATCTTGCTTCTCCATGCTCAGGCAGATATTTGCTCCAAGAGAAGCCTTTGACTGTAAACACCAAGGATACAGCAAATATTCTTGATTCAAAATTGCTTTAAAGCCAGCAGCTGTCTGCTCCCTTATATCTGGTCCATGATTAAAGACCTTTTTTTTTTTTTTGAGTGCTTGCTCCTGGCTCTTTTTCAGCAAGATGAGAAACCTATGCATGCAATGAAATACATTGTTATAGGAGTGGCTGGCTATTCAGTGTTAGCTGGGCTGTGCCCAAGCCTCCAATGGCTTGAGCACAATTTCCTGCCTGCAAGTGCTCCAATTTACATATCTAACTACGTGATCTGCAAGAATGTGCTGTGGCTCTAGTTTTTTGCCAGCACATCAGCATAGGCTTAATAATAAACTGCAGACACCCTACTTGATACTCACATCTAATTGCACCTGAACTGTCAAAATACAGCCTTTGATCATGGGCAAGTTTCAAGCTCTTGCTTGCAGTTAAGGAGGATGTTCCAGGAAGCAACAGGCTGAATTTGGAGTGGAAGTAAAGGATGTAAAAGAGCCCAGGTGCTTTCATTCATGCAGAATTTGTGGGTAAAGACACTATGAGAATGAACCGAGACCCTGCCATTGGGACAAAGCTTTAGAAGCCCAGGACTCATACATAGTCAGGCCTTGGTTGTCTTTGGCCTTGGGCAATTCTTTTTGCCTCTGGCTCCCCTAAAAAGATAATGTGATAACACCTCACTTCCCTCACAGGCCTTAGTGTGAGCTCATTACTTAGTGTCCTTAAGATACTTTGTAGATGAAAAATGCACTTGACAGCAAAGGCCAAATTCTCTTCGCATTTATACCAGCCCAGCTGATACTAAAGAAAACTGAGGCTGAGCCCAGGAAATTCTGAGGAAGATTTGGCTGTAGGTGTGAAGAACCATGACTGATTGGTCTCTGCAGAGCTCATTGAGGAAGCTCCTTGAGGAAACTACTCCAACCAGCTCTCTGGCCTCAGCTGGCACAGAAATCCCATGCTTATTTCATTTTGTTGCCACTTCTTTTTTAAACTGGGTGCCAAGGAGTCAATACTGCTGTTGCTGAAGCCAATGGGCTTTGGCTTATGTTGCCTGGATGATCTGCAGGCAGAGGCATCTCGTTGGGTTCTGCAGTACAGGAGGCATCACTTTGGGGCAGGCGGTGCAAAAGTGACTGGGAACCACCTGCATCCAACCCAAACTCTATGGAAGAACCAGCATCAGTGTGCAGAAACAAGCCCAGAGAAGCCCTGTGAGGCTGGGGTCCCCTGGACTGGCTGGTGTAGTTATCTGGTAACAGTACACCCTATAAATAGAAGTGCAGACAGGCAGATGTGATGGCCAGGGTCATCCCTTCAAGGGAAATAAAAACATGGGAGACTTTCCATCAGCGGGGGGATGTTTTGGGGGGAGTGGTGCTGGGTCAGGGAGGGTGAGGGGAAAAATCTTCCTGCCCCAGCTGGCTCGATTGTTCTACAGCACACAGCCAGGCCCCACCTCTGCTCCTGGGGTAGTGAAAGGCTCAAGAGACAGAGAGAGAAAAAGCTTGTTCTGTGCTAAATTGACATTTGAATTGTGAAATGCTTCTAATAAATTGCGTCTCAAGGAAGGGCTTCATCTGATTGGCATTTGGATGAGTCTGATACTGAATGACATATTATCCTATAATACACCACATCTGAGATTACTTTTATTATTATTATTACTGTTACTACTATTATTTTTATCATTTTTATAATTATTATTATAATCTCAGGGTTTTGGGAATACAATCAAGAAAATATACATAGTGGTTTTGTCTAGCCTAGACTGTACTAAAAGAAGATAGAATTTACTGTCCCTTCTGGCCTGTTTAGTAAGAAAGAAATGCCCTATACATGTTCTTTTGGGAAAAAACAAACAAACAAACAACAACAAAACCAAAAAAGCCATGTTCATGATACTGGCTCACTCATACATCAGAAAATCAAGGGAGACACCACTGAGGATCAAAAGCTTGCTACACACCCGGCTGTGAACTTACTGGTGGGGTAAAAGGATGGTTTCCTGCTCCTCTGCCAACCCCACACTCGCTGTCTGTCTGTTCCCTGCCCCCTGCTGGGAATAAACATATTCCCAGACCTAATGGACACCACGGGGTTTATCAGCTGTCCCCAAAACTGGTGTGATGGTCAAGCTCAGCCCTTTTCCACAGAAGCCTCAAAGAATAAAACGCACATACATGCAAAGGCACAGAACATATCATACCAAAACATGTCCAGACTCAGGCATCTCCCTGAGTCACATGGGTGCAGATGACTTTTGGGTTCCATGGACCTGTCCTTTGCATGTGCCTCCTGGGCCATGTAGCTGCCTTTACATAAGTCACCCAGCACTGAATGAGCAAAGCATCAGCAACAGCCAACAACAGCATCATTAGCTTATAAACCTTGATAAATGGAGGTGAACAGCTTTTTATGGCAGGTAAATTGTGTAATAGTGGCCATCTCATGTTCTGTGGTGATAAATGGTATCACCACAATACCAATATTATGGTTTTCTGGGGGTAACCTGTGATAAGTGAGAAAAAATATGCCTTTCTGTCTGTGGCAGGGAAGGGAGCGCACACAGGCATGCCAGGAGGGCTGCCCACGTGCCCACTTCCCTCCCACCAGCCCTTTGCACACTGGCAATCAGGGTGATGGCAATAATTCACCTCTAGCCCGAGATCCAGGAGCATGAAACTCGCAGGTAACATCATCATCACCTCATGTGCCTGACCAACAGCAGCCTCAGAGAGGGGAGGGGAGTGGGGGTGAGGCTGCATGGAGAAGGGAGGGGAGGGATGGCTGTGGAGAGGAGCAGCCACAGGGTGGTTTCCACACGAGGCAGTGCCCAGCCACACTCGGCACACTGAGCTCGTGTGAGGGAGAACCAGCATCCCAACTACACTGCTTGCTGTGAAGCCAGCACACAGGGAAAAAATCCCCCAGGTAGGTCAGTGGAACAAGGCTTTTCTTTTTCTGATGGTTCTGAGAAACTTCTCCTTCAGGCAGGCTGGGGTAAGGTGCTCTCTTTAGACACTCTGTGCTAGCAAAACACTTTGGCCATGCAGGGTTTCCCCATACTGGCTTTGGTTAAAGGCCCTTAAAGCTCTTGCACACTTCTGTTGCCCTAAGGGAGAACCATCACCTTAAAGTCTGGCGCTTTATACATCAAAGGATGTCAGGAGTAAAATGAGGCTAGATGTTTTTATAAGAGAGTATCATCTTAAAATTCACTTTGGTGTTGTTGAGTGAAGAAGCTAGGATCTGAAGGGAAGCTGAAATAAAAGCTCCACTTAAAAAACAAGATAAATACAGAATATTTGTACCTTGGGACATTTGTTTTCCCTTTTGGGATCCTTCATGAGCTATGCTGGTGTTCAGCTTCTGACTCATGCGCTCCTTCTCAGGAAATTAAACACCATATCCCCGATTTTTTCTTTACATGAACATAAGATGAACCTGTCAATGTAAGCTGTCTCCACATTTCTTAGTGAGCATATTGCAGCTCCTACAATTATCTAAATAAAATGCACATAACTGTAAGCTAAATTGCCTCTTACTCCATTAACTCGGGTTATATCTGGCTGTTGTTAGGGACAACCACATGTCACTTATGGAAAGCCAGGGATTTTGAGATGTAAGCACAAGGGATTCATTAGTTCCCCAGAATCTGATCTGACCCATCTTTAAATAACAGGCTGGCGTTTCAAAGGAACGATCCTCATCACTTCCTTAAATTGCTCTAGCCTCCTCTAAGTGTCTTAGACTGAGCCCATTAATGCAGAACTACCCGTGGCTATGTGAAATCATGGTATTTGTGTCCAGCTAAAGGACTAATTTTTTCAAATATCAGACCACACACGCTTGTATAACCATGAGAAGAATTCAGAAAAAAACCACCAGGTTTGACTAAAGAGGATGAAAGAGACACCAGAGGGACAAACTTAGTTCAAAATACACATATTATACAAAAAATAAATGCATACACAAATATACATTAAAGCAAAAATACCACTAATGCTTGTGGGGTTTTTTTCAAACCCAAGAAACAATATAAAGGATTTTTTTTTTAAATTTTTCTCATTGTCCTAGGTCCTGAAAGTAAAACTAGTGGGTAGAAAAGAAAAAAGAAGGCAAAATTCACTGAATAACCCCCAAATTAATTAGAAGCAACCATGCAAACAGATTGGCAAATACAAACATGTTGAATTCAACTCCTTCACATTTTTTTCATTTGCAGTAAGTCATGTCCATACTATAAACACTGGAAAAAGATTTTTAAATTTTTTTTTTCAGCCAGTGGTGGCTGCTTAGAGCTAATGTGTATTGTGTTGTTTGCATCACGGCTGCATGGGGCTGTTTCCTGAGAGATTGGCTTTGCATTGCCTCCAGCGCCCAGCAGGACAGGATGTAGCATATTACTGTCAGGATGCACTGGGCTAAGTACAACCAGTCGAAATTATTCCCAGTTCTCTGGGCCAGCTCAGGCAGAAAACAAAAGCAAGTTTAAAGTGGCTTTAAAGCAGTTACTCCCAGGACTTCATTAGTCATCAGTCTGCTGGGTCTTCCTCAATCCCATAAACAAGCAGGTCATGCACCTCTGATTAGTAACCAAAAGGGTCACCTCGTTCTTTCCATGACCTGGGAAAGAAACCTGAAGAGCAGAGATTTTAAAAATGTAAGAGTTTACCTACAGCTATAGTGCACATCAGACTTTTATGAAAGGCTGTTACATACAGAGGCATCATATGTGCTGTGCCACTGTAGGTCTAAGTCCTAAATTTGTGTTTTATACACAGAAACTAATGGGGACTGAAGATGTGGACTGATGATATGGACTGCAAAGGCACATAATAAAGTGATTCTGCATCCATACAATTTTTCACACTCCTCTCTGTATGGCTTTTATGCTCATCTGTCCCCTGAAAAAACCCTCATTCCAAAACACCCATAACTCAACAGTTTTGAAGAAGCAGGTTCAGCCAAGCAGAGGAATGCAAGGGTGGGAATCAAAATTTAAACCTGAAACTCACTGAGCTCAGGCTGTAGCAGAAAATAATTCTTTTGATTCCCATATTTTTTGAGGGCCAAGAGGGTGCACATTTTTCTGTCAGGAAACAAAATCCATGGAACCCTCTTTTGGGGAAGGATTTTTCCTATTCTGCACAGTGATAAACAGCCAGTCCTTCTCTTGTACAGCTGTGCTACCTCTTTCTTTGCTTAGGCTTTCTGAAATAGAAATCTTCGTTTAGGATTACATTGGGGCTGGTACTTCAAAATACCAACCCAATTTCTTTCCCATGCAGGTGAGACAAGTTTTCTAGTACCTAAGTGTTAATTCAGCTCACAGTTAGCAATGGGCATGTTCTTAAACAAAATTCAATTCTTCAAAGCCTGGTAAAGTAATGTATCATGTTCCTTGAGGGTCCTAGATACTTCTAGAAGTCCTTCATAGCCTGAAATTGGCCTGGGAGGGACATTAGACTTCAACTGGAAAGGCAAATTTAGTCCAACATCCTAAATACAACCACTTGGTCCTCAGCTGTGGCTTTAGTTGACATGAGACACAGAGGACAGCAGTGATGAACTAAACAGCCATTTCCTCTCCCACCCAAGGCAGAAATCAAGTGTAAGATGAACCCTGCCAATCACAGCACACTATTAACAGTGGCAATTACAGATAATCACCGCAATTACTAATAAAACATTATCACGGGTAAAGGAATGGGCAATTGCTACCTTTCATTTAAGAAGGTCCAAGACCATGGCAAGATACACGCAAGAAGGATGGCACTACAACGATTCCCAGCTCCCTTCCTTTTTGATGGTGGCCCTTAGGAGACCCCACACCTGCAGTTCAGGAAGAGAAAGAGCAAAAGTGTGTCAATGCTGAAGCAGCTTCCAGGACAAGACTGGGAGCACGGCTGAAGTAAAAAGTACCAGCAAAATCACCACTTTTTAAGTACTGTGATACCTGAGTGTGACTGAGATGCCCACAAACACCCTAAAAAATGTCCACCTTGGTGCATCCCAGAGCCAGCTGAGGTTCATGCTTGCAAGCTCTAGCTCAGGACAAGCTCCTGGCAGCTCTTGCTTGTGTTTGACCCTAAGCACTCATCTTTGGTCTCTGTTAAGCAGGAGACCACACATCCCCCCTCAGTCCCCTAAAATGCCTGGCTGCTCACTACAGGGACTGAACACAGAGAGCTGTGGGAATGGAGTGAATCCTCCCTTCCAGCCTAGTGCACAATTGCAAAGGCAAAAGTTAGTGCAGTGGAGTTGTTAGGCCATCTGCCTTCCTGGCTGTGGGTCACCTCTTTACATGGCCATTGGGGGATGCTGGAGAAAGGTATTTTTCCAGCTGACATGCTGTCTTCAGACATTTTACCTCACTCTCAGACCAATTTCCAACATTCCACATTAAATTATATATGAGCAAGTGGTAACTTGTGTGCAGGATGACACAGAGCAGAAGCAGCAGTTTCCACACTGAGGAACAGCTCAAACACTTGCTTATTCTGTCAGAGGAGCTGTGTTGAGATGGATGTTTGTGTCCTCTGCAAAGGAAACAACACTGGTTGTAACCTGGTGCACAGGCACTTAGTTATCTGGGATGCATCTAAAGCACAGGCTGCTGTTTCCTTGGGGATTATTCCATGAGGAGCCCCTCTGAAACCATTTGGGTAGGCATGGAGTGTGCAGCATGGCCCCATTTTGTGGGGACACTGCTGTTTGCACAGGGTGCAGCAGTGGGAAGCTCGTGTGGACAACAGAAATTTAGCTTGTTTGGCTCATTTTAATATATTCAAGTAAAGGAAAGGAGCCTCAGCAACACACAAGATAAGGATAAGCTCAATCTTGGTCCAAAAGTGAAGCAGAGAGTAAAATTATTGCTCTTCTACATGTCTTCTAACAATTCACACTGAGCATTGAATCCGGACCTTATCTCAATTCCCAGTACATGCAGCTTTTTTTCCTGTTCACCAAAATATTTGGAGTCACAGGTAAAAGTACCTTTTATTGGTTTTACAGTCTCCTTATATTGCTGTAAAAGAAACAGGATTTGAGTCAGTAGCAACTATGTGTTGCTGAGCACAGAGCAAATTCCCAAGGCTTTTTATTGGATTTCTCTACCTGGTACTAGGCAAATCCCTCAGGGGGATCAAAATTACTGCAAAGTCCAAGAGGAGCAAAAGTTTCACAATAAATAGCTGGCCCAAATCCAGCAGGCAGCCTGGAACGCTGCCAGGCTGCCATTCCTCAAATAAAGATGGCTGGAATCTGCAAGTCAGGTCCCAGCAGTGTGAGCAAATTCAGGGCGATTAGCTGGCAGGTCACTGCAGCACGCACTGGAGTGGGAGGGAAGTCACACAGGTCTCCTGAGCAGGTGGCAGAAGGTCAGGGAGGAAGAAGACACCAAAAAGGGGTGAAGAGAGAGTCTCTATCTGATCAATGCACAGAAAAAAGCCCAATACTATTACAGAAAGTAGCACAAAGGCATAATCAAGTACTTCATTACGCAGTCCTGTCTGCCTTGTGCGTAAACGGTGACAGCAATATTAAAACAAGTCTTAAATGAAGGGCTGGAAAACCATTAAAAAACAGCATAAAAAAAAATAAAATCCACCCACTTAAAAATTTATCCTATGCTGACAATAGCATGACCGGCAAGTCAGGGGAGGTGATTCTTCCCCTCTACTCTGCTCTTATGAGAACTCACCTGGAGTGCCGAATCCAGCTCTGGGGTCCTCAGTTTGAGAAGAACAAGGATCTATTGAACCAAGTCTGGAGGAGAGACGTGAAGATGACCAGAGGGATGGAGCACCTCTCCTATGTGGAAAGGCTGAGAGAGTTGGGGTTATTCAACCTGGAGAAGATAAGGCTCCAGAGAGACCTTACAGCACCTTCCAGTACCTAAAGGAGGCCTAAGGGAAAGACAAAGAAGGACTTTTGACAAGAGCATGTATTGAAAGGTGTCCCTGCTCATGGCAGGGGGGTTGGAACTAGGCAGTCTTCAAGGTCTCTTCCAACCCAAACTATTCTTTTAACAAGTCTATAAATTTGCTCTATAGTTAGAGAAGAAACACAGAAGAAGAATTTTGCTGGAAATTCTTGGTGGAACTTTTCTGCAATATTTTCTGTGACTTACACATTGTCCAGTTGCCTTTCCAATGATGCTTTGTGGAGGAAGTGGGGGCAAACATCTTATCATGCCCCAGCAAGAATGACTAAGGCTCTCAAACCTGAGCAGCATGCATACTCTGAGAGACAGTCATACAGAGATTTGAGAGCAGCCATAAATTCCTTACCCTGAGCAACTGAGGCATTCTGCCCACACTGCAAAATATCACTGTTAAGAACTTCCCTACTGCGAAGGCAACCCCATGCTGCCAGCAAGGACAGCCTACAAGGGCCGTGGTGGATGCTGCTCCTCCGATGTGCTCCCTTTTCGTAATGCTGCTTGGGGCCAGCCCAGAAATCCTCACCCTCCCCTGCAGGGCACACTAGGAACTACTATGAAATACAAGTTTATCAGTTCTAGACATATGGACGTCAGGCATGAGCATCTGGAACAAAGCAATTTGAGATTGGATTCCTATGAACTGTACTGAGATATAAATCTCTTTGATAGACAACCGTTTTTGACAAGGCATTTCCTGAACAGGATGAGGAATCATGGTTAAATTCCTAGAGACTGATTGATGAGCAGTTCTGGGGAATGTGAAAGAAACATCCTAGGCGTGGGCAAGGAGGGCAGCACTGTTTTTTCTGAACTTTTCTACAAACGTTGCTGTGCAGTAACAACACAACAGATGTAACTGAAAACACTGGATGAGTGGATCAAACATGGAGGAGCTACTTACATTAGGCTAGTGCAAGTTTATGTTTTCAATCTGTATAACTTCGCCATGGATTTAAATCTCAGCAAACAGCCCTCTCTTCCTAGACAGCTTCAAAAAGTCATCTTACCCACCCTTCACTGCAGCATCTCTGTCTGTGAAAATGAAACCAAAAACACTTGTAAAATGACCTGTGATCACTAGATACCTTGTATCTCCATACCATGGAATTGCTGGCAAATAAACATGGCTTTTCTGTCCCATGCACTCAAAGCCTCGGATCTGGATATCAAGTTTGCATGTGCAATACAAAGGGTAGAAAAATCAGGCACACCAAGCTCAGTTACTTTTTTATCCTTCAGCCCAAGGAGCCACAGGGTGTGCATGACCCGGGGTTTTATAGCTCAGGGGGTCTTGACTGGGAAGAAGAATAGAGTCTGCTCTCGTGCTCCACTTAGATCTGCTGGAAATTACCCCTGCCAAACCAGGCAGAGCTTTAGCCTCATCTGTGGCTCACGCTGCCCTCCCCAGCAGCCGCACGGTGAGGTGTCCAGAGAAGTGCCATCGCACTGGAGACCAGCTGCCAGCAGGAACCACCAGGGGGGCAGCACAACTGCCTCCCCTGGGGCTCCTGCCTCCATCCTCTGCCACAACAACAGGCAGGAGGAAAGGAGAGGAGGCAAGACCTTCCACAACACCCTGTGGAGGCAACTCCTCAGCAGCTCGGTGGAGAGGAGCGGTTTTAGTTGCCACGAGTAGAAGATGCCGGGCACAAGAATGAGGGACTTCTACCTACTGCCACTGCAATGTAACTTTCAATAATGAGCAGTAGATGTAAACTGTGGAGTTTCCTACCACCTACAGGAAATTTCTAGTATTAGGGAAGTGTGTGTGCGCTTCTGTGTGAGTTTGTGCACACATGCATGCCTACGCACTTTAATGATATTGGTTATTCCTAGGGACATGGGTGATGACAGCCTCTTGTCCTGCAAGATTTAAAACAAAGAAACAAATTAATCCCTACTTAGTCATCATGCAAGAGAACAGCACTGAGCAAAAAGGCAGCTCTGCCTAGGAAAGCTTGTGGAGCAAGTTCAGGAAACCCCAGCAAATCAAATCAGAAGGTGGATTCCTTTGAAAAGTCTGAGCTCAGTGCCTTCAGTGCCAAGCTGCTTGTTTTCCACAGATGAATTTTGCAGAACCCATTCCTTGATAAAAAGTGACACCAGCAAAGCACAAAAGGAATAACCCTTCTGCTAATTTGGAGAGGTTTTTGGAAGAGCATGTGAATTGTCTCATATAAGCATGGTTCCAGCCAGGGAGACTATGAGATTCACAGCGTGCTGGCATGAGTATAATGAGGTCTAAATCTTGACCTAGATGTTTATCAATTCATGTCACATTCCCACCAGTGGTGCTCAGGTTCAAGTCCACCTCCTCCAAGTTAGCACAACACTATTATTCTGTCATGTTTCTACAGTGTCTGCTAAGAAGCAGATGCAGTGAGGTGATGGTGAAGCTTTGGTCACGTGGGAGCAGAGTAAATTCTCAGAGCCTTTAAAAGGCAAGAAGAGATAAAAGAGAAGCAAGGCTTCCTTGAGGAAGGGATGATGTACGGATATTGCAGTGTCAGGCTATGTAAACACAGCTGCAAATCTCCGTGTAGGGCAAAGGCGCTTTATGGGGTGTTCATTACACATCTAGATGGATATCTCTTTATATGCTTACAGAAAACAAATATCCACATAAAACACCCTTCTGCAAGTGCTACTCTACATTGCAAAGAAATCGTTACAAGTAGGATAAGGGAATACTGTGAAGCATCCAGATCAGAGTGGTGACTACAGGTTAGCCATCCCAAGGAGATCAATGGCATTACAGTCCAGCACTCCGTGGCACCAACGCCAAAGCACCTTCTGCAGTCCTGCCACTGCTGGGCCTTTTAGCAGCAGTCTGAGGCCATCAATCAGCTGCCAACATGGCCATCAATGCAGGGAAGGGTCACCAAAGCAGACAGTAGCACTGCAGTTTAATTGGATGTACAATCGAAACTGGCTCTAAAAGAAATGTGGACATAAAACCAAATAAAATCAGTTGGCTTGGCAAGGGATCTGTCTGGTTTATCAAAACATGCATGGACCTGATAGCTGGGCTTGCTTTCCTGCAGGCAGTCACCAGGAAAAGAAACATGTCTGGAGGCATACTTAACACCAGATTTTGTACTTTTATAGCAAACTCTGTACAGATCGCTCACAACTGCAGCCAGCAGTGTAGCAGTTTGCTGGTTCTCACATCTATTTTCAGCCAGATCAGCACCCTAATCTCCAGCTACATCATCTTGTGTGCCAGAACGAAGAAGAGGGCAGGAACAAGTAGCCCATAAGAAAGCCATATCTCCTTTATGTATCTCTTCAGTGCAAGCTTTACAACCAAACTTCCTGTTAACTTTCCTCTGTGCCTTGCATCTACACCTATGAATTCCAATATCACCTGTATGCACCTTCTTTTCTCTCCAAATTTTTCCAGGATTGGTCAGAAAAAAAAGAAAAAAAGCTAGCTGGGTTGTCAAGAGCTGCATATGGGGACTAACCTGCTGACAAAGCTCCAGCTGAGGGAATGATGAAAACTTCCAAATGAGCCCTCAAGTACTTTTCTACTCTAGAACTGACAGGTGCTGAGTAAAGGGGATGCTTTTAACAACCCCTTGGCCCCGTGGAACAGGAAGAGTAGGACACAGGGGACTGAAGACACAATGGTGTCTCTCTTGCTGGTGGAAATCCTTGATGTGGCTGGCCAAGTATTGGTGCTAAGCCAGCAAAACACAGGTGCTACGCTCCTGACCAGCTTCTTACTGCATTATACACCAATCCATCAGAGCATATTTCTTCAGTACAGGCATAGCTGAAAAATTTGGAAAATAAAGGGATATTAAACAGGTACCCAAATATAGAAAGCTGGGAAGAATATCTGTAACCATCTGTTGGAGGAAATCTAAACATGAGTGTGCATAAGTCCATGGGAGCTGATGAGATTCGTCTGCAGGTCCTGAGGCACCCAAGAGATGAAGTCACTAAGCCACCATCTGTCACTTTTGAAAAATCGTGGCAGTCAGGTGAAGTTCCCGATGACTGGAGAAAGGGAAAGATAACCCCCATTCTTAAAAAGGGGCATGGCCAGCAGGTCAAAGGAAGGGATTCTCCTCCTCTACCCTTCTCTTGTGAGACTCCACCTGGAGTGCTGCATCCAGCCTTAGGGTCCCCAGCATAAAAGGACATGGAACTGTTGGAGCAAGCCCAGAGGAGAAACACAAAGCTGATAAGAGGACTGGAGCACCTTCCCCATAAAGACAGGCTGAGAAAGCTGGGGCTGTTCAGCCTAGAGAAGAGAAGGTTGCATGCAGACCTCATAGCAAACTTCCAGTATCTGATGGGGCCTAAAGGGAAGCTGGAGGGTACCCTTCATCAGGAACTGTAGTGATAGGACAAGGAGTAATGGGCACAAATTGAAGGAGGGGAAATTTAGGTTGGAAAGTAGGAAGAAATCCTTGGCTGTGAGGGTGGTGAGACAGTGGAACAGGTTGCCCAGGGAGGCTATGGATGCCTCAACCCTGGCAGTGTTCAAAGCCAGGCTGGATAAGGCCTTGAGCAACCTGGTTTAGTGGGAGGTGTCCCTGCCTACAGCAGGAGGGGTTGGGAATAGATGATGTTTAAGGTCCATTCAAATGCCTTAACATTCTATGATCGAAGTAGTTATGTAGCATCTATTGCATAACTATCAGGTATGATGGCATCTGTGGGTAACCCTTATTCTTTCCAAACTTTATTTCTGTAGTTTAAAAAAATCCCAGACTTCCTAATCACACATCTTTTCCTCACAGTTGACTTCTCACTTTAGTGACTAACCAGATATACCAACCACTTCGACAGATATTATCTTAAACTGTGGCCCACACTTCACATTCTCAGCACAGCTGCAGAAAGGAGCTCCATTTTATGGTTTAGAAACTGAAGTTTTCAGTTGCAGTAACAATTTTGTGGTCATTATGTATTTTGTTAAGGGGACTCTTATAAACTGCCCCTGCATCAAGAACACTTTACCATCAGAGAGCTGCTGGTGGAGATGCCTGGCTCTAATAAAAGTATTCCACTCCTCCAAACATTATCAGATGAGATGGGAGGTTTTTTCCCTTCTTTACTTTTCCCCTGGGCAGGCTTAGTACCCAACAACCCAGAAACTCCTTCAAGGACAATACAAGGCACTCTGAATCACAGATGTCTCAGACACCCTCATGCCATCCTGCATCCCTTCCCACTGAGGGAAAAGTAGAGAAGGGCAACCGAATCCTCCCCCAGCAAAAACGAGTGGCGAGAGTTGATGTAAGCTGCTTCCCCCTGCTCTTCTCTCCCTCCATGTCCTCCCTGTGTGTGTGGCTCTGAGGAGTGTGGTAAAAGGTGCAAGTTGTCTTGGGAGAAGGAGAAGCAGCATTTCTCACAGCTGAATTTTTGCCAGCATGAGCTGTGGTTCATGAACTCACTCAGCCTCTGGCCCAAGGCTAAGTTCAACTGTGTCTGAGGTCTGATGAAATGCTTTGCATTGCTCTAATATAAATTTTTATTTCAGCTGAGATTTTTTCCAAGGCAGGAGACAATTCCTCTGCCTGACTAAAAAAACAGGTTTTGAATGCTGTTTGCAATGTATTAAAAGGCATTTGCTTTGTTAATTTTCACAAATACCAAATCCATTCTGCAGGCATATAACATGCACAGTAAAAAAAAAGTGATCCATCTAAGGATCACAGAGGTTCTCTTTTTTTGGATTATGTCCAGCTGTGGTGATCAAGATCCTGAACTTTAGGATTTTCTAACTCACACTGAAAACGTTGACTATAAAAAGATATTTCTAATACTAAATGGCTCATTATGAGACAAAAATGTAGTGAGATCTAATGGCTGGAAACTTGGTTAAGAAGATACAATTAATTTTAATAATCACTAACCATTGAGAGTAATTAGCTGCTAGATCAAACTGCCACTGAATAATATTAATTTTTAAAAATCTTATTTTCCGGCTTCATTTAATTGAAACCCTTATAAGATGCAGAAGTTACAGGGCTGATGCAGATATTATTCAGAAAAATGCTATGACCTGCATTCTGCAGGTCAGGCTGGATGATCTAATAGTCCCTTCTGGCCTTAAATCCTATGACTTACAAATCTAGGGTGCTCTCCTTAGAGAGTTTGAAAATGCTTTGCCAACACAAGGTTATAATCCACTGTCCTGCTGCAGGCCAACCACGGCATCACTTCATCGTCCCAAAAGCCATGTTTTATGGCCACCTCTAAAGGGATAAACTTTACTTCTTAGGGTATTAAATATTTCAGAGGAATAGCTAGCAGATCTGATAGATGGAAAGTTTCCCTTTTACGAAGTGAGAGCAGGGCAGATATGCATTATGAATGTCCCTGGGCCAAGGCCCTCTGTCTGCCCTGCAGAAGCATCACCTACTTCTAGGCTGATGTCTTGATGTCACCCAGCAGAGCCACGGTGACCTCAGCTGATGATATGGGCTTTTCCTCACTGAAAGAACAACCAACCTGACCATCTTCCCCACCTCTGTATTACAGGTGAAATGCAGGGATGAAGACTCTCCTGTTTCAGGCACTGCTAAACAAGCAGTGCAGCAAGGCAGTGCAGGCTCTCACCAACACCAGTATTAAAACACAGGCATGTGGATGCCGCATCCCTGGAGGTGATCAAGGCCAGGTTGGACAGGGCTTTGTCCCTGCCCATAGCAGGGAGTTGGAATTATATTTAGGGTCCCCTCCAACCTAAACTATTCTGTGATTCTACGATAATGAGGAATAAATTTTCAATACGCAACTTTAAGCTATACAAGGGTTGCTTATTTTAGTTGCAGACTAACAAGACTGCAGGTTGAATTCGCCTCTATGAAACCAGCTCAAACTTTGGGAAACTTCTCTGTCCCGACACGGTAACACAATGAAGACTGGTTCCAAAGCAGCTCAGCTCCACCAGAAGATGCCCCACTTTTGTGTAGCAGGAAGCCCAAGCCAGCCAGCCAACCTGGCAGACACAGATGAGTTCTTCCCTCCCACCACCAGCACAGCAAGATCCGCCCCCATATGCAGGGTCAGCCAATGCCCAGCAGCTTCACAGGTCTGGTTGGATCCAGACCATGGTCCCTGGCACAGCAGATCTCCAGGGATGCAGCATGGGGTGCTGAGCCATGATCCAGAGCTTTCCTGGACTTCCCGGTGCTACTGAGGAGAAGGATGCACTTCTGAGGACCAATAAAGTCTGGGAAGCCCACAGATATCCACTGAGATAGCATCACCATGCCTGAACCCAAATGCCTCCCCTTTGCAGATGCAAGAAGAGCTTCAGAGGCCTTTCCTGTGTGGCTTATAGAGAGAGGAAGGCTGACTAATCACATACAAACTTTGATAGCGAAATAATTGTGTGAACATCAAGGCTTGGAACAACTGTGACCATACAAACATCTAAGGAATCCAATCATCGCAGTATCAGAACTGCTGAAGCAATGTTTGAGAGCAGAGCAGGGAATGACCCCAGAGAGGATCATCCTAAGCTCCTGCTCTAACAGAGTGTGAGCAGACAGCTTCTGGCACCCATGTGACTTGTGTAAAGTCTCTTGAGGCATCCCTCCATTGCAATAGTCAAACCACAGATCTTATAAAAAGCTGCTGTAGAATGAACACGAATGGTTTTTGTAAAAGCCTGACCCAAACCTGCTGAAGATATTGCATTTAACTTTTGCAATCAAGCCTAGCAAGTGTTTTTTAATATGCTACTGCATTGCTCAGCATGGCCTTTCTCTCCCTTTGCAGTCACATGGCTTTCCTACCGAGTTTTATTTTGACCTAAGGCAGCATTTTCAGCAGGCACACATCATGTGAACAAACCAGAAAATTAACAGGCTGGTGATTTGCTGCTGCTCTTGTTAAGTCAAACAGAGAGAGCATCGTTGTCTTCATAAAGCTCCACTACGAAGAGCTCCGCCAGTGAGAAGTTAGGAAGTTGCTGCTCCAGTCAGATTACCCTTAGGTCTATTGTGAACTGTTCTGTAAGCAAGTAAAAAATGAGGAACCAAAGGTTTTGCTGCCTTGCTGAGCCTCTTTATCTGCTTTGGCCAAGGACCCCTTGCTTCTGGAAAGCTGGGTGCCATTCCTTAGGCTGTGCTCAGGCTTTGTTACAGGATGTATGTGGGAATGGGGTAGGTGGGAGCTGTAAGCAGCAGAGCATTGGCTGCCTCGTCTGGGACAGGGTTTAATGTTTCTGAATCATTGTGCTGAGGATCTTCAAGACTTGGGTAAATACATTAAACATGATAATAAAACGTAAACTGAAACAAACATTCTTCTTTAAATAAGGAATATACCCACTCCAAGTACAACAAATGCATATGCTTTGTCTGGGTTCCCTTTTTGTAAAGAGGGGGTTCATCACCAATATTAGTTTAGAGCAATGTGAAAGGCACATCTACCACAATAGTGGAGCTCTATAAATAACCTAAAATAAAAACACTTGGGCAGACACACGTAGCTAAAGGACTTCATACTTCAATGGGTAAAACCACAAAATACCAAAATAATTAAATCATCCCTCAGAAGCCTTGAAAATAATTGGGTCAAGTTTGCCTATTTTGTCCCCTCCTATTTTATAAGATAATTATGAACAACTCAATACACCCAGTTTCTGGAAGCAAAATTCTGCACATCCTTCTCTTTCCTCTCTGCTTCCAAAAAAGCAAACAAAAGAAAGAATAATTAAGCCTGAGCACAGTTAGGTCTGCAATATGCCACTGGCTTTCCTCCACACAGCTCCCTTTAAGTCAAACCAGCTGATTAGCTCCGAGATGTCCATCTCTGTAGAATCTCTCTTTCCAGAGCCAACAAAAAATGGAATTGTGGTTGCCTGAACCAGAACAGTGCTTCTGGGATTTTTTCATGCACTCTCCCTGTGCAGAAGAGTCAACATAATAGTGCAACATGACAAGATGTTGAGCCACAGTGCCAAGACAACTTGCACACTTTGCATTTTTCCTATTAGAGATGCATCAGTGATTCTGGAAGGGAAGAGAGGGAGAGGAAAAGAGAGAAAATAGTGCAGAACAGTCAAGTCCAGCTCCAAAGCCTTTGTGTTTTCATTTTCCTATCAAGATGAGGTACTACAAGACAGTGATAATTTGTAGCATTCAAGTATTGTAATAAATTTGTCCCTTTAATAAAACTGTTTTCCCAGGAAAAAAAAAAAGCCAAACAAACTGCACACACAAAACAACCAATCAAACACCAAAGCAAACAAAAAAACAGGACAAAAAAAAAAAAGAAAAAAAAAGACCAGAACATTACAAACTACATAGCGTCCTCAACTGCAGACCTCATGCTAAGATGAGCAAACAGATAAAAAACTAAAAGCAAAACCTTCTTTCAGATCCCTCCTTGCAGTTTTTCTGGGAAATATTCCCCCCAGATCACAGTACCAAAAAACCTGTGAGTTCCATTTCTTTTCTTAATACCAGGAATGAAGAAATAGGGAATGTTTTGAATGCATTTTCCAATTTTCATTTTTCTTCTGAACTTAGACCTGATTTTAGGCTGGTTTGTCCAAGCTTCTTTCATTTAAGGGAAAGAGATTTTGTGCTTTATCTCTGCACCTTTCCAAATGAGGGTTCTCCCCAGTGCCAATGCAGGGTGCCTGTTCTGGACCCGAGCAAATGAGCAGCAAAACCCTGCTTGGGTTGTCACCCACCTGCCCAGGCTTAGTGCCCCACAGCAGAGCACCAGGGCCACCACTGCCCTTGGGCACGTTTTTGCAGCCCACCCTACACCGTGACTTCATCTCACAAAGACTTCTGCGACTTCTCACAGGTCTGGAATCCTTTTAATTTGTAGTGATTGAGAAAGGGGTTGCCCATTGCTGATGGGCCTGTTTCTGGGCTGGAGGCATGCACAGATCTGTTCAGTCATAAGGAGAAGGCAATTCATTTTCAGCCTTTTTCACTGTAAATGCATTGATAGGAGTGTGGTATCATTTCTAATGGAAATCAGCTTAATTATAAATTAGAAACATTAAAACCCTCACCAAGGAAAGTATTATTTCATAATTGTTATGAAAATCCTACTGCTCTGCCGTTTTAACACAGTCAACTTAAAACCTCAAGACTGATAAGAGTTCAGTCTCAGTGTTCTTTTTTTCAAGTAAGGAGAAGATATTTGGATTGACTTCCCTCCCCACCCCACTTCTAAAATGTCACTAAATTGCATCACAGTGGTACTGATCCATGAGCTGTATTGTAGATGTTTGCTCTTAAAGGTCCACAAATCCCAGCTGTTTGTTAGGTGACAACCTATGCCTGGGGCCCTGGCAGAGATTATTAACTTTACCATTTAGTTCACTTCCTGACAGAGAACTTTAATCCTCTGAATTATTTTTAGAAGGGCTACATCAAGAATTTCAGAGCTGCTTTATCATCTATGAATCAAGCCTTGGCTGAAAATTCAGATCATCCCTACTTGAGAAGAGCAAACATGTATGTATGTATGGGGATATAACAAATAAGTCCTTCAGACCCATCCTGACAATTAAGTTCATGGATTGACATCCATTCTAAAGATGCAGCAGAAAAAGGACAGAAGGTCACAAGTTACTTTGCAATATAAAGCCTGAATTTAGCCCTGGCACAGCTTTGTTCTATGGAACCATGAGCCTGAAATTTGCCAGACATTCTGAAATGACATGGTATTTTTTGAGCAAAAAGAAAATTAACAGGAGACTTATTTTTTCAATTATGGCTCTGCAAACAGTTACCCTCTGCTGAGACTGACTCCTGCACTGAACCAGTAACATTTCAGCACAGAAACTTTCCTGCAAAAGTAGTTTTTGCTCTGATAAAAATTGTAATATAGAAACTAGGCAAAGAGCTACATTTTTAGATAGAGTTCACTTTTCAGCAAAACGTTTCCTCTTTGGCCTTGCCTTTCAGTTAAAAGTTCTTTTTCAAGCTGCCTTTTTAAAGATCATAACACGTACTCTGAAACATCTGGGCTTATCAGGAAGGGCAAGGTGCTACATCAGATTTTCTTTACCCATCCATAGGGTCACATCCATAGGACCATTAGGCAAGTCCTGCAGACACCTTTAGGGGTGTGGAAGAGGGGGAGGTACACACCAGATGTGCATCCTCACACCCACCTGTGTGTAAAACCTGGAGAAATAGGGTCAGCAAGCACGGCAAGCTCCTTCCTGCTTGGAAGAGCCCATGGCCTCTCCTTGATGGTGGCAAAACACTATTGTCTTGGCAGGGAACCACTGAGCCCTGAACACACCAGGGCTGCAAAAACCTCTCCTCGAGGCTACCAGCCAGGTGCTTCAGGTCCCTCAATTCTTTGGAATTGCATCTGCCAAAGATACTGGTGTAGAAAAATGACTGCAAAAGCAGCAACATGCTGCCAAAAGGGGGAGAGCAACAGGTATGGGATTTGCCCTTCATCGGCTATGGGAATTCCAGCATCTCTTCTGCAGCTCGTTGGGCTGGGAGTCCCAAAAACCTAATAAACTGGGAGCCAAGCAGGCACCGTGCTGGGAACCATGTCCTCAGATCACCCTTTGGTCATGTTTATACATTTAAGCTGTATTCAAATCTTGTGGCCAGCTATCAACTATAAATCCTCAAAGGCTTTTGCACTGTTATAAATGACATAGCATGAGAAATGTTAGATGCCACAGCACAAGTGTTTTCCTAAGCAAAGGCATACAGCCTGGAGCCAGGAATTACTTGTACAATAGAAATGTAAATTCAGTAACCTGAAGCGGGGGTGGGGGAACACAGAAGCTATACAAGTCCTTACAGGGTCAGGTCACAGGGGTAAGTCTCAGGCACCCAGAGGCAAGCAGACAGAAGGAAGGGAAAGTTTCTCTATGAAGGGATACGGCAACCAGAATAACTTCTCTAGAAGTCACCTTTAAAAGTAGAGGAAGAGGTAGCAGAATATCTCAGTCCCAGTAGCAGCAGATAATGAACTACCCCACAAAGCTATCTGGTTGAGGGAATAGCCAAAAAATTAAAATACTTCAAGCTAAGTACAATATTAATAATTATTTTCTTAACTTTATTCTAGTATCACACACCCTCAGGCCTAAGTAAACACCTTTTATCGTTCAGTCTCATCTAGTGAAAATGCTGACTGTCGAGTAACACAAAACAGGGTTTCCAATCCTTCTGGGGTCGAATCAGAGGGTTAGTATGCTTTAACAACAAATGGCTGAAAAAAAAGAACATTCCCGGAGTACCACAAACCTCCACAGAGAGGAGAAAAGCTCCTTCAGGAGCAGCTGGGTGTGGGAGCCCCTCTGATGTTCAGAAGGGGGTGGGAAGGACCCTGGGCACAAAGGGTATCCAGCAGAGCCATGAGCAGTGCTGGGAGCCTCTCCACCTCGAGATAAAAGCCACACACCAACTCCCTGTATAGAAGGAGCTCAGGACACCTACCTGAAGGACCCAAAAGCAGGAGGAGGACCATTGGAACCATCAGGAAGAGAATAAGCAAGAAGACCCCAGCAATCCCATCTCTTGAGCTCAGTAGGAAAACCTTCATCCCCCAGCTGCCTCCCATCATTCTCCAGCCTCTCTGTCTATACAAGTCAGCTGAAACCCATAGCCCAGGGGTGGCTGTCTGAATGGCTCACAACTCCAGAGGGGTAACCCAGCTGTTTTGGCCACACCTGATTGAAAACCCCAATCCTACAGTCAGCAGGACAATGGCAGTGGCCACCTGTTCAAGCTCATACACTGGTGAAACTCAGCTCCACATGCCCACCCTAAGTGCAACTGTAGGAATTTGCATCCTGCAAGGCTCTGGTCTGTTTAATGCATCCTGGTTTCCTTTACAGCATCAAAAATAAAACTTGTTATTTGCTGAGGTTTGGAATGGGGGGTGGGGACCTAACAGCAAGATACTGAAATGTTTAAATAGGTGGATGCAGCAGCGTTTTGAAGTACTGCTTGTTCCTCTCAAGGCTTTGCCCAAAAAGAGTAAAAAAGATTAAAAAAAAAAGGTGTGGCCTTGTGGCTTTTTTATAAAACCCTGCTGCATCAGAAAGTTTGAAATATAAACAGCTGCCTTTATTGACTATATCAGTGCAGCTGGGCTGCCTAATCCTTGGGTAGCAGTGTTTATAAATACTGCTCAGACAGGCAGGTTAGGTCAGATTTTCTCATGAGCTCACCCAGGACGGTTTGCTTTCATGGACAGACACGCTGTTATCTCTTTTAGCAGCCAGCATTTTAACAGCCAGCTTTTGAAAGCCAGCCTCGGTTTTCAAAGAGTCAGTCCTGGGGAGGAGGAGAAGGAGGTGGCAAAGGAGAGGATCTTTCATCACAAACCTGACATGGGAGAATCTGTGCCTGGATTGATGCCACTGGAGAATGTATCATTCACTGTCAGGCAGAGCAGGGCCATTTCCAACAGGCAGCAACGAAGCTACTGCAGAGCCCTGGGCTCTCCCCAGTGGGCATAGGCCTATTGAGGCCAAAGTGCCCCTGGAACCCTGGAACTTGTTTTTGCCCAGCGGGGTAAAGTGTAGCAGCAAAGGATATGGAACTAACCTCCACCCTCTGCATCCCTGAGAGCATCCCAGAACCTGGTAGTCAAGGGATGGGGTCTTCCCACTGCAACACCTCACCATAAAACACCAGTGGGGGAGGACAGAGAGATGGGATGTGCATATTTCAGGGAGAATTGTTCACTTTATCATACAAGCCAGGGTTGTTAACATCAAAGGGCAGCAATGCTTCCAGTTGCACCTCTTGGCACTGTGGTTCCTGGCCCTCAGGAGTATCTATCCCAGTGCCATGGTAACTTCCATGGAGAGCGACATACCCTTTGCTAGAGGAAAGCATCTTACAAAGACAGGATTTACTGTAGAAAAAATAAAATGAAGATGTACTATCAGTAGAGCTTAAATTGTAGGAGGATGACTAATCAAAGCCTAGCTTTGGATGGCCTGTGCCTGGCAAGAAAGTGTTAACCCAAACCTCCACAGTCAAGACACAGAAAATTTCCTTCAGTTCTGCTGCCTTTCAGCCGATCACTACAGAGGGGTTCCAGAATAGCAAACAGGGCTGCAGCCCCAGGGAGAAATGAATCCCTCAGGAGTGAAAGGGGAGAAGTCCCACAGGAAAAGCAGATTAAGGGGTGTTTTGAGGAGCACAGCACAAGGCCTGATGTCTGATGCTGCCTCAGCGCTCACCCCTGCGCTGTCCTCAGCCAGGCGCCACAAGAGCCCTGGCAGCTGCAGGGCACGAGCTGCCCTTCCTGTCAAAAGCCATTTTGTGGCAATCTTGCTGTGGGCATTTGACTGATGTGTCAGGAGAGCCCCGAGGAGATGAGGGAGGTGACATTATTGCTGCTGCAAAAGAAAAGCGCAGATAATGAAAATTGTGGCTGTGTCAACAGTGCTGCTGAGGAAAGGCTTTTTCCTCTCTATGTTTCTATTCTTTCAAAAAGAAAACCAAACCTCTAAGCACTGGCAAAAGAAAATGTATTTTTATGGGAGTTCACTTAAAAATGCATCCAGCGTGAAGCCATTTGAGCTTGCTGGCTCCGTTAGTGTTAAACCCAATGCATCCCTCAGTGAAGGATGCTGGACAAAAGGGCCTTTTCCCACATTTCCTTGTCTGTGGGCCTTTTTCACATTTCCTTATTGTGATCCCAGTGGTGCCAGCCCATCTGAAAAAAAGAAGTTGAAAAAAAGCCACTGTGGCTGCATGTACGCTCAAGAGGGGCCAGTGCATAACAGCTCCCTGAAGAGGGTCTGAGCTCCAGCCACAGACCCAGCCTGGCACAGGCTGCACCCATCAACCCCACAGGGCACAGAAGCTCCCTTTCTTTCCTGAACTCCATCAGGCCTGAGAAAAAAAGGCCAAAGCTCAAGTCTTCATAGCACCCTTCCAACTTCAAGGAAGTCAGTAATGAACAGTGGGACAGGGTTAGTGTTTATCCATTTGGATCACAAAGTGCAGAGGCAAAATCTGCATTTGCCAAAAAAAGTGTGATCCACCGAGATGACTTCTGCCAGAGGGCAAAAGTTGGCTTTAATTTCCAATTGCCAAGAGCTGTAATAAGGGAGGGGGGAGAAGGATGGTCATGGGGACGCCAGAGTTACTAGCCCTAGACCTCGTCAGAGAAGACTTCATCCTTCTCTGGTTCTCTCTCTTAGCCAATTTCAGCTGAATTCAAAGGAGTCTCAGAGGTATAAGTCTCAAAATTAATTGAACTTCCACATGACTGATGAGACACAGAAGTCTGGGAGATTAAGAGATCCCAGGGAAAAGCACACAGCCAAGACTGAACACAACTGGCGAGTGGTTCAGCAATGCCAGGGTCTGGCTGGCCCCTACCTGGACACTTGAGGCCAGCCAGCCAGGGGGAGGGGGCACAGGCACAGCCTTCCCAGGGTCCACCAGGCGTTCTGCTCACGGGACGTAACTTCAAACAATACAGGATATTGCTGGGGAGAGGAAACAATATTTAGAGTAATTTTCCATGACTGCTATCCTAGATGAGGGGCTTCCATGCTTTAGATAGAGACTCAGCATCAAATTCCTTGGCTGCAGTTTGAAGGCACATTATCTAGGCTGAAAATAATCTTTGTATTTTCAGAGGTGGCGGGGATTTGTCTCGTATGCTACACGAACACACCATTTCCAGCACAGCACTGCACACCTTCCTGCAGCAAGTCCCCGTCAGAGCTGTAGGCTTCATGCAGCAAAATCTGGTAGCTGACCACACTGATCCTTTGAGCCTTAAAATAAATTAATTAAAAACGGAGAGTAAGCTAACCACTTTCAGTTATAATTGAATAGGTTTCACATGATCTCAGAATGAATACCCATCAGTTTGATGAGATTACAAGCAAAAAGTGGGAAAGAGAAGAAAAACTTCTTCACTTTTGCTTGTGCATCACAAAGAGAAGAAAAAAAAAAAGAAACAAAACAAACAGATGCAATCTCTTCTTTCACAGCCCATTATACAGATTTCCTGAAAGAAAATACCCAACCCTACAAAGATCTCTATTACAAGACAGATTCATTTCCTGTCACTTCTGACATGGAAGTGCATACAGAAGTAATGAAGGTTTGCTTTGCTTATGGTTTTCTGTGCATAGCTGGTGGAAATTTTTCTTAATGAGCAGTGGGGCATTCTTCTTTGTGAAAAAAATCAATAAATATTTAATTCATAAATGCAAGAGGGGTGACGAGCAAAATATACAACTAATAAAGATAAATGGCTTTCATACTCATGAAGAAGTCTCATAAAGAGTCAGTGGAAAAAGTGTCCCTGCTGAGCAAAGAGAACAAAATAAATGGTGGATTTTATACTGCAAACACAGCATTGAATTAAAAAAAGAAGAAAAAAACCACAACCAAAAAAACCTCCAAAAACACAACAGAAAACAACATTAATGCATCATTAATGTTGAGTGTTTAAATCTACAGAAACCAGCACAAACATAAAGGAAGATCCCTGAGGCAACATTAATTGGGACTTATTATGGACTGTTATTGATAAATGCGTAGTTTAAATTGCATAAACAAATTGCCAAAGCTGTATACAACTGGAATGCAAATAAGGGGTGTGCACTTACATGCTTTTTCTTACACTGTGAGACCCACCTGCAACACGTGCAGTAGGAACAGCTTATGGGTCACCTACAGATGCACACACATGTATATGATACATGAACCTGCACAAGGCAAAAATCCCACCCAATCTGCGGTATCTTTGAGATAAGTTCTCTAGTTATTTGTGTTTATTTGCAGGCACGTTAAAGATGGGGATAACAATGCATTCTTTTAGTGCTTGCATAATTTAATTTGTTTCATCTATTATATCTGAAAATGCTGAGACATGACAAGAATGTAACACTCCCTAAGTGGGAAAGTACTTCTGTTTAGTCATTTCTATGGCCAAATGAAAACTTTGTGTTATTTCATGTCCCATATTGCCAGTAAAACTGCAGCTGAGCTAACATGCTCCAATCCCTATGCCTGTTTTGCAAAGCACAACATCCTGGGGACGTATTCTCTAAATTGCCTGCAAGGCTTGGAACCACACAAGCGCAGCCCAGAGAAAGGGCTCATCCATCTTGCTCTGCCAGAAAGGTCAGGGTCTGTCTTAGCTCCAGAAAGTAACATTGTACCTTATTGGCACCAGGTGGTCACAACTTGGCAAATGGCACTCGAGTTGATGTGGGAGGAGGGGGCTATCATTGGCATCACTGAGATTCCCAGAAACCCCAGGTGAGATCAGATTCCTGCTGCAAGTACGAAGGAAATTGCCCCTCGTGTCCAGGTAGGATATTAACCTTTCAGAGAAGGGGTAAAGTATGAGTGGGTCATCCTCTCAAACAATTCCCATTTCTCAGGGGAAGAACTGACCCTTCTACTGAATGCTATGGCTTGAAGTGGGAATTTTGGTGTCATGCCATTTTATTAAAAATTAAATCAAGCTCAAAAAAGTGATCCCAGACACTTTATCAAGTTACCCAAGGCTGCACACTGTGACAGAACCCAGAGCTGCCCAGCTCCCCCACTGGCATTTCCCATGACTAGCCAGTCTCTCCACACCTTTTTGTGCCTCCTCTTTAATCAGAAAAAATAATGGAAGTGCTCATGTGGTGTTGCATCTTCTTTGCTTCTTTTGCTTCCACGCTCCCCAGCATCTGAGCATGGGGTGAAACAGACAGGGGGGACATTCTGCTTAGATGATTTAACTAATCTCATGCAAATGTACTCAGCAGTCTTGGTACCCATTGTGTTTTCACCTACATAATGGCCAAGACAGCTGAATATTGCTTTTTCCAAGGATAATAGCATTTTTATGCATTATTCCTTAAAGCTTTTTGTGCTCACACACTGAAAAACAGCTCCAGCTGAGGAATAGCTGAAGTCAATATACTTAGTCTCTGTCCAGGTAATTATGCATCCTCCTCCCATGCTAGCTTAAGAGAATATGATAATGATAGGACATCATTAACATATCCATTTTCCCCCCCTTTTCTTATTTTCAGCATGTGGAATGGAAAACTGTAAATAAACATTCATTATTGCATATTTTCTGACTTATATACTGCCTATTTATCCTGCATTTGAGAAACAGGAAGGATTTTGCAGGCAAGACAAAACACAAAAGAACTGGTTTAAACCAGAAAACAATACACTTGCTTCTCCTGGTATGAATTTATGTGATTTACTGATTTCTTAATTGTCTGAATCCAGGGGAAAAGGATAAAAAATCCCCAAACTAGATAGATAGATAGATAGATAGATAGATAGATAGATAGATAGATAGATAGAGATATAGTTTCCTTTATTAATAGAAGCAAAGCCAAACCATTCAATAATGGTAATGGAAGAGTTGTCAGCTCCTCTTCCACATCCCTCACCAATTCTCAAGTTGATTTGCCAGTGATAAAATCCACCTCGATACACTTTTTTTCCAAGGAATCAGGATTGGTCATGAAAATTAATGTTAGCGTTAGTTAATGTTCCCCCTTCAGTTCTGACCAAGTGTTGCTCCTGCTCATGCTCATGGGTTGATCAATACACAAAGACTTTTGAGCAAAGATTGGGATTTCAAATCTGAGACCAAGGGAGCTGGAGGATTTGGTTGGAGGGAGCAAGGTGGGTTGCATATGAGAAGACAATCAGCTCGTGGTCACCCAAACCATTACCTGGAAAAGCTGCAGCAATGTGGCACCTGCAATAACATTCCAGAAAGCCACAACTTCCATATAGATCCAGCATATTAAACCTGGCTGTAAAATGGAAAGATAGTAGACTTGCAAAAAATGGAAGCGCTTGAATTTTGTAATAACCAGCCTTTAACTTATGCTCCTGAGAGAACACTTTGACTGTTGATCTATCTACAAGTGACCTTTCAATCCATTGGCTTCCACGGGCTTTAGGAAACTCCTGCAGATTTTGATGGCTGTTGGCTTATATCCAAGGCCCATTCCTTACAGAAGCATAAAATCCATTTTGATGCTTTAAACAGATACGGAGAAAGCTCCAGTCCCCCCCACCCTCTGACTACAAAAATATGACTGCTTTCATTGTAGGTGTGTCTCATGCTGTTTGATCATTGTTCAGTGTCTTTCAAGTTATTTCCATTAGGAGGAGAAATTGCTGAGGGATTCAGGTAATTTTATGTAAAGCTGATTTTGAAAAGAAAAATGAAGTACAAAAGCCTTGAAGACAATCTGAATCAAATCAGAGATAAATTCTTTATAATTTTCTAGCCTGCACTCATACTTGTTATGAGAATTTTCAGCCATTCTCTCCAAATTGTATTTCCAACTTTTTTTTCTGTCTCCAGGACTTTCTAGATCCAATTTTTCCTGCTTGTTTCTTGGCTACTCAGGCCAGGAACACACTGTGGTAACAGTTATCTTATTGCTTAGATCTTAATTTAAGACCGAGAAAAATCTTTTCACCTTCCTTTTGCTTCTTGTTAATTATCCAGAGCCTATGTTTTGGGCACTGAACCCATTCACATTTATTCCAGAAAAGGAGATTATCATCTTCCTTCATGTTTCCTGAATGAAAGACATCATCACACTGACACGCTTTAATTAAGCTTAAACCAACCACCAAGAACTTCAGACATGTTTTAAGTGGGATTATATCAGCAGAGATAAAATAAATTTAAAAAAAATAGAATATGGAGCCAAAAAGCTTCCCAAAATAGAAAGAACATGCAACAGCAGCATGTACTGCTCTGTGGTGATGTAAAAGCCCACAAGGATTGAGTGAATGCCTGGTGAATGTACAGTTGCCATTGCTCCCAGGCATCTGCTGGAGATGAGAGGGGTAACTCGAGGAGCAAGTCACTCTGACAGTGGATATAAGCCCAAATATTCTCCTTTAGAAGGGATAAAAGGAGAACGCAGTGGACTTCATTTGTAGTTCTAGTTTGGTAAATTCCACCCAGGCACATGGAAACATTCCCGAAGTGTTACATGGAGACCAAAACCAACTCCATCTCAATGACCCTCATTTGGGCCTTCAACTTTTGTTTAACACTTATGCTTCAGAGCAGCCTCTTCAGCCTCCAGCTTCAGGAAATTACAAATACACTGTAAGAATGTGGCTTGTGATGAGGCAAAGTTACTAAGAGGACTCTTGGTGGGTGTAAGATGAATGCTGGAGAAGAGAAAATGAAAACACTGTTAGGAAGTTGGGGGTTTTGTTTTTTGGGTGGGGTTTTTTTTTGTTGGTTTTTTTTCTGGCTGAATCCCATTTTCAATTAAACCATTTAGTGAAAGCAACATTTGGCCAAAGTAGAGCGTGATTTTCACAGAACAGCAATAAAATATTTAGCATGTTTATGTTCCCAAAAATTAAAAACAAACCAGAACAAAATGCACAAAACAAAACATTGTGCTGAAATGGGCAGATGAGGCTAGTCTTTTGCTAGAATACCTCTGGTTTTGCCCTTTGTCTGAGAAATGCTAGGCAACTGACAATTCCCACTTCATCAATAGGAGCTGGGGATGCTCCATCTGTGATGAGCTCTGATCTGTTTACAGTCCTGCTTACAGTTGCCATCCAAATTTAAAAGCATTCTACAAGAAAGCTTTTCCTGTTTATAAGTTCACTTAGCCAGACTCTGGTCCTCTCAGTAACTTAAGCACACATTTAACTAAAGTGCAGGAGCAGATTCCTGAACTTAAGAGAGGCCCTGACACTGTAAGCAGGGCCAGGTTGTTTGAAGTTAAGCACATGCTTAAGTGCTCTGCTGGATTTTTGCCCCAGCTGCCAATCTTTTATAGTTAATCATTTATCACCCCGCTTATGTTCTGGTAGTTATGCTTCAGTGTGCAAATATGTAAATTGCTTTCATAAAACTCCAAGCACTGAGCACAAATAATGCTTCCTCAGCCCTTTGCAGGAGTTCTCCAGTCCTGTGACACCTCAGATAGATCAAGCGACACTTAGAACTGGCAAGAAAGTTACTTCTCCCTTAATTAAACAGAATCATTACCACGTTCGTCTTCTTAATGGTAAGGCGCATTCACAGACTTGCAAAGTAAGCAAATAAATAATGCCAGTTAGCTCTAACCTGACAAGTATCACACATTTTGCCTCTAGAAGCATGTACACCAATCCATCTTCCTCCTCCACTCCAGAAGTGAGAAAGGGATCAAGTTGTCAAACGTGTCACAAGGATATTTGCATAACTTTGGCACAGATTAAGTTAAAGCACTGCCTACAAGGGTATTTGCAACGCATCACAAGCTAATTCTCCCAAACACCAGTGACCATTTAATTTTTCTTTCCCTCCTGAGGTTAATTGCTCTGAAGTACAGGGGAATGTCCCCTCCACTTACCTGTGCTCTGTTGCTTTGTATTCAGAAAGCTTACAGCTGCCATGATTTTTCACAAAGAATTAAAATTGCCATGAGGAGAGAAAATATAGTTACTGCTATTCCAATATATTTATTGGAATGATAGGCAGCAATGGTGCCACACTGAAACAGAGCCTTAAAACACAATTAGTTGCAGTTCTATAAATTGCAGAGCCAGTTATTCTGCACTCCTGCCCGTGGGCCTTCCATGCACCCACTAATGAAATGGCTGCTTTTCCCCAGATGTCAGGTACTTTTGCAAGAAATGAGCAGCAGGAAGGGAAAATGACAGATTCTGTTCCCTTGCTCTGCAGAGCAACTTTTTGTAAAAATTTATTCTCTGTCAAGCAAACTGCCTGAAAAAAAAACCCACAGTCAGCTACATTTTCTAAGAGGAAGCATTGAACTCAATGCTCAGATTGAGTCATAATAAAACTAATTAATGCTGACAGCTGGTCTCACAATCATTACTTGTAAAAAACCAAACCTCAAGCCTTAAGTATAAATTAAAAAGAAAAAAAAAAACCCTCCTAAACAAACAAACAAAAAAGTAGGAAACTAAGCAAACAGACTCTCCCATGAAAGACCAGCTGCCATCATGACCCACTGAACAGGACAAAACTCATCCCCTGAACTGTCCTGGGTTTGGGCACTGACTGCAAAATGCTCCTAAGCTTCTGCTGCAGAGTTGGACGGGCAGGTAAGGTCCTGGTCCACCCAGGACACAGACCACTGGAGGAGCGAGGGTAGGAGGGATCCTCAAGGGGAATCCTCATGCTTGGGAAAAAGAAATCTTAGGCAGGGTTCACTGCATGGCTGTTTTTTGGGAAATAAAGCCCCAGGAAATGAGGAGCTTTAGACAAATTTCAGAAGGCTTGTGTTCAGTTCAGGTCCTGGACGAAGATTTGGCCATCATCCCAAATACTGGGAGGTTTTCCTGCACTATGTAATTCTTTAAAAATGACATGCATATTCATTTCTTCTTTTGTCTGTAACTACCAGTTAATTACCAAGTTGCATTAAAGCAAGTAAGTTTGTAGCATTTTAAAGGAAATATAATGCATTAATGTTGGTTAGAAGAGACATAGAAAGATACCACTTGTATGAAAAAATGCATGGTGGTGAAACAGATATTCTCCTTTCACAGTAGGTCAGATATAACAAGCCCTTGATGGAAAATATCCACTCACTTCTAGAGATCTAGTGAGATGGAGACACAAACATCTGAGCAGCTAAATATAGTTCTGGGTTGCAGTGCTTTGTACAGTAAGTTCTAGTGACTCTTAACTTAATATGGAAATTGATACAAAAATAAAATCACAGCATTTTCAATGCCTGTCTCTGCATGTGTGCTCACCAGGACTCACACCACCAAATTTCAGCCTCTGTTGAAATTACTCTGAAGTTTTTGTCTTGCACTGCCTCACATGCCAAGAAGGCAGGATAATGATGTCCATCACTAAAAGGCCTCGTCTATTGAGATACACAAAGGTTACTCCACAGAAAGTCAATATGAGAACTGAACTGAGAATGCCTTGTCCTTCAGCATTTCTGCAAGAGCAATAAGCTAAGTTTAATTAGAGGAGTCTAGGTCTTGGTCAGAGATTTCTCCAGCCATAAACGCCAGTGCTTCAATTTCACAACATTTGTTATTGGACATGTGCCCTTTGGATCAGCTTGGGGTTGCTGAAGCTTGGAGTCAGGCATAGGCAGGTACTGCTGGAGCAACACTGCAAACCCCTCGAGAAGGAAGACAAGGCAGTGGTAGTGACATGGCTTTCTCATATTTCTCCTCCCTTCTTGCTTTGAGACAAAAACACTGGACCTGGGTGTGATTGCTTTTGCAGTGATTTAAATTTAAATTCCCCAGGCCTGACTGCACTACCCTGTCCCTTGCTCAATCACTGGCCCCAGCATCAGGTGTGCAGGACTTAGAGGCTGTACACTGGGTCACAGGACAATTCAGGTCAGGAAGGACCTCCTTGCAGCAGAGGCAACACCCTCAGAAGAAGGGTGCAGGTGGTAGGAAATTCAGAGCAGAAGTGGGCTCCATCCCTGGTCTTGTCCCACTGCAGTCACAGATGGCTGGGGAAACTTGGTCTGGTGCTTCCTCTCCCCATCTCAGAGAAAACACTGGAGATATCCAACTGTTATTAACAGGTTTGTCAGCAGTGGTGACCTGAGTGAAAGGTAAACCTTTAAGTCAGCTTCACTTTAGGTAACACTAGAGGCATTTGCTCTTACAACTCATATGGAAAATAAAATGCAAACCAAACAAGGTGTGCTGTCATCTGATTTATATTACCCACCTTCAAAGCTAGAAAGTTATGCCAAGCATAAGTCAATAAATAAACAAATAAGAAAAATATCAGCAAGCCTGGTTTCAAAGGTCATGGGAAGAGGGAGAGTGCCATGCTTTCAAGCCTTCTCCTTCCTCTTTTCAGTCCTCAAATGCTAAAATACTGTGCCCTGCCCTGGGGTGAGGCGGGAGCCCTTGCAGGAAGCAGCTGAATTCAGAATGTCTGTAAGCTGCTGAACTGGATTCAACACTACATATGAACATAACTAGTCCAAGAGAGACCAGTGAGAACTGCAAATAATTGGCTGTGATGGTCAGTTCCAACTCACCACAAGTCCTGTCTCATGGATGGATAACCAGATCTGGGGCTGCACCACACACCAGGCAGCTTTGCAAGACAGGTTCCCAGATCTTCCCCAGCCATGGCAGCTCACAAAGCAGCTTCCCAAAGACAACACACAGGAGAAGGAAGTTTTTCATCTTCAGGCTGGATGAAGCCATGTGATGATAGAGAAGGGGGCATCTGGAGCTGTCCCACCACTGTGACACACAGCACACCCCAGAGCAGGCGCAAGACAGAGAATCCTCTTGTCCCTACCACAACTAGAGCTCCCAAAAATATTCTCTTCAGCTGGCTCCTGATCACAGAACCCCACATCTATCAGATGCAGAAGCAAGCATGGCACCTTCCATGTTCTCATCTGTTTTGCCAAAGACATCTGGGAGAAGTACCCCCACCACTCCAAAGCTATGGGAAAAGGGAGTGCAGGATTCACACAGAAAAATTGGAGAAGTAATGAGCATCACATCCTTACAGATCAGCTAGGGTGGTAGGAGCTGAAAAAATGTTTGCATTGTGGCTTCTCCACACCAGACAGTGCAGTTTAAGGTTTGGGTGAGACTCTGAATGTTCATTCATATCTTTGTTCTCATTCAAGAATGTGAAGACTCTAGCAGACTTAAAGCTAATGGCACGGTATGCACTGAAATCGCCAAAGCTTGTAAAATCTGATTTACTCTGTGAGGGAGAAGTTATTTAGCTTGAGTCACAAGAGGTCTTGATATAATCTAAGCTTCATCATTTCTAAAGAAACAGCTCACTCCCTGGGCAGATATCAAAAGGCTGCTGTGTACAGCCTTGATAACACAAAAGCAGAGAACAATTCCTAGCACTGAAGATTAGAAGACCTTTGTATCAGCTGCTCTTCAGTACAGTTTCTCTTGCATTACACCACCTGATGAGCACTCTAGGTTTATGGTTAGCTCTCAGAGATCCATGGATCTGAAATCGAGAACATAGAAGCTTTGAAAGGTTTTTAGTTAAAAAAAAAGTTGTGCAGCCCATGGCATAAACAACCATGTTAATCTACCTGCCTTTCCCTGTCTGAGGTTTTCACTCTCTGGAGCTTCTCCTGCTGCAGGAGTCAGAGAGTGTGCAGCTCTGCTACAGGTGAAAGAAGGCAGGCAGAAGGGCTTGGGGTAACTCTGCCTTCATGCCCTTCACAGAAAACATGGGCTGGAAGCCTCTGCTGGCTCAAAAACCCCCCTTCTGTGGCCTGAGTCCTCTCTGTACCCCATGAATAGGGATGATGATGCTTGAAGACCCACAAATAGAACAAAAGAAAGCTTAAACCAATCCAAGCACAAAATTTCACTCCCTACCTTAGCTGCTGAGGTTGGGGAGCACTTTTTATTTCTGATGCCATTTGTTTCTGGAGAAGAACATGCATCTGTGGGAGGGAAGAGTTGACTTTGTCACACACCCCATGGGGCTGTGTAAAGTAGCTGAGTGGGAGAATTTTTGACACCTCTCCGTGTTGGAGTCAACCCAGAAGTGCAGGCCAAGACTCCAGCAAGAGCCTCCCGTGGGGAGACGTGAGAATAGCACAGCCAATCCTGCCTCTCCGTGAGAGCTGCTCTCCAGCACTCCCGTGGCCTCCAATAGAAACTGAATTCACAAATGGCACAGAGATGCAAGGAACCAAAGGGGGAAAGGGAAAGGTCACCTGAGGTTGCTACCACCATGGCCCAGGAAGAACAAATGGCAAACAAGGACAAAGCCCTGCAGAGCAGCACAGGGAAAAACAACATTCATGTAGCAAATATTCCCCTGTGCTCATTGTCCCCTTTCTTCTCTTACAAGGAAGGATGTAAGAAACAAAACCCACTTTGTAGAAAAAGCTGCTATGGAAACCACAAGCAGAAAGAGTAACTGATGCAGGTTGTACTTTGTCCATTCATTTCCCCTTGCCTGCATACCGGAGTAGATTATTCCTACTACCACAGACGAGCAGCACCAGGTGCAGTGGGCTGAGATGGTGTTTTATTACCAGCCCCCTGTGGTAAGGAAAGGCATCAGCCTTGAGCTCCTCTGCATTCTCCCAGGGATCCTGCAGTGCCAGCAGTATGTACCTCCTAACAGGTAGGATATCCACTTGGTCTTGTCATAGATAACAAGCAGTTTTGACAAGCTTGCAGAAGGTGTGACTTAAGGGTGGCAGCCCTGTGAATCCCACATTCCTACGTTTTTAGTCAATTTCTTCACATCACACCAGTGCCAGCTGTTCCACTGCTCCCATAAGTGAATTTGTTCTACAAACAGTAGTTCTGTAAAGCAGTCACTCCAGCAATGGAGACTGGGATGGTCAATGGCTTACAGCATTGTGTACTGAAGGGACAGCACTGTGGACAGAAGTGTCAAGACATCAGTTTGGCCACACAAAGCTGAGGATAAAGTACCCACAATGATATTACTATATCATTCTGTAGATGCTTGTGGTGTGAGGCTGAGGCGAAGATAGCTCTCCACAGCAGACACTCACTGGATCCTGGAACAAGTGTGGCACATTCCATGCCTACACACAGACTTTGCTGTAGGGGCAACTTTCCTGCTGCTCGTGGTTGCTCCTTGCCTTGGCTGTAGGGCACAACCACCAGCACCAGGCACATGCCCACCTTTACGTGGGCTGTCTGCAGGTGCAACCTGTAACAAACACAAAATACCTTCTGTGACTGAGGCCAGCTGTGAGGCAATATGCCCAGTGGGACTATTGGACCACTACCTAGAGGAAAAAAATCCTCCCTTAACAGTACTCAGACACTCTCACGAGGCACTCTGAATGCAGTCTCACGGATGACTGCAGGCCCGTGATGCTATTTCTTTCTAGAACCCAACAAGCAGATGGAGGTTTGTGACTAGTTTCTCCCAGCCAAACTTCCTGCAGAGGGATGACTAGTTTTCTGAGTGTTAAACAGACATATGACCATGGCCAAATGCCAGATGGCTGGAAAGAGCACTAGAGCAGCCCTCATGATGTATGTCTAGCCTTGACTGCCAGCATCATGCACCATATGTATCAGCTCCCACATAGAAAGGCCTGGGTGCAAGTTAAGGGTGTGACACATGGATATTACATAGCGTAATTTTTAGTGATTTCATTGTAGAATGGGCCGGAATGAACAACATTTTTTCTTTTCCTTGCTACTCATTTGTAATCAGCATACAGGGAATCTGCATTAGAGTCATTGTGTAGCCATCACTGATGCTTGTAATCAGAAGCAGAACCCAAGTGAAAAGGAAAACAAGGACAAAAAGAAAAAAACCTCCACATGGCATCGCTTTCTGCAAATTGGCAACTCCAGCTGCAGTTTCATGACCTCTTTATGCTGATCTAACTCTGGGCTGCTTTGCAAACAATCAGCCCTAACCTTCCTGCCCACCCTGTCATGAGCTGGCCCAGGGAATTTGACTATTATTTAACCAGGTTCCTTTACATTTGGATCAGCTACATGAGTGTCATACTGCTCAGCCCGCCCAAGCTCAGAAGGCAGCAGGAGAGCACAGTCAGCAGCAGCAATTCACAGGGGGATGAGCTGAAAGATGTTGTCTTACAGCAACAGCCTCACAGCACACCAGCCTTAACCTGCCTCAACATATTCTCACAGGCACGCTGACACGGCTTGCAGAAAGCACAGCCCATTTCAGAGATACTCCAAAGGATGTGCCACATCACTTACACACAAACCAGTGATCTGCCCAGACTGATTTCATTCATGCTTTAGCCTGGGAGCTGCTTATGTAAGACATGAAACAAAGCTAGAACTTTGCAGGCTGCTAATGAGAGTATGTGTGAACAAACAGCTCGCAGCCAACTTATAACAACAAAAAAACCCACTGCCCCAAAAAACCCAACCCAAAAGACAGTTGCCTATGTATTTTAAAAGGACTTTTGTTGTTGTTTTAATTTTCAAGAAATATGTATGCTTGAAGAATAAACAGAGGCTTTTTAATTCCATATTCCCATTGGTGTTTAAATGGCAAACCTCAAAGGCAAATTTCAGTCACATGACAGTGTTTAATCTGTATTAGCAGAGCACTCTGATCCGTGGATGGGATTTTGGCAATCTAGACCCATTAACTCTTATTTACATTCCAGAGCTGGAGGTTGGTTCAGAAGAAGCCTGAAGATGCTTTATCATGTGGAATGGTGCTTAGTCCTTCTGGGAAGTCCAAGTCTCTGTGTAGTTAACAGCTGGGCCAGGCCATTCATCACCATCATGAATATGGTCAGTGACATCACCAGCACATAGTGGCTGATGCTGCAAGGAAGAGACAGATTAAAAAAGTGAGAGAAAAATACAAATTTGCAAAGTAAAGAAAAAAAACCCTGACATGAAGAACCCTCTGAATATTTTTTTTTCATTTCAAGTAGGCCTGATTGTTCACCTAGGATGTAATTTGATATAAACCGCTCTTAAAAGACAAGTATTATAGCAGCACTGTCATGTAAAAACCCAAGTCTGTGACAAAATAAAATTGGTGAGGGACAGCCAAAACCACAATGGAGTGTACACCAAGCGAGTAAGAGGTACCAGGTGTACTTTTCATTCAAATGGATAATTCAGTGTATGCAAGTAAAACAACTGCAAAACTTTGATTTGCTGTCAACTATAACACAGAGTCTAGAGAGAACTTGCCATCAGGCAGACATTCCTTGGCAGTAAGACAACTCAGATATTTATTTCAAATGAAGTGCAATTTTCTAGAGAAAACACTATTCTAGTAGTGTTTAAGTACTAGTAGCTTTAAGAAAAAAAAAAAAAAAAAAAAACAAAACGAAAAACCACAGACAAAAACAAAACCCCATTACTTTTTCACTCAACATTGCTAAAATCTGTAGAATTCTCTGCTGTGGTAGCACATGTAAAGAGAATAAAGGGTTCAAGAGTGGCTAGTAGACACAATATGAAAATGCAGCTTCTGGATTAGGAAGTTCTTAAGCCACTAATAATAAAAAGGCTAAGAAGCAGTGAGCTTGTTCTCCACTTGCTCAAATCCTGTTACCTGATGTTCACTGGTGTTGGAGATGGGCTATTTAGAGTCAGACTGAGATTTGATCTAGGACGTTTAGTATTCTGTGTTCAATGGGTTCAAGGCCCATTTGGAATTAAATTTGGCTAAGGATGTCAAGAATAACAAGAAGGGCTTCTTCAAAGACACGAATAACAAAAGGAAAACTATGGAAAACATGGGCCTGCTACTGAACGGAGCAGGGAACCTTGCAACAGAGGCTGCAGAAAAGGCTGAGATACTGAATGCATTCTTTGTTTCAGTCTTCACTGCCAAGGCTAGCTCTCGGGAATTCCTGACCTGGGAGATGAGGGAGAAAGTCTGGAGGAAGGCAGACTTTCCCCTCATGTGGGAGAACTGGGTTACAGACCATCTAGTCAAACCTGAAATCCACATGTGCAGATGCCTCCTCAGCAAGTTCACTGATGGCACAAAGCTGAGAGGAGTGGCTGACACCCCAGAGGGCTGTGCAGCCCTTCAGAAGGACCTCGACAGGTTGGAGAGATGGAGATGGGCAGAGTGGAACCTTCTGAAATTCAGCAAAGGCAAATGCAGGGTCCTGGCCCTGGGGAAGAACAACCCCAAGCACCAGGACAGGCTGGGCACTGACCTGCTGGAAAGCAGCTCTGCAGAGAAGGACCTGGGGGTCCTGGTGGACAACAAGCTGTCCATGAGCCAGCAGTGTGTCCTTGTGGCCAAGAAATCCAAAGGTATCCTGGGGTGCATTAGGAAGAGCATTGCCAGCAGATCGAGGGAGGTAATCCTGCCCTTCTGCTCAGCCCTGGTGTGGCCAGTTCTGGGTTCCTCGGCACAAGAGAGACATGGAGCTCCTGGAGCAGGTCCAGCTAAGGGCTATAAAGATGATCAAGGGACTAAGAGACTGGGGTAGCTCACTTATAAGGGACAGCTGAGGGAGCTGAGCCTGTTCAGTCTCGAGAAGAAACAAGTGAGAAGGGACCTCTTCAGTGTCTGTAAATATCTGAAGGGAGGGTGCCAAGAGGATGGATGCAAGCTCTTCTTGGTGGTGCCAAGCAACGGAACAAGAGGCAACGGGCACAAACTGGAACACAGGAAGTTCCACCTAAACATGAGGAAGAACTTATTGTGCAGGTGACTGAACACCTGCCCAGAACAGGCTGCCCAGAGAAGCTGTGGAGTCTCCCTCCCTGGAGAAAAGCCATCTGGACACAACCCTGAATAATGTGTTCTGGGGGACCCTGCCTGACCAGAGAGGCTGGACTAGGTGACCTCCAGCGGTTCCTTCCCACCTCAACCATTCTGTGATTCTGCATGATCTGAGTCAGGTACTGTTAAAGTAAACCACTAGTTATTCAGAACCCAGAAATCTTCCAAAGCCAGTGACATTTCAAGTTAGAGCTGCAGATGAAACACTGCTGCACCTGTGCCCATTATGCATCCAGTGTGGCTTTGTTTTCCTGGGACTACTGAAGAAACTGGCACTCTGACATGAGAGGTACCCATACCTCCTCATGCACCCATACTTATTACTTCAAAGTAGATGGCTCTTTAGGACACACAGAGTAACTTCAGACTCGATGAAGTCTGAATTTAGTCACAAAAAAGGATTGCAAGGAATGCTTGCTGGCTTAATGACCTGGAATTTCTGCCAGAGGACTCATTCAGTTTGAGAGTTTAGCCACAAAAGAGCAGTAAAGCTCATAATGCCGTCGCTATCAATCCTCACAACCCTGAGACTGTGACAACTCTGGCGCTAGCCTAGCACAATTTAGCCCTGTGAAGTGGAGAAGCACCAGCTCTCAACAAAGCTAGGCCACTAACAAGTGTGAGAGCATAAAAATAATCCAAGAAGTTCCTCCACATACTGGGTGCTAGCAACCAAAGGACCAAAGTGTATAGAGAACATGAAAACAGACTTGATGCATGCTGTCAGATTTTTCTGTTTCAGTTGAGTCTGACTAAAACATCTCACAAATGCCTTGCTCAAAATACACAGTTTTAAGAACTCAGTTAGAAAAATCCACCAGCACAAAAGGGCTCAGACCTCAACAAGCATAATGAGCGGCAGAGCAGCACATCTTCAACAGCCAAGCTACTGGCTTGTTTCTGTGGGAAAGGTGTAAGAAGACATAGGGAGAGCATGAAGTCAGGCACAAAGCCTACTGTCACCTGGGCAGTGCACTTTGGACTTCATAATTCACAGCACATGTACAACAACAAAGATAGCACAATTCCCTCAAGAGCTGCCCTTGAAAGACCACCTGGGTGTGCTACAGCTTTGGTTTCAGTTCTTCATGGGAAAGGACATATTGGCAGACGAAATTCAAACCCTTCCTGCAGTTATCTTCATGGCACAATATGTCCTTGGGGGCTGTACATGCACTGCAGGTAGATAAGGTTGCTGGCTCTTAGGGAACAGCCACTCTGGTAAATAGCTGGACACTTAGTGTCTCATGCCTTATTGGTAAACCCTCAGCTTTCCTTCTCACCTGGCACCAGAATTATAGTTTTTCATGGAAGGACCAACACCACTTTCCTTGTAACTTTCAAAGAAAGCTTGAGTGAGAAATCTGAAAATCATGTGCCAAATGAAGACTCTGCCTTTATTCCCATAGATACTCCAAGACCATCACAGACCATGCATTCTCCCCAGACAGGTATCTGAGTTCCCGTGCACTCCCTAAAAGGAGCTCTTTCAGATGTGATCAGTGATTTGGCAGTGCATAGGGAGGGACTTTCTCAAAGCAAAAAGGTCTCTTCAAACTCTGCTTAGCCATCTGTCAGTTGAGGGACTGGATCCTCCATACTTTTTTAAAGAAGAGAGTTTGCACACACTTCTCCCTTGCTATACTGCAAAAGGCTGCACAGTTAAGCTCCTTTAATAAAATATCAAACGTTCAAAGATAGATCTGTGTATCTATTTATTATGTCATAGAGCACAATTAAGAACAATTTCAATCTACTTGTCATGTAATTACAAACAGCCAGCATCTCTGGGATGCTCAGCAACTGGTACTGCACTGCCTGGGGCAGCTCTGCCTGGTAAATTACTTCCTAGGCTAGAGTAATGCTGTATTAAAACAAAGAAAACAAGACTCTTAAAGGTATAGGCCACAAAAGCAGTGTCAAAATCTTGATCCCTATACAATTCAGAACCTGCACTCTTGACTGGATCTGTAGTTACAGTGAAGGAGGTAATTCTCAAAACAAGCTTTCTGTTTTGAGAAACAAACCTGAGCTCATGAGAAAAAGGAGTGAGATTCTAGGCTCCAGACAAATTAGATCCACGTGGAGGAAGAAGAGCCATTAAACAGGTACAAAAGAACAGCATAATGGGGCACAGTGGGGCAATGCTTATAAAGGATGAGATGGTAGAGGTAGCAGGTGTAGGGGATCATGGATGATCTACAGTAAGGCAGCACTGGTTCAATGGAAAGGTGAGTATGTATGGATCAATGTCAACAGGCAAAGCTGTTGATAGAAAAAAAAAGAAGGCAAGAAGAATCAAAGACAAGAAGAATCTAAGACATTAAGAAAATGAGAGGGGTAAGTGGTGGGAATCAATCTTGCTCCAAAACTTGGCTTTCTCCCAAGACAGGCTAATTCCTAAGATGACAGACCTGATTAGAAGCTGGAAAGACAAGAAGATGGAGTAAGTTACCATAGCAATTAAAAAAACTAGAAACAAAACAAGTAAAAGAAAAACAACTTGTGCAAGGACTTGGTTAAGTATGCTCCAGAAGAGTCTGGAGACATTATTTCTATATGACATGCTCCTTGAACTGTTCCCAAGCACACACTGAGACACCCCAGATTTAGATTCTGAATTTTATGTTTCCTGCTTTTTGAGCCAGGATGCCATACCCTCTCTCCTCAGTTTCACCAAAAACACATCACAAAACTTTTGTTTTAACAGTCAGAGCTAGAAGCTCCAGCACTCCAACACTGAAATCGATTCCGTTATCCCTAAAACCTAAAAAACCAGTTCTGTGCTTTATCTATGTCCCCTGACCTTTGAAACTGCAGAAGAACAGTTAAGATCATATCTTTATCTTCCAGCAACTATAAAGAGAAGGAATAGTACAGTATGTGTCTGTATGAAGCTATGTAATAGCCATATAAAGAACCTTTAAGGTTTATCTTTACTATCAGGTTATACAACTATTTACAAAGTGAATATACTGTAAAGATATGGTAGGCTTTAAAAGCTATTTCTCTCTCTTTCTGGAAATCGACAGATAGATAAACACCTTTTAAGCTGCAGAGAAATTATTTTAGTGACAAAGAAGCTGAAAAGCTAGCTATTCCATTTGGCTGTTATTCAAAAATAAAAGGATCTGTCAGAACAAACTTCTCATAATAGTGTATTACACATTGATACACCAAAAACACTAGGAAAATGACATTATTATTTTAAAGAAATTTAACGGTGTGTTCTTCTGGGGCATATGATGCAATTCAGGTTCCCTCAAGGTATATAGGTAGAGGGCAAGGTTAGCAGACCTTAGAAGCTTGTGTAAGCTGCTGCTTTGAGTTCCTCATTCATTTCAAGATTATTATCCCATTACTATATCAAAACAATGAAAGCACTCTCTGAAAGACAAGTTCACATTGATTTTGGCATGACCATTAAGAAAAGGGGATAGAAAACTTTCTAAGAAGACATAAATATTTATGGTAATTGATAATTTACTGAGAGGAGGGAAACAGTGGTGGAGTGATAATTTGCTGAATGTGGTAATACAAGACTGTATGTTGGATCTGTTGTTCACTAATGAACTGCAAGAGTAGAAGAGGTAGAAATCTGTTTCCATTCAAAGGCAATACTTATGTGGCATCGTGAATTCCACTGGGAGAATAAAGATATATTGTTATGGCAAATGTGAGAGATGGTAAATAGTCATGTGGTTAAAGCGATGTAGAATACGATGCAAAAGCCAGGAGTTAGGGGTGAAAATTTTAAAAATAGAAAATGTCAGTTCAGTAAACAAACCTTACTTTCAAACAGTGAGATCCACTAGGAAAGAAAATATCAAGGTGAAAAAGCAGTAAAGGTCTTTTTATCACCAGGGATTTAAAGCCATCTCATCTACATGAAACTTGACTATTGGATAAACCAAATATTGCCTAATGAGTCTCCTACTCAACTTGCATATTCTTAGTAGAGAGAGAACATACAAAACTTTTGAACTGTGGTAATTAGAAAATCCATGGAAAGCCCATCACCACAAAAAAGGATTGAGTAAAAAAACATATATCAAAACTTTACAAATGTGGCACATGCACTGCTGGACTCTGAGACACTTTAGAGGCATGAATCTCCACCAGGCAATTAAGCTGCTGCTTTTCCAGCTCTGATTTCACTGATGTGGTAAGCAGTCATGTAACATAAACCCAGATATTTTTGCTGGCACACACATAAGCCCTTCCTANAAAAAAAAAAAGAGAGAGCAGCTGTCCCTAAGAGTGCTCCTATTCTTTGTTCTGTGAAATCCTACACAGGTTTTGTTGAGATGCAAACAGTTGGGGGGAAAAAAAAAAGAACCATAATTTCCTTAACTGACTCAGCCTTCTCAGGAAAGTTTTGGCAACATGGAAAATGTCAGCTGAGACAGGGTATTTTCAGCCCTTGTCAAAGCAGCAACAGACAACACTGCAGTGAGAATGCCTCAGAGCTGTCACTGCACTTGCAACAGGAGGACAGGAAAGAGCTATGTTAGTATCTCACTCCCACTGGTTTTGGGAATTGCCCAAAACCCCTTGAAGTTCATCTTCCCTTTCAGAAACAAACAAAAAAAATTCTTGTGCTATTGCCTGCTAATTTTGCCAAGCCTGAGGATCACACATTAGAAATCTGCTCAGAGGAGAAGGTTCTGGTGCCAAACTAATGCTCATGCTAGATAAAAGAAGGACCACTTAGCTCTGCACCCATGGCTTAATTTCTTTTCTTATGCAACCTTATTATTTTTCTTACGTGCATATACGCACCTACATACAAAAGATATATAAAGAGACTACAATAAAATAACATAGGTGGTAGAGTCAAGCACTCAAGAGTGAAGTAATGACAGAGGCTGCCCGAACATTAGGCATGTCCATGTTAAAAATTAACCACAATTTACTCTTTCAAAAGGCCTTTTTCAGTGCTTTCTTCAGTGATCAAAACACACACATGGAGAGGCAGAATTACAGTGGTATGTAATGAGCTCTCCTAAACTCTTCATTATACGGCAACCTTCCAGCTGAAATAGATCCAGCAATGCATTATTGTTGTAAAGCTCTATGCTATGAAGACCATGTATCAGGGAGAAAGTTTTTGGGTACTTGTAACCATTTATACTTTTGCTGCTAACTCCCAGTTAAAAAGCTTCTTGCCCAACAGAACAGAAAATTTCTGAGGTCTTTAATATCCTTATTAATCCGCAGAGAAATTCAAATCATGGGATGAGACCATCTGAGTTACCATAAACTGACCATAGCGAGGAAGTGTGATCCCAAAGCAACATTTTCACCAATTGATCTAAGTGTACCTCTGCCCACTAGGAACCTTCCAAAGGTAACAATACGCAGGAATTGGAACCTCCAAAGGAAGGAGGTAGAATACGTGTGCACATGTGTGTCCACGTGCTGCTGGGAATGTTGGGACTCACAAAAGCAAAGTACAGAGTATATGTAGACTAAACAGAATATTAACAATGGCTCACTATTCAGCTTTTGTTTAAATAACAGTGTCAAGTGACCAGATTGGCTGGATTAGTACCAACGCATTACCTACTAAGCTTATTATAGCATTTTATCTATTTCCACAACTCAGGGAAGGTAAATCTGAAATGTGTATTTCTTGTATTTGAGGCTAATATGACTCATAATGCAAAACAAATTCTCTCATTTTAGCTGTGATTTCTATGTTTAAATGCTAAACTCTTCCCCAACAAGGAGGAGGATAAGTGCATGGGCCTTGGTAGCCACCAACATATTTACACAAGTCTCACTAATTCAGAGTGAACTGTATACAGAGGCTTAAGTAGATATGAGACAATTAACAACTTCGATAAATTGTTATTTTAACAGTGATTACAACTAATTAAAATGCAAAACATTAATTAGAATAGTTTTTGTGTAATCACTGTTCAAATCCTACTAACTTTCTTGCCATGCTGGATTTATGACTTATTCCATGTTACTCTGGCACAGATTTTAAGACACAAGTTTTAGCTTGGGATATGTATGCATATGTGTGCACACGTATGCATACATATCCCAAGTATGTGGAACATCCCTTAAGCATTTGATTAAGTAGAGTAATCAGAAAAAATTCCAAGAGTTACGAGTAGATAAACAGTAGTATAAACCTATGAAGCTTTAAAAATGCAATGGAAGCAAAAAAGGTACTGTACCTTGTTCCAATATCCAGCCAGCTTCCATAATCTTTAACCAAAAAGAAAAAATGCTAGGAAATAAAACAACTTTGATTAGTACATCAAAACTGCACAATTTAGAACAGAAAATTAAACCCCAATTTTTTCAGGCTGCTTACTCCAAATTTCTAGTTCTTCACATAGAACAAGCACAAGACTTTTCCAGGAATGATCACTTGGACCACAGTAAAGCATAGTCTAGGAACCAGAAATAGATTTAACATGGTATCAAACAAAAGCATCAAGAGATGGACTAAGTTCTGACTAGATTGATAGTAGAATACCAGAATACCAGAACTTTTTCAACAGGAAAAGTCAAGCCACCTTACTGCTTGAAATAAAAAGATGCCAAATCATACATAGTGCCTGAAAGTTTTCATAGAATTTCAACACGAATGTCTTTGAGCAACTCTGGCAGTTCCCCATCTGTAAAGTGGGAATAATGTTGTTAGAAGATAGTACTTGTTTATTACTATGAATTCCCCTAATTCTAGCTGGTGGGCCCACTGATTCAAGACCACTATTCTCTTTTTTTGTCCTGCTACTTTCTCTTTTCTTGATTTAGTTCCCATTTTCTCTTTTCTTGACTGAGTTCCTACATATCAAACCTCTTTGGTAATTTGTTTTTGTACACCAAGTACCTGATAATTGTTTCAAAATACTTAAACCAAAATAAGAGAATACATGAGATATAAGACCTGGATATACTGGGGATTCTACACACCTGATGCCTTAGGTTTTAACTTTTATATTTTTCCAATCCTGTACTGCCTAGTGTAACTCTGAAGTTTCCTGTAGCTTGTTAAGTGCTGTTCTCTATGCTAAAATAGACATAACAAAGCCTCTCTAACTTGCTCTCCAAGGATACCCAGAACAAGAACGGTAAACCATCATCTTGGGGAGAGGGGGACAAGCTTGGGGAAATTCCATCATTGGCTGGGCTCTGGTTGGTGAATTGATGCTGATATAAAAGTGTGAGGAACTCGTGACCTGCAATTGTCCATTTTGGGATCCACTGAGGCAGGAGCCTCTGGAGCCCAAAATGTACATCTGAAGGCCTTTCAAATAAATACCTCCTTTATTCCCTTATTCCTGTCTAGTCTCTGTTTCTAGGTAGCCATTTAAGGCATCACACCAGCAAATACTTGTAGTCTTCTTTTGGTTTAGTTATACTGATTTTATTAGTGAAATGCTATGAATGTGGTTTACTGGTATGTTATTTATTTTCTTGTGGAAGTCATCCAACATCAGATTAGTCACACAGACTTATCTGTAACTTGGCATAGCCACACCTTCTCCTTTTCTCACTCTACAGACAAATTAGCAATTATTTGGTTTTTACTCACTCTTTTTCCTATCAAGTGATATTTACAGATCACACTGTACTAGGAAATAAGATCAGGAATGCTTACTCCAAGGGACAAAACAGACCCAGCATGTATAAAGTGTCAACACGAGCTCTACCTGCTGGTTTGAAAAGGTTTCTATTTACCTTGTGATACCCAGTGGCACTGCCTGCTGAGTTGAAGACAGTTGGAGTGAGCAACAAAAAACATACTTTTAATCTGCAAAAACTGTGCTGGGGTATTGTTCAGCTTTGGGTTGTTTTAGCTAGCTTGGTTTGTGGATGCAGGCTTTCTGAGGATAGCATTTGCTGACAGCTTATTACAAAGGGCACAAAGTGTCTTTTTGGATGTTGCTGATCTCCTGGATTCTGACAAGTCTAATGGCACTGGTGGGCAATGCATTTCTCCTTTTCCTCTCTTTTTCCAGAGAAGTTGGGATGGGTAAAGGGTTCAGAATTCCTGAACAATTAACTAAATCCTGTGCACAGCTAAAATGGATATTCTTGTTTAATTTTTTTCAAGGAATTTGATTGTAAAGCACACAAGAAACTCCAAATGTTAACTTATTTCCCCATTTTTGTCTCTTATTATTATGAGAACATTGCTTCTTCAGAAGCATTAATTACATGAAATTCAAAGAGCAGTGATTGGGAGAGTTTTATCTCTAAGTTCTGCTAGGATTTCAATCCAATTCTCTGCCCTAGTTACAAAAACTTTGAAGTCTGAAACAAATTCAGATCTCTCTTGATGGAATTAGGAAAACTCTCTGCTTCTTGATCTAATTTGAAGAGAATATGCAACAACAACTTACCAAAGCCATAATGTCTGAAATCACAAGAACAATGAGGAAAAGGCTGCAAAGAAGAAAAACCCAGCAAAGTCAGATCATTGACCTTACTTTAGGCCAAAGATATTAAAAGAGCTTACTAAAACCCACAGAAAGAAATTAAAGTAAGATATGATTTCTTGCATTTGCCTTTCACTCAGGTACATTTCAATCTATTAGAAGACAATCAAAATATATGACTAGGACATCTGGCATTTATAATTTCATGTTAATAGAGCTTCAATTTTGCCATGGAGAAACCTGAGTCATTTTTTGGAGAACAAAAGAATCTTCAAACAGCACCTGTCCATTCCTGATGCAAGGAGCTGTGTGCTGGTTAGACCAAATAAAGCTGATTTAGGAGCTTCATGATGGACTCAAAGAGTGAGCAAAGCTGTTTGGCAGGTACCTGAGCCAATCAGTCCCACCCTGACCACCACTCGGCTGGGTCAGAGGCTGCTGAAGGAGGTGCTTGCCTCCCTTCAAAATCTCTGGATGCCCATAACCTGCTCTGGGAACACCTTGCATTTTGGTGGCACACTCCCAAACTTTATCAAGTGGCCTCTTTATCAGGTAGCAGATTACTTCTGGAAATTAGGCTGTGGCTAGTAAAAGGAACAAGAAAGGAGGAGGCAGAGCTATTTTTCCCCCCCATTAACCTAATCTTCTTTTCCTCAAACTGTGTAAATCCTAATTTACATGAAAGCAACTGCTATAACTGGTTAAAACTGGTTCTAAGTTAATGACACTGAAGCAATGTTGCAAACAGCTGATCCATTAACAAAAAAAGTCTTTAACTGGAATACAGCTCATTTATCAGTACTACCATCATAAAACTACAAATGTTTGGGTTTTTTGAAAATGTCCTGCTGCAGCATTACATGGGGGATACCCAAACCAATGCCTCCAAATGAGGAACTTTCTGATATTGCCTACATCAGTTGTGCTTCATTAGTAAACCAGGATGCAACAAAACAAGTGTATCTCAGACACACGGAAAGGCTTCTCTCCGCTAACCTATGGCTCAGATAGGATGTTGCAATCTTATACTGCTTAGGAGGCACTCAGCTAGAGGGCTGTTTTTTCACAGGCAAGCTCCAGGAATATATTGGGACAGAATATTCCCCACAGAAACAAAACCCAAAAAACAAAACAAAACCAAAAAGTCTTTATACACAGAGAGTTCAGGAGCAATTTGTCCAAATAACAAAAATCTACTTTTTGCTCTTCTGAACTGCAGAAAGCCTTTCACAACAGAAGGACAAGACTAATTTCAGGGCATGTTTATACACTGCAAAGACAAGATTGTTCCCAGTGATGGCTTAATTTATATGGCAGGGGCAGCAAAAGCAGTAAGAAGTGCAGCACAGACTTCAGGATGTGCTGACAATCAGAGCACAACTTCTCCAGGGATCCTGGGTGCGCCTTGCAGTTTCTGCCTTGTTCCCAGGTGGATGCTATGGCAGCATCACTGCATTTGTTACCTGAGCACAGCTAAATGAAGCTGGCACAAACACCAGACAGAGTTACAGCCACAGCCTCACGAAGTGGCACAGAAATATTTGTGTCCCTTGGTTTCTGAAGGCAGTGTCATTTCCCCTCTCACACACTCAGATGCACATTCCAAAGAAGTTTGTAATATCACCAGCACTGCCAAGGCAAGCATTCATGAATTGGGAAATGCTGACCTTTATGATGCTTGAGCCCTAGAAATGGAAATCACTGGCTGGTCATTTGAGCAACCCCAGGTCCTCAATGCAGCCCTGCTCTTGTACAAGTCTTAGCGATGAGGATGAACACCCTTCCTTGAGGATCCAAGGACGGTGCAGCCACAGTGCACACACAGCTAAGGCAGAGCAGGTGAAAGGGTGATGCAGGTGAGCATTGTGCTGCTGCTCCAACAGGGAGCCAGATTTTGGACCACCCCATCTCTCTATGGTACCGGGTGGTATTGTACAAGGAGAAAATAGGCAGGGACAGGTGAGATGAAAGTAAACACAAAAGCATCACAACAAGTGACGGCAGCTTCCTCATGCTCAGCAGAGCAATATGCAGGAGAAAGTCTCTGCAGTCCTCCTGCCACACACAACGGGACTTCTGGTCAACCCCACACAACATCCCACAGTGACAAAATCACATGGCTGACAGGGACCTCCTGCATCTCAGCACCACCCATAATATCACACGATGAGCAGAGGATTCAGTCATGTGCACTGGGTCTGGTGAACAGGGTGAGCAGGGCTAACAAAGGAAGTAAAAGTCTTGAGACAGGGAAAACATGAGGATATTTCAAGTCAAAAATACAGCACTCTGTGAGGCTGAGCACCCATACTTTCATCTCTGAAAAGTCCTTAGAGATGGGGACAGGACTGGCAGCCATCTGCTCCTACTGCAAAAGACATGTAATTCTGAACACATCTGAGAAGCACTGAACTGCAATGCAAGGACATCCACTGCCTTTTTTTTTTTTTTTTTAATGTTATTTGTGATGAGGTCAGTGCTACAAAACTATAAATTGGTTACATTACAAATGGGCCATTTAAAAAATACTATGCTATAGGCAGAGACACGGTATAAAGTAAAAGTCAGACTTTAAATTCTGCTCATTTTTTAACATTATGAAGGAAAAAGCGTTCCTTCTGTGTATTGCCAACAAAGAATATTAAATATCTGATTGTTTCAGACAAGGCCAACACTTCAATTTATACTCATTTATCACTAAGGAAAAAACTCCTGAGCTTGCAGAAATCACTGAACAACACCCAAGCCCTAATAACAAATAAAAGCAACAATGAGATCTAATAAGATTTTCTTAAATTTACACTGAGATTTGAAAACTCTGAATTCTTGTAAAACAGATTTGAAACCCGCAGTAACACAGAAATATAGCACTTAATGTACCTCTTAGAAGACAGCTGTGTTGTGACTTGAATAGCTTCGAAAGCACACGATACCAGAACAAACGGGATTGCAACCTGTTTAAAACACAAGCTATATTTTGGCTTATAGTCATATTTACAAAAGAACCTGGGCAGGTTGTGGAAACATTTTCCTGTTTTGGAAATTGTGACAGAATGGATATGTTATGACAGAGAATATTGGCTAGATGGGGTAGAAAATAATTTTGCAGGAAACACTTTCAGTAAATGAATAAAAACCCTCTTCTATAGTCATAGCTGAACTGCAGTGAAATAAGCCATGAGGTAATATGGAAAACTAAAATTAAAACATATCCTCACTTTATTTATCCATTTTAGCACTAGTGATAAATACTTCAATAAAGCTAGAAGACAGAACTATTCAGATCCAGCATCTCACATGAGAGGCTGCAGAGTTTCAAGTGTAATATGACAATCACATCACAACCACAAAAAAGTCTGAATACAGAAGGCATTCAGTAAGGCAAGTGTCACACTGCCCCTCCACAGCCAAGTCTAGCAAATGTAAATGGTTCAGTAAATGAAGAACACAACAGACAAGTTAGAAAACATGAATGTTGCCTTTTGTTCTTTCCAAAGTTGATTTGCAGTCCTTAAGCTGGCAATGTATAAAACCTGACTTCTTGCATCCAGAAGGTTTGCACTATTGATCTGTATCCTGCAGGACAATATGCAGTGTACCTGTAACTCAAGTCTGCCTTCTCTGCGACAGACAGTAGAAAAGCAGAGGTAGGAAATACTACTTATTTTAGTAATAACCCATAAATTCAGTGTTGCCCTTCACACTTCTGGCAGATCTGCTCAAATACTAGAAAAGAACTACCATGCCTTGCCTGCAAACCAGAAGTGCAATCCAATCTTTGACAGACTATTAAAAATATATAAAATAATAGCCATTGTAAAATGACAATGTAATCAGTAGAGCATTCAAAGCCCCTATTTCATGTATCGTAGATAGAGCTAATTATATATATATCCTCAACCTTTCTGTAGATACTATACTACAGGAAAAGCTTATAATTTTTTAAATTATTTAAGTATTTCCAACATTTGAAATTTCCATTTTAATGCAATAAACTGACCTAATGCTGTTAAATTACACTTCCAACCACTTTAGCTTTTCTTTTGGGAAACAGAATGATCTCTCTAGAAACACTACAAAGGCTGAAAGCTTCACACATGGTTAAGATGCCTAATGAAGCTCAAATACATAAATACGTTTTTGTGAATTGCAAAGTAACAACCACGTATGTGATACATTATTTATTCCACAGTCCTCTGAGAAAATTTCACCAAGGTAAGATTACTAACCTTCAGTAAAAGCAAGCCTCCCATCATGAAGGGACTGAACACAGTCAAGAAACAATAGACAGAAGCAGGATCAAAACTAGAGAAACATGAAAAAGACATTACGTATCTTTGAAATGGCATTTTCCGTTAAAAAAAACAGAGCATTTAATTACCCTGTAACACACTGGGTTGTATATACATTTTTAAATAAGGCTTCCAACTTTATCTTCTCTTGATGAAATATTAAATGAGCAGGGAGAGCCAGCCTCACTTTTCTTTCCCTACATTTTTTTCTCTGACTGTGTTTTTCAAGGTGCCATGCTGTTGGTGGGCAACCAAGCTCTCTCTGTTCATCCTGTCGATAACTTCTAATGGAATTGAGGCAACTTCACAACAAACCAGCCCAGGCTCTTAGGGAAGATGTTACAGAGAGCAGAAACCAAATAAATTATCATTCCACTGATTGCTGCTTTGATTTTGGTGCCCTGATTTTGCTAACTAAATTTACATTTTGTAATCAGCTGCAGGAAGAATTTTTCGTACTCTGTGTCTCAAATAAATGAATAAAATTTACCTGTTAATAGAAGCTATGTTTCCAGTGCCAAAAAATGCTGTTACTATGAAGAAAACCTAGATGAATTTAAGGAAAATACACTACAGAAATGGCTGCACCAAAACAAAACCAGCATTTCTCTTCCTTCATTACAATTTACTTTCAAAATCTATCATGAAACCACAAGAAGCTGACCCACTGTTACAGGTTTACAATGCATTAAGAAATCCAAAGAATTCTCTAGCTCTACCCTAGATTTCACACACAACTCTATCAATTTTAAAAGACACAGACTGCCCAGGTAAGGTTTTAGAGCCTGTCTTGAGGCCCATGTAATAAAGCTGCAGCAGACTTTGCAGGTCTTTTTAGGTCCCTGCCTAGCAAGATAGGAACACCCCTGGACCACAAACCCAGCTATGCATTCCAACACATCAGCTGTGCATTCAAACACACGCTTTCACAGAATAATGACCTATGCGTGTGTTCTGAGCACCAAAAGACATGGCTTTATTGAGGAACTGAACAGGGAAGAGGTAGTTGGCTCTTAAGAAAGGCTAAAGGTTCCCATGCTATCCTTCCTATAGATTTTTTGTCCAAAGATTATGCTGAGTCTACCCATGGCAATATGGGACTTCCGTTTTTGTCCTTACTTGAGGGAGGACGACTCCAGCAGTATCTGTATGGCTGGAAGTTCCTTGATAAACCCAACTTTTTTCATCTAGATATAACACCTGCTGCTACATGAGCCCATGAAAGGTATTTTTCTTGCTCCTGAGCTCATTGGAGCCCATTATAGCTCACATGGCTTCAGCTGAACGATGGTTTTCAACTAGTTTTTTGCATAAGGCAGAGGGTTAGTCAGTGAGGATGGGCTGCTGTTGCCAGAGCTCCCTCTGGTCCCTTTTGCTCCTGTTATAGCTCCTGCACTGGATCATTTAAATCTCTCCATAAACAATTTGTTACCAACTGTTCAGTAGAATCGTTGGGATTCTGCATGCAATATTTTGGAAGGATTAGGTCAGCATAACTGAAGAAATCATGCTTCCCAAGAGTATCACATAATTTCGTAACACAGCAGTCTAACAGCTCAGCGCAGTTGTGCCAGCTGAGATTTATAAGAACAGGTCTGCAATAAAACAAACAAGAAAATACCAGCAACACATAGGTCTAATCAGGATGCTAAGGATGAGCAATCTGAATCTTTTCCTCAAAGACCTGCTGGCAACAGATGCCAGCTACTGGGCCTGGTACAGGAGCCTTGGGACAACATTAAGACACACAGTTCATAGGGTCATAATTGCAGTATGACTGCTCTAGCAGAATAGGTTTCTCTTCTAATACCACTATTTCTAAACATCAAACAGCATCTAAATTTTAAAAAGCCACAACATGTTTTGAGCAGGTAAAGGAGATCTGCAAATTAGTTATTTTTTGAGGACCTGAGCAAAACACATTCAAGTGTTTTAGATTAAATTGGTGCTCACTTGTGGGGCAGTGTGAGGAGCAGAAAAGGCCTTGATTCTGTGCAAGCAGAATTATCTGTATTATCAACACTGTTGTCATCAGAAATGCAAAACATAGCCTCACATTAGCTACTATGCAGACAATTAACTCCAGCCAAAACCAGCACAGCTACATTCCAGTGTTAAAGAAGTGATATGCTAGAGCTTTAAAAAATACAGTTGGATTGCTTGATTTTTTTTGCTAATATTTAGCATCTGACAGACAGCAGTAGCTTTACTAAAGTTAGCATATTTTTTGTTAAACTAACAAATTTATTGCAAGGTGTCTCAGCTCTTTTAGGTATACTAAAGCAAAACACAAACATCAAACACCCAGCAAATCATTTTGCCTTCTTTCTTAGCACTGATCTGCCTTCTTAAATTAGTATCTGTTACACTGTCTCTGCTGCAGGTTCCCAATGTCCAGCAACACAGTTCCAAATTCCAAAAGCATGACTGTGACCCACCCTTTCAGATCTGGTTATCTGACAAACTATAAAGCCTGTTTCTGTAGGAATCAGTATTGAGACAACTTCCTCCCTAGCTACCATAACTCACCTGCACTAAACCCCCCTATGTTCTAGACTGTCTCACTTTCTCTCCCATTTGCCCACCCATCATCCTTGCTGCCAAATAGCTCTCTCTTAACTGTAGTCCCACGATGAAAAAGAAAAATGACAATGTTATTAATGTACAGTATTAAAAAAAAAAATCAGTTGCAGTATCAGTTACAGGAATGCAAACTAACTGCTATGTTAGTGAACAAAAAGCTGTTCCCTCCTAAGCCCATATAATTTTTAACAGCAGAAATCACTTGTGATATAAATAATTCTCAGCCATATTCTGGGAACATGTTTCACTAAAGAGTTTGCAGGAACTTTCCTTCATGTTTCATCTGCTTGCTACCCAACGTTTGCTTCCAAACACACTGCCATACTCTAAAAACGAGAATAACATCACCTATTTCAACTGATTTGTAAAGGTGAGCAAGTTCCCTCCTGCCAAAATGTAATAAAACCAAACTGAAAACAGAACTTGTTAGAAGAAAATTTACCTCATCTGCAATGGTCATAAGTGGGCAAGGAGCCAGAATCTAAAACAGTGCATTTTTAACTGCTTTATAAAAAAGCATAATGTACAAAACCATTGCTTTTTTGAGCAATATGAGTCAAATCATCTTTACCAGCTTCTGTTCCCAGTGAGTACCATGGTACAAATTTTGATTGCAGGTCCTTTTGAGACAAACCCTTTTTTCCCCCTGGAATGCAGCAACCAGCAAAAGGATACAAAAAAGAAGGACCTCCGGACGTCATCCAGGTGGAGCTGTCGAAACTGAGTTATATCCATAGCATAGGTGAAGTTGAAAACAGCAAGCTGGAAAGATGGCAGAAGAAATCAATACTAAATATCAACTAATGGACTTTGATAGAGCCCCCATACTTTTACTGAAATGAATGAGAAAGAAACCTACCTCTCTATCATCTGTTATTAGAGTACTATAATAAGGACTGCAAACCTTTCCCATGTTTTCATTATACTTTAATGAATTAATGAATCTGCTAGAAAGACTGTACAAGTGAGATGATCAAATGAACAGTGGAGCTTCCGCTGTTATCTACACTAAAAATGAACTTCTAAGCCTTAGACTTATAATCATCTTTTTTAATCAGAAATATTCCTCCTACACACATACACTTTCACTGCTCACATGAGCATATGGATAACGATCCTCGGAAATAAAAGACTGCAATTATCCTCATTTGACTTATTTTGTGAGTGAAAATAGTAAAATACTCCCCATCTCCTTTACTCAGTTCTCAGAACAATATCACTTGACTAGAAGAGAAATTATCTTCATGAAATTTAAGAGGTCAATGAACTCCTTTACATTGGGGAAAGGAAAAAGATCAAGTAATAGACATTCAACACTGATAACATTTTAATTTAAAATAATCTCTCATCATCAGAGAATTGAGCTGGATTCTCTAATAAAAGATTTACTTTGCAGCATGTATTAACAGGCATTCTAAGGATGATACTTTCTAATCTAAAAACAGGAAGCAGGTGTAAGCATTATTGTTCCTTTCGCTTGAAACCAAAAGTTTCACAGGAATGTTGACATACAGGGAGTGACAAGTTAAATTAAAATTATAGCCTACCTATGTTCTTTTCATTTGCATTTGATTAATAAAGTGTTCACCACTGTTTAATACCACTTTAGTAGAATTTTATTTTACAACAAAAAGAACACCAGACTAACATTAGACAGGCAAGCATCACAGATGCCTTGTAACAAGATGCAAAAGACAGAGTGGGTTCTATAGTGGAAGAGAAAATACATCCCACGGATGCTAAACACCCTCAGCCGCAATCATGGCATCACACTAAGTGTAATTTTGATATTCAGATTCCATCTCTAGTGCTTAAGATGCTACAAAACACACTCACAATAATTATCATAAGTAAATGTAGCACAAATAGAAAGTGATTCCTGTTTTTATTTCTGTTTTTTAGCCTTGAATTGGTAAAGCTTCCTCTCTCTTATGTTTCAAAATTGTCATCCTTGTAGGAGCACCAAAAAACCACAGTATGTGTCACTTTTGCTCTGATGCTTTGACTCAGGTTTCAACCTCCAGGACTTTTCCCGAATTATTATGAGCTGCAAAAGGAAGGAAAGATGTGTACCAACACTTCTCTTCAACTGACTCTGGCCACTCTCATGGAGGGCTCATCTGGGAGAAGCTGGGGAGAGCTGTGGTGCACACCCACCTGGCTCCAAGGACCCAAACCGCTGTAATGGCACTTTGGATCTGACCAAAACAGTGCCATTGCCCCAGTTCAAACCTAGACCTAACCTAAGAGCTAACTTGCAGCGTGAGCAGCATGGTCTTTGCAAATTGTGACAATATACTACATTTTAAGGTGGAAGAAGTTGCATTGAGTACAAAATTCCCTCTTCACCTCCAGGCAAATCTGAGAAGGTGCTAGTTCCAAATTAGTTTCCAGTTTCTTGTCAGTATAAACAGAAATACGTCTCTATCCTTGAACAAAGAGAGAACAAACTCAAATGAAGATTTTTAATATTTCCTATGGGTCTTTTCAGAAATCGAGGAATTTCTTTTCAGCCTCTCACTTGGGAGTCTGCAGTCTGACCAAAAAAAGTACAGTGACATTGTACTTACTCTGAGGAGTTACTGTACCTTATGCTGAATTATCACAACACTTGACAGAGAGAGTTCTGTAGCCTACAGACCATATCACTGTGACTTACTAAGACAAACTGTTTTTCTGCATTCCTAGAAATGGCTCTGATGTGCAATATCTTCAATAACATGAATTACAAATCTTTCTTATAAGGTCATATTCCTAGTTCATTAAACATCCAATACTGGCTTCCCAAACTGAAAAGAAATGCAAAGTGTTCCTCTCTGAAAACCATTCAGAATATTTATTACATCCTCAAGAAAAAAAAAAATGAAGAGATTAATTAGCCTGATATATCTATCAAGAGCTGTTACCTTTTGTTTGAGTGAAAGACCATAGTGTTGCAGTGCTTCTTGTTCCATATTTATCCATACAAACATCAAACCAAACAGTGCCAGTGGAAAGAGAGCTTCGTATCTGAAAAGTAACACAACATTCATAGTAAGTGCAGCCACTGACAACTAATTAACATCAAATGCTGACATGTTTCTTTTCTTTTTTCTTCACACAAAGGATATACCAAGACCTAGTGGTATTCTTTCCCTTCTCTCCCCATTTCTGAGTACCCACAGTTGAATTTTAAAGCCATACAGTAGTTAAATGGCAAAAGTAGGAGAAACGGAGTTTGATTCAGCTTTGTCACGTTTTGCATTTTTTTGTTTAATGGCTGACACAATGTTGGATGAGTGCCTTTCTTAATTTTAACTAAACTGGAATAAAGTTAAAACAGGAAAAAAAGAACAGTCTTTGACACTCATTTTCTGCAAAATGGAAAATTTTTAAATGAGAGTGACTTGGAAATGAGGGGTTACAGTCAAACAGCAACTAGAGATTGTGTCTCTGTAGGACCTGATCACTCAAACTCATAATGGTGAGTTTGAGTGTGTGTGTGTGTGACTCTAAGGAAAAACACATCTGTAAACAAAAAGAGCATTACATTCACTTCAGTGAAACGTTCTTTCCTTCACTGTATTCCAATCCTTCACAATAGCAGCATCAAGTCACACTCTAACCAGGGCCACTAAGCTGTTCTAGCTACATCACCAATCTCTGAAGAGTACTTCTGGCTCCTACAGCACTCAAATTACAAAGTATGAGTGTACTTAGGTAAGAGAGTAAGACTTCAAGATAACATAAGGGTGTAGATTGAAACTGGATAATATTCAGTTTCTCCAGTTGCACCTCGCAGTACCTCCCAGGTTTTTTTCTTTCAGGATAAAATTATAATACTGACACTGACTGTAATACTGATACTAACAAATTCGTAAATGTTTCCCTTTTTATTTTTTCCTTCTTAGACACACACCTGTTTTTCTAAAAAATAAGGTAATCATTGCAGCTAATCTTGGTATTGTTTCTGTTGGGCTACAAAGTAGTTTCAAACTGGAACAAAACATTGTGAATACACATTTCCACTTTAATTATCTGAATGACAGGCAGCTAAACATGAAGACAAAACAGTTGTGTTGTCAGTAATAGAAACACTACAACCCTTATAATGGACTACGCTTGCCTACAGATTAAATGCCTTCAACTGAGCCAGTGACAAGTGGTTGTATGCAACCATGCTCTTCAGCTGGCTTCGGTATTCCACTTAACTACCCCTGGAGAGGTGCTGCAATTACCCAGGCAATGTGCTGGGTTATCAGTACATGGTATAAGAGTGCACTGAGGAGAAAAACACTGGACACTTTTGGCACAAGTGCCTTGGGTTTTGTTCTCTTTTATAAGAATTGTTGCAAAATTTTTTGGGTCTATTTTAAAATTGTAGGAAGACATAAAGAGGGAGATTGCCAGCCTCAGAGAGAACAACATGCTTTATCCAGTAGCCAGCACAAGCTAAGAAGGTTGAGTGTAGGAATGTGTGTGCAGTCAGGAGTAACACTAGGATCAAAGTCTTAATGGGGAAGTGGGAGAAAGAGGAGGGAGAATATTAGGAAGAAAAAGGAGATGCTTCAACTAAAATGAGAGTATCCACAGGAGGCAGCTATTGTAAAATGTCTGCCACAAGATGTTTTATTCCACTTAATTTTCCAGTGTAATTAAATCCAGAGAATAAGTGGGAGGGGAGGCGGAAAGAACAGTTCCTATACTCCCCATTAATTATACTCCTAAGAGCTACCAAGTCTGAGAAAAAAAGAAAGGGCTGGCTGACACAGTGTTTTCTTCATTTAAAACATCAGAGAAATTGACTTTTATCCAAAAAGAAGCAAGGCCTAGTCTTTATGGGAAACAATATCCCTTTGAAAAGAAAAAATTTACTTCTATAAAAATCTCTCAGAATAAAATTTTCCCTCATTTTAGGACTACCTGTTTCCTGGCATACATCATTTAAGCCATAACTAGACACCAGTGCTGAGCAGCTGGGAGAGAAGCTATTTCCTTTTGTTTGTGAGCAGAAAAGCACACATGTCAAAACAACAAAAGGCATAAACTAAACCAGACTTTCTAATTTTGGTGCAAGACTGTTTGAACACACCCTTCCAGCCACTGCCTTGTCTAGCTAAAAGGAATGTAAACAAACTAGTGTTTATAATGCAAGGAGGAACATGAAAGTTTTCCTGGAATTTTATTTAGTAAACTAAACAAGGATATAAATGATGGAAGCACGTGTTACACCTTTAATAGAAATGTGCATGAGAGGAGGCAGTTTCATATACAGCCCTGGATTTTCGTATGTAAAACCAACCCAAATGGAATAAGAAAGAAGTACCCTGTGCTGAGGAGCAGGTAAGTGGACATCAGGGAGAGCAATATGCTGAGAAGTCTCTGAAAGAGAAACGTGGGGCTCAGTAGCAGCAACACTGGGGAAGAAACTGCAATAATAAGAAGAGATCTGTCAGTCACAGCATGCAAGACACTTCATTCTCAGTAACAAGATAACTTTCCTCAAATCTTGACATTTTATGTACAGATATTCAATACAGATCATATATGACCTGATATTTTAGGAAGTTACTTTTGCTAAAGAAAATCCAATGTTTGGAATGTTTCACATTCATCAAAAGTAATTTCAGTTCTGTATAATTTTAATTCCACGTCTTTCTACATGACAGCCTTTATAATTTCTCATGTACTGATGTTAATAAGTTTTTAAGATGAGGCAGAAGCAGCACCTGACTGTTTAATACTACTCTGAGAACCACTTACCATGGCCCTGAGGACCTCTGGCAGCTCAAAGATTGCAGTGACAAAGCCACTGCTCCACTGGATTAGAACCATAGAAAGGCTTGGGCTGGAAGGGAGCTTAAAGATCACCTTGTCACTAGTTCCTAGTTCCCCTCTACCATGGTCAGGGACACCTTCCGCTAGTACCAGGTTGCTCAGAGCCCCTTCCAACCTGGCCTTCTAACCTTTGTAATTAGATTAGGGCTATTGCAAAAGTAAGTAAAGAGGAAGAAAATCAGGTAAGATGGCCAATGCTTAAAGACAGGAAAGGGAGAAGGAAAAGCACTTCTGTGATTTAATCTTTAAACCTGATTTTTTCTGTTCATATGAAAATTGCATTTTTATAAAAAAGCATGCTGACAAATAATGTTCACATGATCCTTCGTTGCAGTATAGTAACTTCACATCACTGAATCATTCAAAGGCTGCATCAACAGTAAGCCAAAATTAACAATCACTCTAAGGAATACAAAACTGTAAGATATGGAAAGTACTAGCT
>VZTN01003148.1:32858-132176 GCA_013400515.1 Erpornis zantholeuca | reverse complement strand
AGACCACTCAAAAATTATCAAGACAAGATTTGTGATAAAATCAATTAGCTCTTTGAGTATTCTTGCATGAATCAAATCAGGCCCTAGAGATTTGTAAGGATCCAGCTGAAGCAGTAGATCCTGCGCAATGCCAGGGTCTGCTGGGATTTAATTTTTCTTGCAGTCATGGTCTCCTCCAGTTCAGGGAACATTTCAGGTGTGGTACATTGTAGCCAATACCTTGTGAAGAAGATTGAGGGGTTCCATTGGTGCTCGTTTCCTGGAGATTTGGCACACAGTCCCATTGCTCATCACTGGTGAGCCTGGCTTTGTCCCTTTCCCCTTTTCCAAGCTAGTTTATAGCTCCATCAGCAATGCCCTGTAGCTCTTCTGAGCATCCTGTCAGATTTCAGTAGACCAGAAGGAAGTGAGGTGTTGAGTTTTTCAAATTTTGGAGGTGGCAAAAAGACAGTTATGTGCTTTACAGCAGAGCTGTGGGTGCCCCATCCCTGGGAGTGTTTCAAGGCTGGTTGGATGAGGCTTTGAGAGTCCTGGTCTAGTGAAAGCTGTCCCTACCCATGGCAGGGGACTTAAAGTAAACAATCTTTCCAACCCAAACCATATTATGATTCTATGAATTGCCTCAATGGTAACTGCTTTGCAAATTCACTTTTAAATTCAAACAAGTTTTCATAGTTTTTATTATATTAGCATGGTCAGCCAAATGGCTTTGTGGAGCCAACTGCTTTAGAGCACCACATTACGAACAAATATAATACTACTTGGCAAGAAGTAGTATCTGGAAGTCTCCTTGCACCGGGGCTTACAGAAAGGGCTGAAGGCCAGCACCACGATTTCACTAAATACAGTCATTTTACCGTGCCATTGCACTAAACAGGCAGCCACAAAGAGCAACCAACAAGAATGCAAATTTCCCATGAGATGGGGACCTTATCCCTGTTCCCAAAAGAAAGTATGTTATAAATTCACATTTACCCCAACACAGAGAAAACTCAAATGGACCCTATGGCTAATTCTATTTACCTTGCCAACCCACTAGAACTTTATATGGAGAACATGGGAACTTTGAGGGCATACTTGTGTAAACAACATTGAATAGAGTTTAAATCCAGAAAAACAGATTTTAAAGATCCAGAGTAACCTGTATGAGAAAGCCTATCAGTGTTTTTTCCCAAAAAAGTCATTTAAAAAATCATTTAATCTGAAATGTGAAATTTCCAGAGAAAAATAGGAGTTTCCCCATTTTTTCTAGCTATTCTGTATAAACTCTGTTCTGCAAGGCATGGATGATGAGAAAGCCTGCTTCAGTTTATGTGAAATTACTGCCTGATGAAAATAAAAAAAAACCCAGCCAGCTGCCACCCACTTGCTCAGCAAAGTTTTGTTACCAGAGGTATGCAGTCCCCAGTTTGCTGTTACAGTGGCTGTGGCTGAGATGGACTTTGTTCACTACAGCCCATATAGTGCTGTGGCTTGGATTTGTGACCAAAATACTTGTGTGTCAACACACCATTATTTTGGCTATTGATGAACAATTCTTGCACAGGATCAAGGCCCTGTCTGTTTCTCATTTTGTCCCACACCACTGAATAGGCCAGGAACAGGCTAGAAGGTGAGAGGAAACACAACCAGGAGAGCTGACCCAAACCAGCTGAAGAGATACTCCAAGCCATGCAATGCTGTGCTCAGCAATAAAAATGTGGCATTTTGTCTTGCAAGCAAGCCATTTCTTGGTACATGGGTGTGGTTGCAAGAGGCATGTGTGGGAGCTGGTGGGCTGACCCGGGAAGAGAGAGGGAGCCCCCCAGAAGATTGGTCCCTAAGCGATCCGCAGGTTAGGGTGATAGGAAGAGGCTTATCCCAGGATACCCTGTTCTGTTATGTTAATGTACCCCAGTTCAGCTTCCCTGGTTGGCCTGTTGGCCCCCCCATCCCCGTTCCAGAATGTTCCCCCCTCCCCACTAGCCCCTGTTCCTCAGCCACCCCTCTCTATTTCCCCACTGGCGCTCATACCCTACCTGTGTACTGCCCCTGCCCTCAAACCCCTGGTCCCTGATGCTCTCTCTGCCCCTATCGCCCCCCGTACTTAAACCTGGACCTCCATCACCTCTTTGTTCTTTGTGACTGACTCCCTTTGCATGCCTGTGGCTGTAATAAACCACCATGTGGAATATCATACCTTTCATCATATCTTTCCTGCCTCTTTGCTGCTGACCTAAGAAGCTCTCCAGCGTGCGAGTGTATCTGGTGTGTGTGGCTCCGACTGAATGGCCCCAGTTGGAGATGCCTCTGGACAGCCACAGCATTGTGCTCGCCCACCACCTGCTGCCACAGGTGAATGAATAAATGAATAAATGCCTTTGCATAATTTGTTTTATTTTTCCTGTCTTGTCCATTTATTAAAATTCCATTATCTTGACCCACAAAGTTTCTCACTTTTGCTCTTTCTGTTCATGCCCCATCCCACCTTGAAGGGGAGTTAGTGAGTAGATCTGGGGGTGCTTTGCTGCTCTCTGGGGTCAGCTCACCATCCTTTCACGACATCTCAATACATCAAGTTGCAAAAAGTCTCACCAGCACAGTCAAAGAGTACTAGGCTATACTTTAATCCTTTGTTATTCCTCATCTTTTACTTCCCAGAACCGACACTTCCCTCCTTTAGACATGCTGCTCTTTATTAGATCTCCTTAGATTTTTAAAGGAATCATTTGAGGTAACAGGTAAAAGGGCAGCAGAGGATGTGGAAGGGTTAAGTCCAACTCACGGTGGAGCTAAAAATGGGAAGTTTAGTTAAGGAAATGAACATATTAAATAACAAACAGGCTTCCATGAGCTTACTCAAACTAAGCCTTGTTTAAGCATCCAAATGGAGAATAACCTCCTGTTAGGTTATTACCAAAAGTTAAATGTTTTCAAAAGGTTTTCTTACTACTGAAGGACAGTTTGACAATGAATTTTCACTGGCAAATCATGCAAAACCATCACCTTATTCCCACTTAAGACACTTAGTTGCAAACTTGCATTCAAATCATTCCCACCCGACATCCAAGAATAACAAAATAAATCATTAATTTATTAACAATCTCCCACACTGCAGATTTTTAGAAGGTGCATAGAAGGAAATAGGTAATTCTAAGTTCACAGAAGCATGGCTTTACTCATAACCAGAACAATGTAACAGTCTCTTTGGGATTCTGCAAGACAAATGAATATATTCATAGAAGTATTGGTTTGCCACAGGAGACGTACAAGAGTTTGAAACTTGGCTGCATTCAGGCTACTGACCTTGTCTGAAGTCAAGTCCAAAACCAACTGCTAAGAAAGTAAAATTTCCTATCTGAAAGGTTTTTCCACAAATATTTTTACAAAATTCTTCTTTCTACAGTTTAAATGTAAATAATTATTACAGTAAATGCTATTGCTCAACTTCCAATAATCTTAAAAGTGAAGAGATGCTTTATTCTTCTTCCCCAAACATGTAAGCTTTCCCAGCACCCCACATGCAGCAGCACCATTACAGAAAGTCTAGGAATTGTCTTCCATATTATATTCTGTGTTTTTGCTGGTCTAAAAACTTTCAGAATGACTGTTTCATAGAAATTCAGTAGATATGGAAAAGAATAACAAGTATTAAAGTTAAAAATTGAACTTTAGTTTTGTAAATGCTCAGAATTTTTCTGGATAATCTCCAAACTCCTCTGTTGTACATTGTTCAAGGTTGTCAGAGAAAAGCAAGAGAAACAAAGAAGACCAGGCAGGATGTAAAGGCCCTGCACTGCATGTTCCAATCAAATCTCAAACCCTTTGCTCCCCTTCTTTCAATCAGATTTCACTGATGGGCTGAATTCTGTCAGATACTAAGCATCTACCACTACTGATCCCACTCACAAGTCAACAAGACTCCAACTCTTCTCAGAAGGGAGAAGTAGGCTTATTTCTTAGCCCATTTTATGTAACATTCACAGGACTTAAGAGTCTTGGAAAACTCAGTGTCATAAAAACTCCACTTGAAGAGTGGAGAAATAGAAATAGAAAGGGATTTACCACACATGGCGCTACTGTAAGAGCAGTGGAGGGATGTAACAGCATGGAGTAACAATGGAGCAGCTCGGCCTCCGGTACTAAACTGCTTCAATTCTCACGTCAGACATGGCTTTTGCTGTCCTGCTTTGTTGGGGCTTAGGGTGGTCTATTCTACCCAAAGGTAATGCACTGCATCTCTGTTGGGGCAGCCACGACACACACACACACTGTGCCTCGGATAAACTGCAAAAAGCATTTATTAAACAAAGCAGCTTCTTTTTATAGACTTTTGGATGTTATCATTTGTATTACATAATTATTGGCTACTAAATTACTACAGTAGATTCATTGGCTATTGTCAACTACAGTATACTGCCATTGGCTACCTGTACCATAAGCATTCAAGCATTCAGAAAAATACCAGGTGCAGATATGTTGCTGTTTTTCTCCTTCTATTGTTCAGCTTTCTTGCTTCTGTTGATACTACATATTCATAGGTAAAAACTAACTGTTTTTCTTCTCCCAGGCTTTTCTTATGGTCCTTCCTCCAGCCAGAGTAACAGGCCTAAGCCATGATTTTACAAAGGCAAGAAGGCCTTCATTTTATAAGGTTTTGCCTACATGCAATAGCACAGAGTTGGGGTGGCTAGTTGGCCGGGGTGCTGAGTAGATGGGCTGCCAGCAACAGGGCGTAGTGACGCTGTTTGCCCTGTCGTGCCCTCATGCAGAGGGGACGCAGCGTCCTTCCCGCAGACGTTCCTGTTCAGGAATCGTCCCTAGCAGGGAATAGGGACAAGCTGGTCGCGCTGTGCTGGCTCCTCGTGAGAGGGAGCACGCTCAGGAGGCTCAATGTGCTAGCCCGCATTTCCCGGAGGCAAAGAAGCAGAAGAGGCCTCTGGAGTGGGTTCCAACAGCTTTTACTCTGTCAAGGATCCACAAACCAAAGGCAGGGGCCTGGGGTTTGCAGGGGTTTTTATACGGGGGTGGTACCAAGGGAAGACCCAATGGGGTACAGGCAAAGGGGTGGGTACAATGTATCAACAACCAATGGGGAGAACAGGGAGGCGGGAGTTACAACTGGGAGCCAATCAGAAATGAAGGAACAGAGAACTTTCTAGACCAGGAGAGGCAGTTAGGCCATTAGGTGGTTGGGCGGTTAGGACTAGGGCACCACCCACTGGATGGCAAGCGCCTGATGGGCACTTAGCTGCCACAGCTCTGAGGTGGGCTGGGCCACCACAACATTGTAGTCTGGGGCTTTATGGCTAATTGGAAGCACAGGCTTGATCCTAATAATTGCCCTTCCTCAGAGCTACCCAGAATGCCAGTGACAAGGGATGCTTAGCTGGATCTCTCAGCTCTTATTCATATAAACTTTTAGTTCAGTTTACCTAATTGATGTAGCTAAGAAAAATAAAGTGAGAAAATGGCTCAAACTAACTATGAGTTCCTGGAAAAAGGTCTTTCATAAAGCTTGGGTAAGGGCAAGAAGCTTGTAGGTGTAAGTCCACACGTTGCCAATCTCTGCTATCAAAGCAACTACCTCAACTACCGACCTCATCTAAGTACAGAAACAAGGGCACTCACACACACAACTGGGAAATCTGAGATACTTTATCTACTATCATTTCCTTTGTGGGATGAGGGAATGGGCAAACAAGATGGACGTAGGAATGAGTTCCTGAAGCATCATAGTGGCTGTACTCATCTTCTGCCATACTCAAGAGATTTTGCAAAGCGAAAACTTATACTGACAGGTACCTCATAAATTTATCTTATTTCATTGATTCTGGTCAAGAAGCATTACTTTGGCCTGTTATTAGTTATTAGTGTTTATTATTATAAGCACCAATCCTTCCCACAGGTCTCAACACTATTTCCATTAGTGTATGCCTGTGGATGGATAAGAGATGTGATCAATTACTTTCTCCACATTTTTTAAATTGAGATGGTCATTGTCTAGTAAGTGACACATTTAAGACCTTCCCTGAATGAATACAATTAAATGTTATGTTCTATATTATAGAAATATTCCATCCTGACCCCAAAACATTAAGTTTATGCCACCAACTTCCATCAGCTTGCTATTCCTCAGGGAGGAAAAGAGACATTTTCTCTGCATTGCTTCACTTCCATCCTTAAAGCTTGCCAGTTTTAGAGGCAACAATTCTATATGAGCCTCTATTTTCATGCTATTAGCTGCCAAAATATGAAGTGTGTCACCCAAGAGGTTCACAGTTATAACTATTTAAGATATCAGACTCATTCAGACTGTTTTCCCCTAATGAATAATGTCACCTTCTCTGTTGAAATCTTGCTCATCTTCAGTTTTTTGGCAGAATGTAAAATGTGCCATGAACAGTTCAGTTTTCACGACAACATGTATTGGAAATTGCTAATGGACTGGCAGAAGGAAGACCACTGTAGGCCAGTTGTGAAAGACCAGGAATTGCTGAATAAATTCATAGAGGAAACCCTCCTGTGAAATTATATCCTTTGTCAAATTTCTAATCTTCCAAGAACCAAGGAGAGATCTTCACACAAGAGTAGGAAGAATAGCAGATCTATTTAAATACTTGGCTTCTTTTGCAATGTGAATTGACCAGGCTGAAAGAATTGTTCTTGTCATATCTCTATTACTAAAATTAGAACAATAAGCCAGATCCCGGCATCCAAGTATGCACCTTGACAGTGGATCAAAAAATGCTGTTACCATTTTTGTCCATCACTGTCCACCCTGGGGCAGCAATACATCCTGCCAGTGACATCCCATCATTGCCCTCACTCTGGGGGGCAGGGCAGGAGGACATCTGTGCCAAAGGCTTTGAGCATATCTCCACACATCTCCGTACAGCTCCCGAAGCAAGCTCAACAGGAGCATACTTCAGACAACGATGATGGATGGATTATGTACCTTATAATTAACCATTTTAACAAGTCAAATTCTGTCCCCATATTAAAGAAAAAAAAAAAACAAAAAAAACCAAAAACCAAAACAAAAAAAACCCAAACCCCAAACTCAAAAATAAACAACCAAAAAAACCTACCCCAGAAAAAAAACCAAACCCACATTGGTTCAGTTTCCAGTAGAGTATTTACGCAGGTCTCAGAGTATTTAAGAGACTCAGTTAAAAAGCAAACAGACTTTCTTTAGAACTTTTTTTTTCTTTAGTGCAATATTGAGCACAAGTTTCATTTCAGGAAGAAATGAACCCATTGCACAGAGGTTATGAGAAGAACAAACATGCTTTGTACACTCTAGAGCGCTTAAGGTGAATACAGGGATGCAGTCAAGATATATATATTTAGATACAATAGAACAAACTGAATGCAAATCAGTCTGCACCTCTTATATGGAAGAAAAGACACATCAAGTGCCATGCTAGGAAATAGCAAGAGGTGTGCTGTCCTTCAACATACGGAAAAATTAACATTTCACTGAGGAGTTATGGGGCCTAACAAGTCATATACTGCTTTGGGCTCTGTGCTTCAAGGAGTATGCAGCTGCAAGGAGTTCATAGCTAGACTGATGCAGCTGGAGTAAGGCAGAGTATCAACACTGTAGTGTTTTCCTCAGGTGGGAAGCCCCTGGCCTCTCCACAGCAGTTTGGTATCAATACCTCAAGGGCTGAGCTGGGCTCAAGGTCTGACGTTATCTTTAGATAAGCCCCTGGAAGAGAAGCAGAGAAGAAACTCTCAGGCACTGTGCTGAACTCCCTGAAGAGCCTTAGGCAGGCAGGGGCTGGCAGAAGCAAGGGAAGAGGGGAATACCCTACAGCAAGAAGAGCAGAACTGCTCTCAGCCGGCTTTGCCATCAAAGGAAACCCACTACTGCTCTGTGGCCCCAGGGACAGACATCAGCACTCACAGAAAGGAACACATTCTTTGCTGTGCTCAGTGTAGGAAACTTAATTTAATGGGCTCTAGCTACAGCAAGAGGGTTTTCAATAGCTAAAAGCTTTATAGAATGAGAAATTAATGCAGGATGGGAGCAGGTTGCACAAGGGGTTTGTATGGTCTGTGTTACTACAGGTCAGGAAGAAACTGGACAAGGACAATGTCCCAGGCACATGACATTACTCTGCCTTTGGACAGGAGGATAAAGCAGCTCCCCCAGTGTTTGACAGTCTTATTTGACATCATTTTGGTTTCCAGAGGTCCAGTACAGAAACTCTGGCCATGGTTAATTTGTAAAGAGGATATTCCCTTCTCTCCCTTCACACACTAATGTACTTTTGAAAGTGAGAAGACACTTTAGTAGATAAATGACTCTTTAAAGGTAATTATGTAATTGGGTCAGGGGCAATGAAGAGCAATTAGGGCTACTTAGTGCTGCAGTTCCCATATAGATGAAGCACTTAAACATTTGCTAAATAACTATCTACAAGTGGGCCCAGAGTTGATACATTTTTCAAGAGAAAATTGTTCTTATTTCCTGGACTTGTCTCACTCATATATATGTAGTGCCATTGAAGTGGGTATCATTTGAGGAATCCAGTTGAAAATAATTGGAAGTTGGCATCATTTTACAGAAGGCCACAAAGCATTAGAGACAGATTCAGCCTAGCCAGGGTGTCTTCTAACAAGCATGCAGACTTGTCTCATCCTGTCCTTACTTTTACTTGCATCATCATCTCTTCTCTTGTCCTGCCACATGGTAGGTGGTAGTAATTAATGTCTGCAAAATGCTTTAAAACCTGGGCTGAAAGAAACTACACAGGAATGCTGGCCATTTGGAACAGTTTCAGAAACAGTCACAGCATACTCACTAATTTTATTTCCAGTCTGAATTTTCCATGAGTAATTTGAAATGCTCATAACCACCAGAAGCAGATAATTTCTTGTATCCAGAAGCTGTATTAGCTCTTATTGTTTGCCTTTTGTTTAAAAGAAATCTTGCTCAAAGGTGAACAAAGTAAATAAAGGAGCTTGTAAGAGTTTGAACCCAGTCCATCCTACTGCACAAAACCTCTATGAAGAGCCTTGTCCCCCATCATCCTCTTGGCAAGAATGTGGGTCTAACACTAACACTCCCTCCCTGCATGAGTGGCATTTGAAATGTACCAGTTGTACATGAAAGTGCTGGTATACTTTATTTCAGGAATGCTACCTTTGAACAACTGGCCTATTTAGTTAATCAGCAAAGTCTCTTGATCTTTATCAAATGCAATTTCAGAGCCTAAGAACATGAGTGATTTCCATTTTTAACTAACAGCTCTTCAGTAGAGTGCAGCATAGGAGAGATAATCCTAGTACAGCAGCTACTGCAGAAACTCTGCACATTTTGTCCAAGCTAGATGGGGCTTCTAGCAGAGAATTTTGGAAGAACACAGAAAAAAATAATAACTAAAAAGCCCAAAACACCTCTACCACCACCACTATAAACCCATCTCGAGCTGCTGACCTTTTGGGCACACTGCAAAAGCACTGTAGGGAAGAGGATGCCCTCTCGAGTGACAGAACAGCACAGCTGCTGAATCCCATTTTAAACACCACAGGGATCAGCTCATCCCCACTACCATGTGTTAGCGTGCCTGCATTTAAACAGACACTATTTTCAGAAGTGTCCAAACTACCTAAAGGCATGTGTCTCGTTAAAGTAAGACAGCTACTGTTGAAAGCACCCTTTCTCTGCTCTCAGTTATTGTCATCTGCATTGGGATTGCTGTGAATTGCTTGAGGAAGACCCTAGAGAGTAGTTTTCAGTGACACAGATAAAAGACTATAACTCTGTTCTGCTCAATAACCTTTTATAGTTTTGCTGTATCACCATTAATCATCTTCTTTCTTTCTTTCTTCTTCAAAACCACCTATCTGTCTTCCAGGTTGATGGAAGATATTTCCCCATTAAGAGCACATTATTGCTAGGAACAGCCTGTCCACCATGCAGAAAGTGCTATCACTCCTCAGTATTACCATGTTCTGCTGCTGTATTCTTAGGAGAAAAATACCTCTGGGCTTTTAGAGCATGTCCTTCATGGTTGCTCTACACCTCCTCTTTCAGCTTATATCTGCCTCACTAACTAGCCCTGCATCAGGCTGATCCTCAGACACAACTGGTGCTGTCATTTTGTTTTCTTCAAACAGAATTGTCTCTCCTAATGTGTTCCTTAGAAAGCATTTTGTCTTTTCTATAATGCCCAGCTGGACAGACAGAAATGGAAACCACCACGATAGATATTAATATGTTTTTTATATGAAACGTCCCATGGGGAAGGTGAACACTTATTCCTGCCTCCCCCTTAGCATCAGGAGCAAATCTGAATGACAACTTCCATGGGCTGGTAGCCCAAGTCTTCTCATCCTCTCCATTTGGCACATGGATAATATTTTTTTTATTCTGGAGACCATGAATGGGAAAGTTTTGGGAGGAAGTTATCTGGTGTGGCTGAATCAATGGCAATGACCAGTCTCACAAGTGAGGAGAATCAGCAACCGAATGCAGGACAGGGAGCAGAGCATAGTTTAAATAAAAAGCACAGATCAGCACTTAGCCCTTAGTCTCAGTTATCATCTTCATGTCTCAGATATCATCCCTAGGCAAATTCCATCAGGCAAAATCCTGTGAGATTCATGGACCTTGGACTTGGGTTTCTCCTGTAGAAATTTCATTGACGAAAGTGATAAAACATTTTTTTCCCTGATTGTATCTCATATATTTGAAAGCAGACAGCAGAACAGCAGAACAGCAAAAAAATCAGTTGCCTGTTCCAATGCTGGGATATGTCTTCAAGCCAGGCTTCAAAGATAGTTCTGACCTTAGGCAGAGATTGCAAGATGCAAAATCTCCTGTTATCTTGTTATAACATTTCTTCCAGAAGAAACATCACAAAAAGTTTCCATTGCAGCATTTTCCCTTTATTACTGGTGGTATGGTGGGAGGAGAATTTTGATGAATTGTGTACTCCATGGTACCCTCAAAACCAGCTGTTTCAGAAGCCAGATCACACAACAGAGAGGGTATGAATTAAGAATAAAGTTTTGTTCAGAGCACCAAACTTTTATTACCTCTTTTTGGGTGAATGGGATCAGAGATAGAGATATCCCAATTTTTCAAAAGCAAACACCCTCCACAATCTGTAAGGATCTGCTCTCTAGGCATAAAAGTATCCCCACAACTCTAAAAAGCAGTGATACCTGGATTTTATCTCAGCCATTTATCTCATAAATGGTTTGAATGTTGCAATATCAATGGCTACTAAATCTCAAAGGGCCTTTAAACCAGCTCCCAGCCTGGGGCTAGACTGTCTAGTTATTTTTGGATTTACATGCAAGTGTGCAGTTAGAAACACTTTCACTGGTAAATCAGCCAAGAGCAATCTTTGCACAATGTGTTTGCTTTCACAGCAATTTATTTAAGGTTAATAAAATCAAGATAAAACAAACCAGTGTCTCTTATTTTGAAGAACTAATACATAACCATTGAATATAGCTGTTTTCTTGAGGTTTCCTCAAGAAACACTTTGATGTTTTTTAGGGGAGTGTATTCTACACTGCATGAGCCAACAACTCATAGCAGCAGTGGATTTTGCTCTGCTAATTCAACTAGAAGATAAGGGGGAAAAAAGGCAGATGTCTTTGGCATTTTTAATCCAGCAGCTATTTGAATCTCCAGATTCTCAAAAACCCTCAAGGATGATATTTATCTCCAGGAAACACAATGGGCCAGAGCCAGGGTCTGGCAGGTGATGTGAGGTAGGATACGGGGGGGAATCAGCAATGTCTGTATCATGGGGGAAAGGCAGCACATTCACAGCCACACAAAGATACAGCTGCACCCTTGGCATAAGCAACAGGACAAGAGGAAACAGCCTCAAGCTGAGCTAGAGGGGGTTCAGATTGGATGTATGGAAAAATTTCCTAACTGAATGGAATGTAAAGCACTGGAACAGGCTGTCCAGGGAAGTGGTAGGGTCACTATCTCAGAGGTACTTAAAAGATGTGCAAATGTGACACTCAGGGAGATGGTTTAATGGTGGACCTGTCAGTATCAGGTTAATGGTTGGACTTGATGATCTGAAAAGTCTGTTCCAACCTAAACAAAGTTTATGATTCCTTGTGTTAGCACACAACAGCAAAATACTTCAGATGCTACAAGACTTTTCTTCTTGCAACAGCTAAAGAGATGCCATATTGTGTTGACATCTTCTGTCACATTCCTGAGCCCTTAGCATGCAAAGGAGCTTCCTACACAGTGTGGAGTGGTGGCTGCCAGAGCAGAGCCCACCAGCTCAGCACCCACCTGTGCACATTTCACAGGTGTCTGGGGTTAGCACCTGCTTTTCAGCAAGGAGCAGGGATGAGGAGCACTTGGGATTCAGATTTCTTCTCAGACAGGGAATGTCACATACCCTCAGCACAGTGCATAGGCGGGAAGAAGACAGCAGCTTTGAGACTCTCCCATCACAGGTGTTAGTATGACAAAGCCACTTGCTCAGACAAAGCCTGGTTTAACACACTCACAGCCCAGTCTGCTAGAAGGCACTCTCCCATGGGCATATATCCATGCAATAATCATATATAGAAGCTATTTGAGGAGGCAAGGACTGGGATTTGGGATTCTCTAAGTCCCAAGAGAAATTACATCAGACTCTTATTGCTTTAACGTGAACATGGGTTTTGCTTCACCTCCTTGGCAGTCTCAGAGGGCCTGGAAGGAATCCCATCTCAGCTATACAACCACCCAGGCTAGGACCATTGTTGGCTCTACACTTTATGAAAGTGTAAAATAAGAGAGGAAGATTCAAGGTTACAGTATCCAGACAGAAATTTACTCTAAAATATTTTCAGATTTTTTTTTGAGACACAGCTACTTAGAGCATTTGTCAGAGACATTCACTTGACCAGCTCCAAATTCTCTCTGACCTCAATGGCAGTGGAGCACAGCAATGCCCATTGCCTGCCTGAGCTGTTCCTGGCCCCTCCATAGACATCAGCTCTAAGTAGGAGGTAGCCTGGAGCACCTGCCTCTCCTTCCACCCCTGCCTTTCAGGGGAAGGATGTTCTTTGCAGATGCCCCAGGACAGCTCCCCATCATCAGCAGTACCAGATGGGTACTAGAAACCATATTGCTGGTAAATAAAAGGATGAGCACTAAAATTAAGATCCTGTAGTTTCAGTTTCATCTGTACTTGTTTTGCACCACTCAGAAGGAAACTTGGAGTAACCCAAGAGAGTTGGTTGGGGTAAAACAACCAGTCTGTTGTCTGTCTTCTGAGGGATCTTTGATGAGGAATTTCTGATATACTCATGAAGAAAGTTAGAAGTCACAAGAGGAAATCTGGTATTTTTCTCCTCCTGAAGAAATCGTGTTTTTTAAGTAATGCATTTAGATGGTAGAAGTGCCTTAGTCTCAAGATCTGAGCAGACTGTAGTAGAAGAAAAGAGAGAGAGAACAGCAGAGAATAGCCATCCTCATTGTGAGGATCAGAGGCCTTTCTCTGCACTGCTGGCTGGAGCCCTTCCAGCTCAGTACTCCAAAGCAGTTGACAGCATTTTATAATTTATATTTGTTATAGCTCAGGGTTGGTGCTCAGGATAAAAAACTTGTTAAAACACAGTCCCACCCTCTTCTGAAGCTCTGCAAAGACACTGGCGTAGGAGCTCATAAATATACAATAAAATAACAAAGCAAACATAGAATATAAATACAGGATGAAGATAACTCTTCTCGCAGTAACTTACAGTGCCCTCCACTCCCATGCCTATCTGGTAGCAAGAAAATAAAAAAAATGTTCTGCTGTGAGAAGGTTAAGTAGTCAAATCTGTAAGAGTTGCATGTCTGTGTGTCTATATAGCTCAGATTTTTTTCCACAGGTCCAAAATACGATTGGTCTACTTTCATGTGACGACATTTGATGTCTTTGATTTTATGAAAGGGAGAAAAGCCGTGAGAGGAAGATGCTGCTTGCCTTTCTGCACTAGAAGAATTCAGAGGGAAGCATAAGACTCTTGGTAAAAAGGCATAGAAACATTCAGGAAAATATTTATGTATTTGCAAATTATCTGTTTTGTGAGCTGTTTTCGATTCCAAAATAAACATATATATATAACATACCCATGTGCAGTTATATATATATGAATAACCAAGTAAGGACATTTCTGTAAGACTAAAAATGTAGGGTTTATGATCTTTTGTTTATGAAATTATCTGCATATTCAAAAACAACCCCATTACATGCAATATTTTCAATACATATGAAATATTTGATTACAAGGAGTTTCTATTTCCTTATATAACAAAGTTTCTGTCATATTCACCACTGTGTTACCTAAATATTTTCCCAGAGTGCACTAATCAACACTGCAAATGATTGTTGTCTCTGAGGCAGAAAAGACAGCTGAAAAATGGAACTTTTCCGTTACAGTTGAAGGCAACAATGTCTGTGGCCATCAGGGAATTTCTTCAAGGGTTTCAGAGTGATTTTTATTTTTTTTTTGGTGGATTCTGCTCAGACAAGCTTTCTCCTTATCATAAAAGTGCTGTACCAGAGGGGAAAGACAGGCAAAGCCATCTGCATGCCTGCAAGAGCCTGTGAGAAGCTTTCTACATATCCTTAGCCTTAAGCCATAAAGAGCTTTAGCACTAAGGGCTGGAACATGAGCTTGCATCGGCCTTCTGTAAGAAGTTAATTCAGAGAGAGGAAAGGTATGCTGGTGTCCTGGCAGCTGCACAGCTGAGGAAATGTATTCTGCACTACTTAGAAGTGCCAAAGTGCTGCGCACTTCATGCCTCATTTCAGTTTACTGCCATCCAGCTAAGATGTATTATCCAGGTCATGAAGCAGTGGTTTATCTTACTCCTGTGGGTAGGCTGGAGTCTGTCATCCACCCAGAACTGAAACAAAGAGTTAATTATAAGCACAGATACCAAAAACAGTGGGAAATGCACTAATCATCAGCTGCAAGTATCTCCAGGAGACCTGGCATTATACAATGGCCAGTTACGTTGTGGTCGGCTTGAATGTGAAAAAATATATGAGGTGACCCACTTAAATGGTTGGACCAGAATTTGACTGGGAAGGCCTTATAAAGAGGACTAATTTTTTGTAGTTGTTTGCTTGTTTTAGCAGCCTTAGTACTAGTGCTGAAATGTAGCCTGATGGCAGTTCCTGCATTTGATACCTCATGAGAAGGTAAATGCAATGCTGCCTTTCTTTGTCTTGGCTCAGTCTGTAGGGTGCTAAGTATGCTCTGAGGAGGTTTAGGAGAGGTTTGTGGTATAATTCAAATACATCCAGGTAAGGCAATGTACATTAACGCCTCTGTTTCTGTTATACTTTATTGTTGTCACACCCTGAAACAGTCTGGGAGCTGTCATTTGTGCCAGATCAGCTGGACTACCTCCAGGGCATTAGTGTGGCTCTGCAGTGAGGTCTCAGGCTGGTAGCAATGACATGGTTTGATTCAGAATATGGAAATCTGCCCTGGGCAGGTGGATCCAACATCTGCAGAACCTTTAGTTCACTAACCAGCACCTGCCAGCTCCACAGCTAGCCAGGGAGAAGCCAACAGATACTCCTGACACCAGAGTGATGTGCTCCAACAAATGCATTTCAGAATACTTTAACCTATTCTCAAACCATACAATGGTTGTATGGGTGCCTAGATAACCTAGGGGTGTGTGTAGTGAACTTTATTCCTTTTAGAGAGAAAAAAAAATGCTTGATGTCGTGTCATGAGCTTGGTCTGGCCATGTCTATGTCAGAGTTAGCAAGACCCCAAAGGTCCAGAAGTGGAAGTAGCATTTGTGCAAACAAGCTGAACCGAGGGACTGAGCTGGCATCTCTGCACTCTACTGCACCATGGAGGTCAGCAGCACAGCCCAGCATTTGCTTAGCTCTGTGCGATGCTCTGAGGGCAAAAGGAGTTTTCCATTTCTTTTCACTACTGACTATTGTAAGAAAAAAACAGGACTAAGAGCAGAGGGGTTTGTACACACAGGGACAGAGCCGGGAGCAGAGGGATTTGTACACATGGGGACAGGGCCAAGAGCAGAGGAGTTTGTACACACAGGGACAGAGCTCCAGTTATGATGACAGGATATTGTGGGTGTGTGTCAAAGGCTTTGCTAAACAACTTATACTGCTGTTCTTCATCTGCTGAAACATCCATCCCATGCCAGAAGCAGGACTTGTTGGTTGGGCATGGCTTTGGGACTTCCATACTTGCTGCTCTCCAAAACCTTCTTGCCTTTCATTGCTTGGGAGCAGTTTCCAGAAGGACCTGCACTATAATCTTCACATGCAAGTAAAAACCAGCTATGCTAAGCCCTTATTAAAGGGATGTGGAGTAACTAGAGGAATGACAAAAAAATAAAGTTCTCATTTTTCTATTTTTCTATTTTACAAAGATTAAAACCTATCAGCCTTACCCATCAGTGTCTGCCTCTAAGACTGGATTCTGCATTAAGTGATTTTAAACTGCTTCTTCCTGGAATATATTATTCCTGTGTATCTATGAACTCCTCAGAGTGAATAAATCATTGTTCAACGAATGAGCAAACTTTTCTCTGCCAAACTACTTCCACAGTGATTCAATCAAACCTAATTCATTTGCACTTATATTTGAAATAAACAACGTGCATCTCATCAAATGATGTGGAGTCTCTAAAAGTTATGATGTGCCCCTTACTCCAGATCCCCCAGCTGATATATGATACCACTGCAGATGTTGCCCTTCCTAACCAAAACCCCTCCTAGCCACATGTCTCTCTAGGTTGTAATTCTGGCTACTAAAGGAAAATGCCAGAGGTGGACAAGCCTTCAGCTGGGTTTTTGCCAGTTGGGAGTGAGTGAGAAGCTGAGTGGGGGCTTAGCTATCAGCCAGGATCAACACACTGTAGTCTATAAGGATATGTATGTTAAGCTAGGATCAAAAATACCTGGTTGTGTGCTCTATTGGCTCTTTAAAACACCTCCAGGATAAGCTGAGGATTCATGTCCCTGTGGTACAGCCTGTCTAGGTCAACATAATGCAAAATAATGCAAAAATCAACACACCCTTACTCTCCTGTGTGACGTGCCTTGAACAAATTAGTGACATAGAAAGTATCAGCCCGAGAAGTGATGCCAGGGGCCATCAGGAAACCTCATCTTTCCGGGAATGTTTCTTCAGCAGAGTCCCCTAGGAAAGTTGCAGCTTCACTGCTGAGCAGCTGAATCTCTCTTGAGCACAGCTGTGTTACCAGGCTCAGCAGGAGACCACTAGCTGCCTTGCAATCCCACTGTTGAGCAAACATTGGTGTTGTCATTTCAGACCTACTCCACACCCAGCTGTGAGCCCGTTGCCACTCACAGACGGGCTTTTAACCCCAGCAGCAGGATCCTTAACAAGATGCTCTTCTGGGCTGTGAAGCACAGCTGAAAGTACAGGCTTGGAGTGTTGGCGGAAGGTGAGAAGTGCCTGACTGTCACAAATTGGTGCCCTGCAGCTGTGTAAGCAACCTGGCCAAACCACGCTGCTCTGAATGTTGTGTTTTCATCACAGATAGAAAAAGACAGAAATCTTTTTACCACCTGTTTTGCAGAGAAAATGCTGTCAGGCACTGAGAAATACTCCTGGTGCCTCCTGGGCTCTGCTGCCTTGCTGCACTCCTCTCCTTGCCTGCTTTGCCTTTCAGCCCTCTGCTCAATTCCAGCTATGCATCCAGTATCTTAATAGATGGGACGTTTTTTCCACTTTAGTTTTGTCAGAAGCTTCCTGAAAAAACTGCCATAGGAAATCTGCAAGGCCTTTATATTCAACAAATATATCCCATAAGACATTTTGATGGAAAAAATATTCAAACAAAGAAATCTGTCCAATGTACAGCACACTGAATGCCTTAATGATGTATTCATTGCCATTTCTATTTTCCTTTTCTTTCCAGAACTGTCTGTGCTGATGAGCAGCTTATCTGGGAGGTTATTTCTATGAAGGGTTATGCTTCTACCACTGCAGCAGGGCAGCTCTGGGTCTGGCAGAAAGAGATAGTCCTGGGAAGGAGTTCAGAGGGGCTCTCAGTAGTCCAGGAGCAGAGAGTGAGAGACACCCTGTCTGCAGCAGCTTCTGCCCACTCTGCTGTTTGGGTACGGTTTCAGAGGACTGACGTCATAGGGTTTTTGAAAGGGGACATATTTCTGTGACATTTTGCTTGCCTAAGCTCATGCCGGCCTGGAGACCTTCTAGATCATTGGTATATGTTTTATATCCCCTAACACACCACTTCCAAATTAGGCCAAGACTATAGTCATTCTGTACTGATAGTGTACGTAGTCCTTCATCCCAAGAGCTGACTGCTTTATACATTCAGATAACAAATTTCCAAAACATTGTTAAAGATATTTTTTCTATTAAAGTGCAAATGACAGTGGAAACTTCCACAGTATTATATATATCTATCGATTCAGGTGAATTGCAAGAATAAAATGGAAATGTCCCTATATATGCTTTTGGAACCCCAACGACCAATGTTCTCACATGTGTCAGATCATGGCATGTGAATTTAGCTGAGGAGCAGGAACAAAATCTGTCATTAACTACTACAACACATTTTTAATAAGAATTTCTGTTTATGCAAGTTTGTTACTAGCATTTAGCTGCTATAGCAACAGGCACTTATAAATGAGCAAAGTTGCAAAAACAAACATTCCCAGTTTTATTTGAGCTTCACTGAAGTAAAGACCATTCCTGCACTCTAGTGCTGGATCTTTTTTCCCTAGGTGGAACTGTGGAGAGCTTTAATTCACAGTTTATTTATCTTAGAATGATTTGTTTAAATAATGATATTTTGAACTAGATTTTATTAAATGGCAGAGCACTTGCTCCTTCCCTTTGGCATGTAAGACAATGTGCTTTCATGATGTATTTGAATTACTGCATCATATTTCCACACTTAAATATAAGCAAGTGATGGGCCAGAATCATGGTATATATGTGCTCTAAGTTGTCTATATTTGGATCTGCACTTTCTGTGGACAGGATGAGTAATAGCAAGCATAAGATGAGGGAGTGGGAGACTTCAGTGGGACCATAGGAAAAAATTCTATTGATGTGTGTACAGAGCATTGGACTTGGTTGCCTAGAGCAGCTGCAGAATTTCCCATACAACCTTTTTTTGTGAAGAAGAGGCTAAATAGTAGTTTTTTGTGGGAATATTTTAGGTTGTAGAGCTGATCCTTTCCTGGAGCAGGGGATTGACTTAGAGGCTTTCTGAAGTTGCCCCTGAGCTTGTAAACTACATAGTGTTGGAGCAATGGACTAAGAACCTCAACATTTAAAAGATTGTTCACATTGTTTATTTGACATCACCTTTGCTAGAACAGTTTATTCTGGTGTCCAGACAACACTCCTAGTTAACACTTCTGCATAATATGGGATATATATACATGTACATACACACACACACATATATGTGTGTGTATGCGCCTCTGAGCAGTACAGATGAAGTCACATTTGGGACAGAAGGAAATTATCTGAAGGTGTTTTGTGCCACTGGCTGTCATGACTGGGGAGCAGACTCCTCATCTGCCTATTTAGCATAGTCTTGAATGTTTTATTAGTACGGGCACTGCCAGAGGTTTTGTTCCAACCCTACTCTCCCCAGCACTGCAATCAAGCATTTAACAAAAAGGAGACATTTATGAAATGTTGGTGTTCAGCTCTCAGCAGTGTTCAAAGTCTGTTTTGGTTCAGGCCCTATTGTTTGTCTCTCCTCTGAACTTATCTTCACAGCACTTGTTTCACTGATATATCACTGCTGTATCACTGCTGGCTTCTGTGGGGATTATCCTACTTTACATTCACCAGGACTCAGAAGACAGCTTTGTTAATGGGAAAACATGTCATGTTTATTTAAGTACATTGGGTGAGGTAGCAAGAGAAAATGATGTGTATGATGTAGAAAGCGCTAAGAATGTGCAGCTTCATGATCTAGCATGGAAACAAAAAATCCGGAATCAGGCAATTGACAGCAACGTAGTTACTACATAAGCAGTAGTATATATTTGGAAGCTTGAAAGAAGCTCGTTAACTTCACAAGAAAGCTCTGGATGTTTTCCAGTCTCTGTTAATTTTTGTGGTCAGTTTTTAAAATTTCTGCCTCTCAGGGAACTTGCACAGTGCAATTTCCCACCTATTGCTAACCCTGAAAGGATTCCTTTAGGCACTTTTGTGCCTCACTGGTTCTTGCAGCCTTGAATCCGTCGGATTGTTTTCAGTTTGATAAAATGCAAACATTGCAGCTGCTCTCTTCTACATGTTGCACTGTTTTCTTCTAATATCTCAGTTTGTTTTCTTTGGCCAAAGAAATAATTTCTATTTGGGGGTTTGTTTTCATAGTTTGTGTTTGACACAGACACTTGCTCTGTTCTGTTCACACAGACACAGACAGACAGAGAGGATCCCAGAAGCCGAGCAGGCTGAAGGGATCCTTCTCATTTCCTCTCTTTGTTTTATTGTAAATATCTCATCTAAATATCTATTCATATTAAAGCCTTCTGATTTCTGATCACCAATCAATGGACTCTGAGTTTTTCTTGGAGGGGCCCTGAGAAATCAGGGCAGCCCTCAGCAACACCCACGCAATACAAATCCTTCTTCTATTCAGTTCATGAAGAATCAACCTGCAGTGTTGGTGTGAATAGGACCCTGGGGCTGATGAGGACCCTGGGTTGATTAGGACCCCAGACAGACTTTGCTTACCAAATATATGATTCTGAGCCCCATGCTATCAGTGGCCCAAATGTGTTCAGATGTTAACTAGAGTAGAGGTGTCCATGGTTGGTAACTAAGAGCATGGACAGGAGCTCTACATTGCACAACTGGACTAACTGTTCCTACTGGTTTCACAGCAGAAGAAAGTCTTACTGAGGCAAGTATGGTGCAGCTATTTAATCTGTAGTCCATGGTATAGAAGTTGTTGATAAAGCTGTCAGATTTCCTCTACAGAAGGTTTCAGAACAGATCCATGATAGGAATTTACCTGTTGTTGCGATTGCCAGTTTTTGGGGGAATGGCAAGCTGAAAGTAATGCCAAAGAGTGTTTCTGCCCAGCCTGGGTCAGCCTCTTGTGCTCCAAACCTTCCCTCTGAAGGCATGGGCCACAGGGCCCTCACCGGCCGGGGAGCCGCAGGGCCAGCTCTGGCATCTTGCTCCTCATGACAACACAGTAGTAAAGGAGATGAGAAGAGGCCTCTGCATGAGGAACATGGAAGATCTTTATTCACATAATAGCATGCAGGTTCCCAGAAGCAAAGGTCTCGAAAGCCAGGGCGTCTGGAGTTTTATGAGGACAAAGGCAGGGTGGAGTTGGGGTCCCTCAGAGACCTATAGGAGGAGCCTGAGGGAGTGGCCAGGACTAACAGCAAAGGGAGGAAAAATGGGCTGGGGGGAACACCACAACCTGTCTTGTGAGAGAGAAGCCTATCTGTGGCCTAGAATTAAAAAACTCATGAGACCTTGATGCTTTTTCTTGGATAACCCGTAGATTTTTACCTTTTGATTTTGAAGGCCAACCTGGGAAAGAGCCATGAGGACATGGCTCCCAAGATGAGGACTCACTGAGGTAAACCTTAGGGGAATTCCTTAGTACTGTGCTAAAACAAAAAGGGTAAGAAGCTCTACTAGCATTAAATTTCATGTGATTATAAATAATTCCAGGGTAATGGACATTTTGAGATAGATCCATGAGCCAACCTTGAAGAGAAACTGAAAGACAGTGTTACGAAGTTCTTCAACAATGTACATTAGGAAAGGGGCAGCAACATACTTGTTAGCACTCCAAAGACATGCTGGAGCTCACATCTCCTAAAAAACACATAAGACAGAGGAGAAAGCTTGAAAGGAACCAGGACATTGAAGGAGATTCTGTCATTCATTTGACACTGATGACTGGTCTGTACTTGAAAGATCCTGTAATCCTCTGAGAATGCTGAGTGCTGGGCAGACAGACATTTCCTACAGAAAGCCTTGTTGCTTTTGTGACCCCAAGGAAGGCCCCCAGAGTGTGATAAGCAATCACAGAATCTACAGACATAAGAAAAACCCCATGCATTTGATAAGTGTAAACCTTCCTTGCTCTCAACAGGGTTGTCGTCCCTTGTGGTTTGGGCCACTGGGAATCCCAGAGAATCCCTGGCAACGGGATCCAGACAAATATTCTCATCATTATGGGGATGGAAAGTACAGTCTACTGCACTGAATGCATCCAGCTTATAACTGTTGGGAAATAGTAACTATCACCTCTTCTTCATTCATGGAGGATCTTATTGTGATTATTCTGAAACCCTCTGCCCTAATTCAGATCAAACCAAGCATTCATAGTAATTTAATGTACTAGTCTACAAGACAACAGATGAACAAACTTTTCACATAATGGGTTCAGTGGGCATCAGCTGTTTCAGCTGGGTTTTATGATAGGAATAGTTTTAACTGTTTAAAAACGAAAGTATGCCTCTCCTTCACAGGTCCTGGTACCCAAGGAGCAGGTTGTGAAATCTTTCACACTGTAGGTCTTATCAGAGAGGCCAAGATGCAAGATACCCAGGAGCTTGTGAGATTTCTCTTGTACCTTCTCCTGAGGTATGCCCAGTTTCTACCACACACATGATAAAGGAATCAGCAAGATCAAAGATGCTGCAGAAGAGGAAAACTGTCCTTCCCACCCATGTCTCAACCCATGGAAAATGTGAAGGGCAAGCAGGGAGGAAAGATAAATCTACAAAGGGTACAGAGATTTACTTGTCTTAGCAAGGATCCTGTTGGCTTAGTTGTTCTTGTTAGCCATCCTTTGTCCCTTGAGGCACACTGCTTCTAGGGACCAACTCACAAGCAAATCAACGTGTATCCTCATTGTTATATATGCTAATATTCTTGGGTATTAAATGGGTATTAATAGAGGTATTAAATGGTGGAGTTATGGAAGTTGGGTACTAAGAAAATGGAGTTCACACATTTGTTGTCTGGCTCAGGCTGTGTCTTAAGAATCAGACCCCAGACATCAGAGAGGCCTGTGCTGTGCCTGTCTTGTGATAGACTCAGATAGACTTGTTTTGGCATGGCTGGGATCAGGAGAGGTGTCACTTCAGGGCTACCCTTCTCCTTACACCCCCAATCACCAGAGTGGGGCACATTTTGATGACACACCAAAGGGCCTTTTGGCAGCAGAGGGGTTTTGCTGAGGAAGGAGAGCAAAGAGAGCAACCAGCCAGAAGAGCAAGAGAGGATCCTGCATTTTATGAACTTCAGGCCTTGCATGGAGCATTTCCCAGATGACAGAATTAGGTAGGCTTTTTGAAATAGCTTATGAAGTATGGCACAAAAAAAAAGTGTCTTCTAAAAACATGTTCCTTTCCTAAATCAGAAAAGCATATTTTTATAAGTAGTGCTTCTCACAAATGGCAGATCTTGTACCATGGGATTTTCTTACTCCCTTTCTCTTGAACTCTCTGTCAGGATGAATATAATAGCTTCACTGTTTTACAGCAAAAATACGGAGGTTTGGGTTCTAAAACTCTTAACAACCCACAGATAACTAACATTCATTTATTAACTGTATACAGGAAAGAATTACATTTTTCTTCCAATCCAAGGTTTCATTAAAACATTCTCTGTTTTTGAAGTTCAGAAACAATAATTTGCAAAGAAACCTTTAATCAAAACAAAGGAATTTGAATCAGATCTTTTTTTTTAGCGTAGGAGAAGAACAGATGGCTTGTGGGAACAACTCATTATTCTGTAACATTATCTCTTTAAGCGAATCTTTCTTTAGCATGCATGGAAACTGCTAGTTTGCTAACTCTGGGCACATAAAGACCTGTGTTTACACACAGCATGGGCTTGGTCAAAGCAAATTCACTGGCTCAGTCTTAGTATGCATTATAATTTTATTGAGCTATGGAACAGTGCTGAACATAGCTTGGAGCTTCCACTTGCAAAGAAATTGCATTTAATTTATAATATAACAAATGCATTTACAAATGAAAATTCTTGCAAATCATTATGGTTTTGGTTTAATTGGGAGAAGTACTGATATTAAGTGTCAGACATGAAAAAATCTTCTTGGGGCAGCAATAGCACAAGTGATATGGACAAAACCATAACTGACAGGATACTAATTTCATTTTGTGGTACCAGAGCATTACAGATCTGGGTTCAGTCCTCTTTTAATAAACTGAAAATGAATGTAGAAGAGACTTTCTACCCATTAAAGCAGTAAGACTGTAGAACAATCGTTCCATGGGGATAGTAATAGGGGAAAAATCCACATGAGCCATAGAGACCCAGAGCAAGCTCAGCTCATTGACATAGGCTATTGTCCTGGGTTGAAATGTATTCTGTTACCATCTTTGTGAGCTGTTAAACCCAAGTGAAGCAGTGTTTTTCCTTTCCTTCTCCCTCTGGACTATCTTCTGTTAATGGGCCATCAATGCCTTGCCACATGACTCAGAGATAAGTCTGGACTGTCTGCTGTTAATGGCCCATCAGTGCCTTATCTCATGACTCACCATCCCATTGTGAGATGCTCTGCCCAGAGGGAGGAACCAACTATTCCATCCTGGATATAAGCTGAAATCCTGAACACCACAGCAGCACTTGCCTACTGGACTCCCAGAGGACAAGAGCTACTGTTGGACTTTTAGACCCTTCTTTCACAGGATCACTGCTTCAACAGAACTGCTTCGCTTGGACTGCCACCACCACAGAGTGTCAGGTTGTATTCTGACTTTATCAGTATCCTTGTACTACAGCATGTATTTATTTCTTTTCATTTTCTCCTATTAAATTATAATTCTGACTAGCGATCTCCCACTGGTTTGATTTCAAACTAGTACAGCTATAAATTCTGACAGTGAAGGACTGCACAAGAACCCTTGTGTGCTGTACCAAAGGAGCCAAATGGGAACTCTCCTTTGACCAAATCTGTGGCTGTGATGTTAAATTTACCTGCAACCTTATATCTCTTTTGCATTTTGAATATAATTTCATAAACCTTTATATTTTATCTAAAAGCTCTTGGGCTCACTTGTTTAGGAGTGAGAACAAAACGGCCTACAACAGTCTCTTTGTTGGGAATGATGAATATTCAACAGGACATCTCTCAAATGAGATTTGAAAATCAAAATTTTGATTTTGAAAATCAAAAGGGATTTAAAGTCTGTTAGCAGAAGTTATTAAAACCAAAGAAAAAAGGATCTTTAGAATGGCATACATAGAGAAATTGGGTAAAACTTCCTGATCAACTATTTAAATTCATTCCTTCCTACCACCCTAACTTCTAAAACTTATAAAGAAAATACATGCTGAAAGAAAGAAGAGAGAAAATACAGAATAATAAACTTCAATTGTACATAAAAGGAATAAGTGGGAGTATGGGAACATATTTGTAACTGTTTTCTTATTGCTAAGTGGGACAAAATTACTCTAGAAAGGCATGGGATTATTTAAACCACATATTTAAACAACTCATAATTTGTTGATTTTTCAATACACAATTTCCTTACAGAGAAAAATGTCAAGACAGATTGACCCAGGGTATTCATCATAAAAAGCTCGTTGATTTTATCTTATTGATTTGCTTTTGAATAGTAGCTGAGCATAGGATTCATTTACTTAATGATATACATTTGAGCCGTTAACTTTAGACTCCCTTCAAACTCAGTGGACAGAAAGGACATTTGTACAGTGCCATTTATTGCACCCTTATGTAGACCTCTGAAATGGGTGGATGAATTTCACTCTTATAATGCCAGTTTCTCTCAGGGGCTGTAAAGACAGATGACCATAACTAGTGCTGATGTAGCCTCCACTGTGCAGAAATCCCAGTGTAGTCAAGATGAACCATTCTGGGAGAGTTCTTCCAGTGCCCATACAGTACGCAGTGCCATCGAAAAGGAGATAGGAGATGTCCATGTGATAGTGCAAATAAGATATTGGATCTCTTGGAAATCCATCTTCTTCTCTGGCAGCAACTGAAGACTAGATAGGACACCCTACAGAGTCTGCAGTATAGTTGCACTGTATGTAAATACAGAGACAACTTAATTGAGGCAGAGTCATTTCTGTTTACTCTCTGCTGGGTATATTGCCAAAATGAAGGGATATGGCAGCTATTTACACAGGCTGGGAACCAGAAATCTAATTTAGATGCCTTAATTTCAGCAGATTGGATTTCTCTCTGGAGGTCCTCAAAAGCACTTACTTTTCCCTGTTAGTTATTATGTGATTTTTAGCACTTACTTTTGGAAGGATGCTCTATTACATGCCAAGAACTGAGCACAATGCATGTACCTAAATGGACAGGATCTTAATTGATGCAGTTAAATACTAAGAAAGTATTGATTGATACAGTTAAAAATTCTAAGAAAAGGGATCCTTAGTCACATGCCCGATGTGGGTGATGGAATTTTGCAACTGAGTTTTCAGCATTGCTGAGCAGTTGGCAAATGCCAGATCTCTGTGTGTTGGATGTGGAACTGCAGTTGTGTTTCAAAACCATGGTGCTGCATTGACCCAAAATTCCCACCCTTCTTTTTGGGCTTTTTGTTTGTTTGTTGGGAAAGGAAGGGCAATCCTTCAGGCAGGGTGTGAGTGGGACTTGGTTGTTTCTAGAGGAACAGTACACATCCGAGATCCAGCTGCTCTCACCTTAATGCAGGTATTTACACAGACAGAAGGACTAATGCCTCAAAAGTGACCACAAAGGGAACCATGGGTGACAGTCCCAGACAGAGATGTCTCCTAAAGGCAGACTTGTCCCAAGGAAACAACTTCAGACTGCTCTGATTTCTGTGGGTTTGGGGGTCTCTGTGCTTCATTAACCAGTTGCAGAAGCAGCACATCCTTGTTTGATGTGGTGCTCTTGGGGCTCAGTGACCTGAGGTATACGAAAACTGAAATAATGAAGTCTCTAAAATATGCAATTTCAATCTACTAGAGTTAAGAAAATTTCACTGTTTTTCCAAATCCTCCTCTAGCCCCATCTACCATTTATTAAACGTCTCTTCAGCTCACTGCCTTTTTTGTAAACCGGTTGTCTAACAAAAGATCTGCTGGGAAACATAGCAGATAAATCACTGAATTTAATATAAGTACAAAAGGAAGAGCTGGCTGACATTTAGATAGACTGACCTTTCAATAGACAAGCTGGTGTGTGATTGAAACACTGCCTCATTCAAAGTTTTAAGAGGTTATTTCATATAATAAAAAATGTAAAAACGAAAAGGCAATTGGAAAGCATAAAGAGAGGGGTCATTTAATCTCACCTGATACCAAGCACAATCTCAGTACTATACCACTCAGTATTTCTGCTTTATTTTACTCAAATATACATCTTGGGGGAAAAAAATGTAAATGAAATTTTATTATTGACATGCCAGTTTTCAGATTTTCAGCAAAGACACCAAAACAAGTTAGACAAGTGATTATTTTTTTGCTGGCTTTGTCATATTAATTACTCCCTCTTTGTTGTTTATATCATCTACCTTTGTCTCTTCTTCAAAGGCCATGTGACAAAACTGGTTTTAGAAACCTAGTTTTTTAAAGCATTGTTTTGTTCAGCCAGAATCAGCAGCTTTGTTACAAAATGCTTGCATTATCTTGGTCTTAGAGAATACAGAGACTTTCAAAGGGCTTGTACAGAAAACTATTTGAAAACTGAGGCTATGTCACCATATAGAGAAAACATTTAATTTTTGAAGACTGTTAATTTTCTAAAGTGAAAAATATCTTGTGTTCCTTTTGTTTTCATTTATAAATAATCAGGTGGATCAGTCAGCTAGGCACTTCCAGCATCCTGCACAAACAGTGCCAATTAGTTTCATTTTCAGTCCAATTATAATCCCAAAGAAAGCAAAAAAGATAGGACGAGGACAAAATGGAGTAGAAAAGACATGCTTTAAATGAATGAGACAAGACTTTTCACTGTTTTTCTTTTTGCCTAATCTTTTTCTTATAAAAATGACTTACATTTCCCCACTTGGCTTCAGGATCACAGCTTTTGAGCTTGGAAATTAGGAGCAATTCTGATTAAAAGTTCACCTACTAAAAAGCAGCATTGAGTATATTGAAAATTTATATTTTCCCAGCATCAGCCAAGTGATGAAATAATGGGCATTTTAGTAATTCTGAAGTGATTCAGTGAGACATTCAGCTGACAAGCTCAGGAATGCAGTGTAATTAAATAATACTGGAAGGAACATTTTATATAGAGTAGTCTTCCATGGGCCATTGCACTTCACAAAACATTTCATACTTACACCTGTACTTTATAATAATATATAAATTCTTATTAATTGATCTCATGCACATACCACCCACAAGAACTCCAGGACCTGCATCAAACTGAAGTGACTTGTTTATGTCATCCAAGAAAATAACCCAGCTCTGACCATCCCATCACGTTTCACTTTTGCTTTTCTCTTTTTCTATTTGGAGGTCAACTATCTGCACTTTCAAAAGCCACCCAGTAAAACATGCAGGCAGATACAGTCGCAATCTTTGCAGACCACTCATTGGTATAAAAGATTCTCTGTACGTTTCAATTCACACTTCAGAAACTGTCAAGTGTCCAATTTTTTTAATAGACTAAGATGGTTTAGAAAATGACTACAGCTATGTGGATCAGACAAAAATTAATAGCTGTTTGAAGTATGCTTTAGATGGAACCTTCTGATCAGCATCTCTCTAACTCACTTTGATATAGTTATTGGCTGCTTGGCTATATTTGAGTTTCATGTTGTTTTCCTAGTTGGATTGCAGAGTTTCTTCTCCTTCCCACTGAGGGAGACTCAAACCATGGCATTTGGTTACAGACTTCAATCCCTGCAATTTAAAGATATTCAGAGCCTGCGTCTCTCTCTAGCCTGGTGCAGCTCTTTCAGGAGTTAGATAAGACCACAGTTCAGCTCTGGCCCTGAATTCAAATTTCAAAGATATGGAAGACAATTTGTCCAATTGCTTTACATGCAATTAGACAGCTGGTCAAAATCACCTTCCCATTGGGGTCTGTGGCACACCTGGCTTCCTGTTACACTGATGCAAACTAATGCAAGTAAACATCATTTCTGCTCATTTGCATCAGCATCACTGAGAAGTGGATTTGGTCCACGTCCACAACAATTTCACAGTATCATAAAGAAGAAAAAAGCCCATTTTTTTCATGCCCAGATGTTTTTCTCACTTCCTGAATTTTATATTACTGTGCATTCAAGCATAATTAATGTTCCTGTCACTTCACCCACCACAAGCAGAAGCAGAAGTATTTTTATTCCATAATTGCCTGTTTTTCAGTGTCCATGAAGATGATTGTATTCACATTACTGGCATTCACAGAGAGAGAGAAGAGCATGAAAGGGAAAGCAGGGTGTGAGTGGGACTTGCAAGCACCTGCAATGTCATATATAATGTGACCAAAATTTTAACGAATGCTGGAGTTTTAAAATAATGTGTATGAAGATCTCTCTTCCCCTTGGAGTATCCTGATCAGCTGCATGATCCCCAATTATCCCTTACAGTGGTGGAGATAGCTCTTGGAACTGTGGCTTTGACAGCTGCAACAGCTGCTGATTCATGAAAGCCAAAGAGCTTTTCAATCCAGTGTGCAACAAGACAGTCCTTCCTCCCCATTTCTGCCTTTAAAAGCTGCAGTGGAACAGAGTTTGTGGATTGAGACTTTAAATGGCCTCTGCCAGCTCAACCTCAGGAGGGTTTGCAGGACTGACTGCACTTACACACACTCCAAGGAGTTTATAGAACTGGTGCCATGAGGGCCTAGGTCTTCATGGGTTTTGAGGTGTCTCTCCCATTTAGATTGATAGGTCACAGGTTCTGGCCTAACTGGCATTTTAGCACCCTGGGAAGGTTAGCTAGCAGAAAGCAGAAGCATTTCGAGGTTGTAAAGGTACCTGTAAATGTGCTGTTTGAGTAAACAACCTCTGAAAGCATCTGGCAGGACAGTAATTACTTTATCTATTTAGGTGCCAAAACAAAACACTTAAAAGCAGTTTCTGGAGAGACCTGTCCAAATGAAAAAAATTTTAAAAGCCAGCAAAAAGGTTTTCAAAGTGAAAGAAATGCTAAAAGTCAAACAACACAGAATTATTCCTGCCATAAAACTGTACCATACCCTGAATACCATAGAGTATTCCATTCATGTATTCAAAGAGATGAAAAAAGGACAACTGAAACAAAGAAAAAAATTAACCCACAGCAGGTGACTAGTCATTCTGTGTCTGGTGAGTACAGGGGAAAATACATGGATATAACCAAGGTCAGAAGCACAAGGCTTCAAAAGTAACAATCACAATGTTTTTTCAATCAAACCAAATATTTATTCACACATAGTTATGAAGTATTTCTTCTTAACAAATAAAAATTTTGTAGGGAAAAAACCCCAGAGGACACAGGAGTTTAGAAGGAATCACTTAAAACCTAGATTCTAACATTTTTCTTCTACCATTGGTAGAGTGCCAGCAAAGGCTGAATCTAAATTTTTGCCAGAGAGGAAATGGGAGGCATTAGGGACTGAGTGCCTAATTTCTGCATCCTGGCACAATACCATGCTGGGATATTGAAAGGTGGGAACTGGCTAATCATCCACAACTACGCAGTTAAAAGAAAAGGTTATCCAAGTTTTGCACTGGCAACCCAAGATATCAGAGATTAGAAACAGCAACAATTTACCTGCCATATTTATCTCCCAAAATTTTGCATTAACTTTATGGAAATAGAATCATCATGGAAGTGACTCAAATCATGTTCTCTCTCCTCACCTGGGAAATGGTTCAGAGCATTGATTGCTGCCCTTGACACTCTCAGTGAGCCGTAGAAGTATACGGGGAGACACAAAACCTGAGCTAACCTGTGCAGAAATTCCTTCAGGACATAACATTTCCTCAGCCTTACAGTCACCAGCATATTCTATGCATTGAGGAGAAACACATAAAGGAAATTCAGGCTCAAAAGTTTTCAAACTATGAAATATAGAGGCCAGAAATTCTCAGAGGAAATTTAACGTGCTTCCTCATTCCTAATTTTTTCCCTACAAATCTGCTTTAGGATATTGTTGCAGAGACAAGCATTTAATTCAGGGAAGTTACAAAACTTCCATTTTGCAGCTCAATTTATTTCCTCTTTTCTTGCCTTTTAAAGTCTGAGCTTAGTTTAAAGAGGTAATTTGTGTGATAGATTATATAGTCCCTCCTCTGTCTGACCTGCCAGTAACTGGAGCAACTGGGAAGACAGCAAAGGGACTGCATGGAGGAGGAGGAGGATTCCCAGAGCTGTTGTAGCAATATCATGAGTGCAAGGAGCACCATACCCAGCTTTCAGTAAGGAGGCACAGACCAAGATGCAGAGGGAAGAGAGCTTGGGAAAGAGAATAAAAACTAAACTAGAGGAGGGATATGGAAAGACAGAGAGAATTTGGGGAAATCTTGAGATGGATGAGAGGAAGTAAAATTTAAAAAGAGAAATTAACACTACCAAATAAGGAAATGGTACTGAAAGAGAAATGAGAAAAACATAAAAGTGATTTCAAAAAATGAGATCATGATGAGAAAATGAAACACCACCATTACCTACAGAAAGGCATAATGAAAACTTTCTCTTCAAGCCCTCCCCCTCTCTGAGGTCAGAACAGGTACCTGATGTCAGCCTTTGAGGAAAAGGGTGGTGGCTGCAGCCCCTTTGCCCCTGGCACCCACAGCCAGGCTCACACTGCTCTGCCTCCCTGCCAGCCTGGCACAACCACACTCTCAGCCAGGCTCAGGGGTGAGCCACAGAGCACCTCAGTCCTGCCCAAACACTCCAGTGTGAACCCTTCAAATGACTTCCAGGGATACCAGCTTGCTACTTTTCATGCATTGTCTTCCAATTTTTCACATTTTTAACTTAAAAGTGTACTGTGACTGAGATAAAGGAAGATACCTCCTCATGGCTGGTGTGCTAAGATCATATCAATTTATGTTTCAGCATCATAAATGGAAATGAGAAAAACTTACCTATAGGAATAAACCTGTCAAAGATTAAGGGTATTAAATTGAGATGCCCTTCCATCTGCGACTAACAATGGATTTTTACTTTCAGATACTGTACTATTTAATCACCTCAAGACATATTAAGACATTAAAACAATATTAAAATACCTTGAGCACGATTTTAGAGTGTGTTTCATCACACTGGAAAAATAGAAACTGCTCTTTACAGCTGGCAAGTAATTCACCTCAACCAGCTACATATGTTGGTGTAAGGGGTGGGTTTTTCTGATAATTTGTTTGTATTTAAATTGCATTTATCTGTTTCTGACTGTCAAAAGACAGTAAATTAAAAAGAAAAGCAAGGAAAGAAGAGAGAGCAGGTGCTTCAGAAAAAGGTGCTTCAACAAAGAAGAGCATTGCTTTGAGAATGAGAAATATATCCTGGCTTCACAGTGCTGCATTGCAGTGGAAGAATAGACTTAGCTGTGAGGGTGAGCTTGTATGTTACAATGTACTTGTGTCCCTAGGATTTACTTTTACAGATATAAGTCTACAGAGTGCAAAGGTTAACCAGCTCCTTTTAGTCTCTTTTCCCCTGCAGTTTCACAGGAGCCCAACCTTAAAAAATCATTCTCAGCTGTTGATGCATCTTAGACACCGCCAGGCTGTAGGAGCTGTGATGACCAGGGAGGGAGCAGAAGTCCTCTGCTCTGCACATCCCCTTCAGAGGGACCACAGCACAGTCTTCTCCCAAAGCTGCTGTGGAGGGTCTGCCAGAGAGTGCTGGGTGTACCTGTGCAGCAGGTCTTGCACAATTCTTGTCTTGCACAAATCAAGCTCTACACACAAAGCTAAGACACCCCAATGGGATGCTCTGAAACTAACTTAGGGCCAGCACCCACAAAAGCACAATCCCTGCTCTGGCAGGGCCCCCACACTTGGTGTGGGCACGATCTGACATTCTGTGAAATACCAAGAGACTGACACCTGTACAGATCCGTACATGCAAGTCCTGGAAACTGGCTATGGAAAGGTCAGAAGCATAGAATCACAGGGAAGGCTGCCCAGCTGGGAAACTTCAGCTCAAGGTAGAGAAACAAAAAGAAGAGGACACCTAATTTCTGAGGTCAGTTCCCCAAAGCAAGGGCTGTCAGTCCCTGTACATTTGTATGGCCCCTTATACCTTAGAGTGGCCTTCAGGCCAGCAGCCACAGCTCCAAGCTTATGCAACACAAATGCTTATTAATAACTGTATCAGTTTTACACCTCTCTCTCTAAAACAGGTTGCACCTCCTCCCACCCCCAGCCCAATCAATCAAATGCCCTTAAAATAAATCTTCTCATTCATGCTTATAATCAAGTCTCAGAGAGGAAGTAAGAGTAGGTATTTGCTATCACACAAAATTAGGTCATCATCCCCAAATTATTCTTAGCAGAATGTAAAAGGTACATTTTTTATGCTCCTCTCAGTCTTGGTACTAGTTCTTTCTCTGACCCTGCTTCTTACTCCTTCACTGGTGAATGCAATTTTGAGTTCAATACAGCATATTCTGGGAGTCCCTCTTCTATCACTGTGAGGGATGATTCCCCTTGCCACTCACAGACCATGTGTGAGCTCAAGGGACAGAGGCTACCCCAGGCACTCTCTGTGAAGCCAAACCCAGCCACGGGCTGTGGATAACACAGTGGCACATTACCGTAACTACACACATTTGCATAACAGATATTTATTGTCTTACTGTTGAAAAGCACCACTTAGAACTTTCATTTCAGACCGGAAGCACTAAAGTGTCTCCAACATAGAAGATAAATTTCAGATAACATTCTGTACCTGAGCGAGCCATTAGTTGGGAAATTGAAAATCACTGGTGTGCTCTGAGTCACCACTAAATTCCAAACACAGCTTCTATTGCATTGGTGACAATGATGGCACAGATGCAATACCAGTTTGTAAAATATGCATTCAAAAATGCCATAATGTCTTTTCATAGGTAATTGCATCACTGGAAGAAAACGCTGCAAGTGAAAAATTAGAAACATTGCAATGAAACTGTAGGTGCACTTGCACATTCCTCGGCAGAGGTAATAATAAATCTGTAGGTGTGGCACAATTATTTTAACATTCCTAAGACCTGTAAACACCAGGCAGAAGTGTAGTCATTGTAATTGAAAGAAGGTTCTGTTAGAAAGTCAAGTATTTAAGAGTACAAATCACCACAGTTCTCCAGTGGTAACCCACCACACATTTGAATATAAGCATTATAATTCACAGCCACTTGTCTGGAGGTTCACCTGGGGAATAGGCAGGACTAGGATGAGTTCACATGTCTAGAAGAAAGATCATGTATATTCCAAGAGGAAGAATGAAGATACATAAATTACCTCTGCAAGAGATCTTTGATGACTACATGTGACTGAAAGGGTCATGGCATGACTCTCTGGACACCAAACTGGTAAGTAATGTGACCCACTTTTGTAGCTAAACAGTGATATTTGGGGAAGGGGGAAACAAGAAGCAGAATTTGTTTCAAGAACTATTTTTCTCAGCTTGCAAATTTAATTTTAAAATATAATAACAAACATCTGTCTTTAAAAGGACAGAAGGGGCAAGAGATAGGAAGAAAAAAAAATGGAAAAATGTTTTTTCATCTAATCATTCACTGGAATATTTTAAGGTTCCTCACCAGCCAACTGGTTAAAATAAGTTTAATACAGGCACAATGTAGAGTCACTAATTTTTTACATATAATACATTCCCCGAGAGTCACTTCATTTATTCCCAGAAAGAGATTTACCTAAAAGAAAACAGCAGAATTCTTGTAATTCATGGCAGAGGAATATATAGATATTGCTCCAAATGATCTTTTGTTTTCTTTGCCATAAGAAATGTTGCATTTTTGATCTTTTAGACTTAGAAGTTGTCAGCAATTACAATTCTCCTTGTGTTATCTGAAAGAGGTGAAATAAAGGGCAGGGATTAAAACCTGATAGACTTAATTAAAATGTTTCAAGAACCAGGCTCAGAGAGATGAGTTCCTCTCAGAAAAAAATAAAATTAATCTTTAATGCTATGACATTTCCTTCTTTTTTGAATACACTGTTCAATCCATTAATATTTTTGCTGAAACCTTTCCATGAAATAACCACAGTTCACTGCAATTACACTTGCATATTCTGTGAATACAATACCAGATAATAAGCCTCACATAGTTTTATCTTCATAGTTCCATGAAAGATAATAACAATGTCTAATGGTTTCATCACCTCTTCACCAACTAATTTTTTCATTTGTACAGCTGGAAAGCACACAATAGGAACCATGCTCACTAACAAAGGAAACAAAGAAGGAAAAGTGGACAGAAAGAAGTAGAAGGAAAAAACAATTCTTGAAATTCTACATATTGCTAACACCAGCTGTGAGAGTCATGTATCCTTGTGTAGCAGAAAAATAGACCTGTAGCATTCAGAGAAGCTCCTCAGCAAGGTGGGATGTGGTGTCACAGGTAAGGCCAAGTTGCTTGCCCCATTAAGGACATAAAATTAGAGAGGATGTGATTTGGCATGAAAAATAGGTAGAGCTGCAAACACAAACCTTCCAGGTATAGGTGACATGTACCAGCAGCCTGTGCTTGTGCTTATGATCACCCCAACCCAGGTGCAGCACCTTGCACTTGGCCTTCTTGAACTTCATAAGGTTTGCACTGGGCCACCTTTGAGGCTGTCCAAGTCTCTCTGGATGGCATCCCTCCCCTCAGTGCAGTGTGACTGTACCTCACAGCTTGGTGTTGTTGGCAGACTTGCTCCGTGTGCCCTCGATGCCACTGTCCTTGTTGCCAACAAGGGTGTCGGACAGTGCCAGCCCCAGCCCTGAGCCCTGCAGAACAGCACCACCTCAGACACTTGCCTGCCAGACCATCCATCCCTACTGTGACATTCCTCTCCCACAGGCAACCTTCTCCACACGTTCTCGGTAGGGCTGCTCCCTTCTCTGACTTGAGTGAGGTTATTTGCAGTCTCCATTTATAACTCGATAAAATTTATTTCACTGCCTTCTGCAAGTGTATGTGTGAAGGGAAAAGGTGCACGTACAACCTGGAGTCCCATTCTCAGGCCTGTCTCTTGATGACTATTTTCACTTCCCACAGCTGGGAGCTATGGTGAAACTGGAAATACTGAGAGAAAAGCCACGGTTTTGTACTCTAGATCTGCACACCCCAGCCTGGTGCTCTGTGCCTGCCAGCTGTACTTTTCAGACCCTGTGATGAGAGACTGAGGCAGAGCAACCACATCTCTCCCTCAAATTGGGATTTAATTCCTTTGGTAACAGTCAGGTTGTCGGCATTTCTTTGCAAACAGAATGGGGGCTCAGGCAGACATTCCAGGAGCTTTTTTTATTATTTCATTCAGGCACCAGCCTCATGTACACAAGAGGTGGTACATGGCTCACACTTGCACTGATGACCCGAAATCTCTTGGTTACAGAACATTCTTAAAAGTTTTTTAGCCAATAGCATGCTTCTAAAGTTTACATACAACTGTTCTAATTAGTCACATAAAAGCATATGTGCACCTGTTATGGACAATACTTGCTTGTATGCCTTGTAATAACAATGCACAATATTCCATTATTACTTAAAACTTAAGTATCTTTGCTAAGCACATTTTCTGCAGCTTGAAGAGTTCTCTGAGCCAAACCTAGAAACACTAACTCTTGTTCAATGTCCTTGCTGTCTAGATAATTGTATCTTCTACCTTCTAGTTTTTGCAGTTGCTGCTGAACCTAAAATCTTTGCTTTATGTCTGTTTTTCTCACTCAATCTGAAAGCCTTCTCACCTTTTGTATTTCCCACATCAGGTCTCACTCATGCCCTTTACAGTGCAGTGCTGTCTCAGTCTCATTGCATATAAAATGGAAAAAAAACTTATTTTTCAGCTCACATTCTTTACTGTTGATGACGTCTCAAGTAATGTATGCACTCTGTAAATAGTCTGTAAAGCTGCCTAATAAGATATTCAGATAGGATAAAGGATTGGCATAATCAAGAGAGACACGTGGGCTCTCAGTCTGAAAGATATCTGTCCAAAATAAAAAGTGCACATTAAAGCATTAATTGTGCATCTTAGAAATATTATCTTCTGCATTACACTGGACTTATTTGCACTGCTGCAAGGTGCTGTTTCTTTCAGATAAAAGCAGCCTAATAAATGTCAGGATCAGTGGTGCTGGGCTGATTGGGGGAGATGCTGTTCTGTAATCTATAGAGTTCCACATTTTCTCTCCATCCAGATTTCTAAATCTGTCTTACTTCTGAGAGTCTCTTTATTATATTTTAGAATGAGAGACCCAGAGGGCACCATTCAGTCAATACAAAATTCCATCAAATCACTTGGGGTAAAACCTTTTGTTGACTTTCCTGACATCTCATTTTATTTAGCAATCTACTTTTTGGATAGAAACAGATGAATAAAGCTTCTCTTAAACATGTTTTGTAGAAGTACTGGGGATTTTAGAAGGGATGATATCTCTTCTTTTTTAAAAAATCAGCCTTTACACTGTAGAGCTCTTTGCAGCTGCAGTAGAGACTGAAACCAGTAAATAAACCAGCTCTCCATAACCTGTTGTGGTTCCAATGAACACAAAGAGAAGTAATATTTCACACAAATGAAAAATTTGGTCAATAGACTTAACAAGTGCATACTTTACACAATTGTGTTGTACATTTGAATTGTGTTATTGAAGGAATAAGAAACCATAGGAACTTGTAAGGAGAATGTCATCTGCCTCCCTGTCACCTAACCATGGTTCCTGGGTTTACTACAAGCTTTAATGTGAAGGAGATAAGCCTTCCTTGGGCACTTCTGCTGAGCCTTGGCAAAACCCTGGCCAGCCCTGCATCACCCTGGGCCTCCAGCTCCCTTTCCCTGAGGAGCAGCCTGCCCTTACTTCTCCAAGACAGACAGAATCAGGAAAGAGAAACTTTCACCTCCAGGAATCAGTTTATCACACCTATTTGCTGCATGCTACTCCACCTTTTTTTCCAGTTTCTCCTAGACCTTCATTTGAAATCCATTAAACCAGTGGTCTCAAAGGCATTAATTCCTTGCAGTCTTTCTCCTTTAGAGCTGCAGAGATTTCCCTTCAAATATAGTTGAAGCAAGTACAGGTGACTTCTCTCCCTGGACCTTGCAATCCCAGACATAAAACCAAGCCAATTGAAATAGAAATTTTAAAAAGAGAAAATAGGTCAAACTAATCCAAAATTACGGTCTGCCAGGCTGCAGATACACACTGAGAGGTGTTAGATGCCCCAGGTGCTCTTGCCTCAGGTTCACCTGCAGTTCTATAGCAAAGACGTTTTAGTTTCTACAGCTTTTTGCAATACAGAACCAGGTCTGCTTGTTTATTCCCCAGGACTACTCTGGGGGTTTTAAAGGACTTTGTAACCATTAATAAAGCAAGTGATGACAAGCAGCAATAACCCACTTGTAGTGTACTGGATTTTAAAATCCAGGCCCTAAAGTATCAATTTAGGCAGTAAATTACAAAAAGAAAAGAAAACAAAAAAACTTTAAAATAGAATAGTTTTACTTGAGAATTTTTGTCCTTTAAGGTCCAAAAATCCTTTTGGGCTTGTGTATCTTTTAAAACACCTCCTATCCTATATTCTTGTGCAGACATGTCTTGATTTATTCCTCTTCCTGTGGAGGCATACGTAAAATATTTTAAAGTAAATTACAGAATGAGAGAAACTGATCACAGCATTGTTGTGACCATGTACAAATTTGTAAAATGACAGAGTCAAAAGAAAGTATACATTTTATGTATTTTTCACTTTTATTAGACAGAACTGACTTATGTCATTTGTGGATAAAAAAACTTCTAAAGAAATGATCAATTTGCTATATACATTGGTAATTACCTTAGATCATTTTATTAATTTCAGTTCACTTGATGGCCCACTCCAATGCTGCTCCTTGCAGAGCTATGGTGCTTGCAGGAAAAACCTGTGATGGGACAATGCAGTTTTGTTCTAATATTTACTAAGGAAAGACACAAAAAGGGAGTTTTTAACAGCCATGTTATGGAAGGATAAGCTAACACAAGAGGGCACTGAAGAACTCCTGATGCTCCTAATTATTTCCTGGATGATATTAGACAGTGGCACCATATGGGGGACACCAGGAAATTATTAAGTGCAGCCACAAAGGCAAGGGAACTGGAGCAAACTGCAGAGTTTTGCACTATAGGCTGAACAGTCTCTAGGTACTCTGAATTCACCTCAATATGTAAATGCCACTGAATACTTCCAATTTCTCTGCTAAGTCCCAGAGACTGGCTTGAGCAGTAAGAGGCCAGTCCCTCAGTTCAGCAGGGTGCCTCCCTCCTTCTGCTGCTTCAGACCTTGGGGAAATGAGAGTGGGGGCACAAGTTCCACCTGAGCAGCACTGCTGAGCCACACACCAGCCTGTCAAAGGCCGCTCACCTTGGCCCTACAGGGAATGACCTTTTGGGAAGAAAGTCCAAGTCATGTGAGAGATCTGCCACCCCAAACCGCAGCTGCATCTTGCATTTCTTCAGGGAAAGCTTAATGCCATGACCAAAGGATTACTTGACTTTTTTTCAGTGCCTGCTTAGTCTCAGAATGACATTTTAAGCCCCAACTGCTGTTTGAGACACTCTCCAGGGCAGAGTCATCTGACACAGATCAGAAGTATTTACTGATCATGTCATCTCCATATTTAACACAATTCATGTGAAAGAAGCTTGCACCAGTTCGTTGTTGTTGGCAAAGCTGATGTGGGATCCCAAACAATGTAACATCACCTGCCTCAGGTGACCAAGCAGATGTGGAGGGACACGCTGATGCTGGTTTCCCCAAACCCACTCTCCTTGTTACTCAGGAGGTGCTCTCACCACAGGCAGGTGCCCTCAGCCTGTTTAACTGAGGGAGTAAAAACAATGGTTGAAGACAGATTATCTTACGGGTAGACATGAGCATCTGAGGATGCTTGAGGAGATAAAGGTCTAAGGCCCAATATAATGTATGTAATTACATACATGTGAATTATATTTCATCATCATGTAGCTAAATGCAAAGTATATATTTTGGACAAAATATGTATTTACATAGCTAACTAAAATACAGGCACTAGCAGTGAAACCTTGAAAGAAAAAAATTACCCTTAAAATTTATGTCTTGAGAGAATAAAATTTACCTACTATACAATTTGAATATAACACTCTCATTAAGTTTCTTTCTTCAAAGATTCACGTGATATTTCTGAGACAGGGTCTCATATTTCAGTAGAGATGATGTTCAATGTCATTCCCAAATAAAAGCATTACTGTACACTGTGGGAAACCATTCTTATGAAAGCTTTGCAACACTGTCCCCATTCAAGGAACTGATCACATTGGAATCTTGGTCTTCAGCTTAGATGTTTCCAGACTTTGGGCTGGACCACTGGCCTCTTCATTTTGGAACAGCTTTTCCTTGTTGTCTGATGAAGTGTGCCAACTTCCAAAGTTTTATCTTACATGTGCTTTAAAACTACTAAATTAGGGTTAGGTGAAACATGGTAGATGTTTCTGACTTCAGAAGCTGGAGACATTTGGAGAGCTGGACATGGTTGCTGATAGTGTAGTTCAAATCTTAATGCAGAAGGTTTAAAGAAAGAATATTTTCAACTTTCTGATGTGAGTAAAAATTATTTTAATAATATAAGAAATTGTATAATCTTTGCATGAAACTTGTGTGATTGTTAACCATATAAGACATGATTTATAATGGCTCATTATTTAATATTAATTTGCGTGACTCTGCTATTTCATCCCAAATTATTTTATCTTTTTTGAACTACCTTCAGTCTTTATTTGAAAAAATCCATTACAGTGGTATCTCCCTTCTTAAGTAGCGCTGCTGAGCATAAGGAGATCAGTAATGTTTGCCAGGCTCTAGGATTTGTTGACTTTTTAAGATAGTTAATTTTTCTGGGTTTTGTCTGCCTGGAGAAAAACAGCATTCTTCATGCAGCTCAGCAGTGGTCATGAAGAGAAATATACAGCACAAGGGAGATTTGTTTTGATTCTAATAATGCACTGATAAATGATAACTTAATTGGACCTTTGATCTTTTCTGCTTTTCTAAAAATTCACTTTTCTAAAAATTAAAAATGTAGTTAATAAAAGAAAAGCATTTTTGTGCTTTATTTGTCCATTATGTTACAGCTTCATAAAGGGAAAGCCTGTGTGTTTAGTCTCTGTAGTCACTCTTCTGTCTGTGAAGTGAAGGTAACCAAAATATCATAGGACAGGCAAAATGTTGAATTCGTAGTTCAATTCTTCTCTCATATTTCTGCTGTTAGCTACATCTGAGAGTAGAACAATTACTGAAAGACTGCTGCCTTCTGAAACTAGAGTCAAATGCATTCACACTATATATTAATTTCAGTAATTCCTTACACACATATTTGAGAATGTACAGAAAAGGTACACATGCTGAAGACAAAACCCCCACTGTTTGGGAAGGTAATGCCATTTGCCTTCTGGGCAAAGTAGATGCCATATTTATAAACAAACATGGAGAAACCAAGATGCCCATTCATCTGGGGGAAAGAAAAGCCAATTAACATTTTAAAGAAATTTCTGTTTTTAGATTCTCCATGTGTTTTGTGCAGGTAGTGTGCTTGAAAGAAAAGATAGTCCTACATGCAGGGAGAATGTGAATGAGTGGTAAAAAAAGCACCTAAGAAGTTCCCAGCCCCAAAGGCCTCTGGATCAACTCCATCACAAATTCATAAGGTCAAGGAGATCAGAGCATGGGAAAAGTTTGCTGGTGATGCAGAGCTGCTCAGAATGGAGCAAAGAGAGAGAAGTGACACCAGGAAGGACCTTAGGAAAATGGTTGCCAAGGCCATAAGATACCAGATGAAGTGTGATAGAGATGAATGTAAAAAGATGCACAGGATGGCGAACGATTCACACATGAAATGCTGATTCTGAACCAGACCAGAACCCCTCAGGACTGAGGCCCTGGGAAATAGCATTGGTTTCCTTATCAGCTCAGTGATTGGTGGAAGCCAAAAAAGCAAAGGAAATGAAAGGATCTATCAGGTAAACATTTATCTCAAGGGGAAAACAGGGAATTCCATAAGAGAGATCCCTGTTACTGAACAGACAAACCAGAGCAGGCAGAGGAAACCCTTTGGTCTGAAATTGCTGGATGTAGGCTAAGGCAGCAGGAAGCAATATCACACAGGTTTCTCCTGCTTTTACAGTTCCTTAGGTACTACATATGGACACTTTCAGGCTAGGTGGATATTTGCTCTGAAGCAGTAAGACCTTTTTTATGTTTTTATGGGACATAGGAGGGCTGCATTAAATTCTAGCTCATTAACAGAAACCAAGTTCTTTGCCTAGTCACTTAATCTTAACCTTGGATAAATTTTCCCAGACATCTGAGTGAATGTAAAGTTTGTGACTTTTTATAAGGAGACTTATGCAGCTGTGAAAATTATTCCCACTGGTTTTCAATGAACTTTGCAGAAGGCAGGAACATTGTGAGCTTTTAAAACCAGGAGTCCTTGTCCTTTTATTCAGCTTGAGAGGCAGCCAACACACCTGTGGATGTCAGAAAGCAATTACAACAGTAATTATTTGCATTTTACCACCAAAATTATTAGCATTACTGTGGAAATTTAATCTAGGTAAAAGTTGGCTTCTGTTCACACCAAGGCTGAATTTCTCTGTTTTTCCTTGACCCCTAGCCCTATCCAACCAGCAGCATGGTTTGGAAAGGTTACTCAGCAGGGTACAGTGCAGTTTTATTCAAATGCATATAATGAGAGGGTGTGAGAGAAATGGTTGAGTCAGACACAGCTTGCCGTTTGTCACTGCCTGTGTGGGATTAAGCAAGTGACCTTATGGTGGAAGCTCAGTATTAGAGGAATAGTTATGAAAGCTGTTTGGTACTACAATGACAAAATGAGCATTTAACTGTTGTGGTATAAGGATCTACTTGTCCCTCTTTGCTCAACTGTGCACTTAAATATGATTAGCCCCATTTCAGGTATCAGCCCCTGCCTAAGTCGCACTGTGGGTGTACTCACATGGATGGACTTCAGAGCCATGTCACAGCTTCTTCCCAGCCCTGTTTCTGGCCGAGTCTCCTTCTCCTTCTGGCTGGAGCTCTTGGATGGATCCCTTTTTTGCCAAGTCAAGGGCTATCAGATGTCCATGTGGGACTGGGACTATGGGTGAGGGCAGGGTTTGCCCTGACTCATGCTCAGCTCCTGACTTGGCTCTCTCCCTGGAGCAGCTGGCCCTTTCTGTCCCCAAGGCAAGACCACTCTCTGAGTGCAGTCAGTGGTAGTGGGTAATGCAGGCATTTTCACAACAGGTCTGCCTGAGTGGTGTTTGGGTGGATGTTGCAGTTGAATGAGTCTTTGATAGGATAATTATTGCCATGGCCCTCTGTGATAGTTCCTATGCTAGAATGGTCCTAAATGAAAAAAGAACTTTATCCAGTAATTCCCTCCTACATTCAAAGTGGTTGCTATATAACACATAAGCAAGAGAGGTGTTCTACCTCAAAAACTGAAGAGTGTGATGAATTTCATGTTCTTTTCTAGTAGCTTACAATAGCCACCTTCAGTGCCAAAACTGCTCACTGTTCTCAGTTTTACTTTCAGCTTTAAGGCAATAGATCTCTGCATAATCTACAAAAAGGTAGTTGGAGTTACTGCAATTTAAAGCTTCTTATATTTACATATAAGATCTGACTGTGCATAATTTGATGTAATTTCTCATTCTTTCTCACAACTGACACAAGCTTTCATTTATTAAAATCTGTAAATACAAAATGGGAAACACAGATTATCCCAATTTTATTTCTCCTCTGGTATCACTCTGCTGTTTCCAGTCCTCTCAGGTTCTCAGTTTCCCAATGTCTTGTTGAATTTAATGTGCTTCAGTATTCATCTTTCTATGTAAGAATCAATGGGGCTACTTAGAGTTAAAGGAATTTAAAAGGTCAAAGATGTCTGAGAAATCCTGCAGGGAATCTACAGTTTCCTGTATTTTCCATGTAGGATTTCAAAGCAATTTTCCATTGGGAATGATACTTCACTTCCTTCTTCAGTCTGTGGAAGGAATTCTTCCATTCACCATATATTAAGGCTGGTTTAAAAGTTCTTTTCTTTTGAGCTCTTCAAGTGAAGACGACAAAGGAACTCGACCAGAGAGTTTGATCCCTTTATTCTGCTGTGTCACTTAGTCTAATAAGACATTAAAAGTAGACATTAGCTGTACCTGTAACAGCCTGCATCCTTTGGCCATTGCAATGATAACCCTATTGTCACTCAGCATTAACTGAGATGTTCTGTTTGAACTTTCAAGCTGCTACACCTGACAGCCAAAAATGCCCAGGGCATTAGTGAAAAGTTACATGTAATTTGTAAAGGGAGTCTATAAGAAATTCCAAATTATTCTATTCAGGCAACTAGAGGATATATTTTAGAACACCACCACCACCACTATCTATCATGAAAAAATAAACTCTCAGAAAGTACTAAATGAATAAAGAAATCTGGTCTGATTTTGTCTGGTCTTGCTTCAAACAGAGGCCTGGACTAGAGACCTCCTGGGGTCCTTTCCAACCTGAATGATCCTATGATGAAAGTGAATCTCTTCTAAATCTGAAAGAAAGCCTTGTGCAAGGTAGATCCTTAATGGATCTCTACTTTTGGAGGCAATGATTTCATCTGAAAATCCAAATCTTGCATGAAACATTTTTTCACTGTTATACTCTGGTCATTCATTTACTTATTTTCACATTCTTGAAGCAATCCAGATGGCAATTGTACAGAATGCAAAGGAAAAGCAGAAAGAAAAGAGAAAGAAAGGAATATTAAAATAAGCTAAATAATGTTTTTATCACTCCATAACACCTAAAGGCTCCTTACTGCCCAAATGACCCAGTATTTTTGACATCTGGGGAATTCTTTAGTATCTTTATGCTGTTAACAAAGAGACAAAGATGCTATGAGTTAGGCAAATGCACTTGTATTGCTTGAGAGATGAACCTCATGTATTCTTAGAAAGAAAGGGCTGATGGGCTTTTTGAACTCTGGATCATGGACTGCTTTCACCTTTCTGTGATTCAGCCTTGCCTGAACCCTTCAAGTTGGTCTCTACTGGAGTCTTCCCTAGAAAGTGGTTATCTTAGGCTTCCTATTTCAAGGTTTCTTGTCTCTTCCATTGGATATAAAGGGAAGAAATGGAGAGGAAGAGAGTAACTTAGAAAGTGGTCTAAGTGTCAAATTTTAAATTGTTGCTATGTCACATGCTATCTCTGAGAAGAGGATGTAATAATCTAGAAAATATGAATTTGGCAAGATCCATGTATAATGAATATTTTATACAGTGAACACTGCTTTCAGTGCATAATTTAGATAGTTTGAAAGAAGTCTTGCATCTGTTGTGATATCTCTGCCTCCAGAAAAACCCAGAATGCTTCATTCATAGCACCCAATGGGCTCCTGCCTGGGATCATGAAGGTTTTAAAAAAGAAGATGAGAAAACTCCACTGCAAAGAACAAAGGAGAAAGGAAGAAATCTGATTCAGAGGTTTTCAGGCACAGACAAGTGTTCAAGATGACAAGTTGAAAGCAACTCTTCTGTCTTGCTTCATAACACTGATTTCCACTGGAGGAACTCCAGAAGAGAGCTTAGCAAGGCAGGTAGTTCCAGCTAAACAAAAGCACAGCCAGGTAACTTTAAAACTCACCAGGGAATAAAGCCCAAAAAGGTGAGGCTTTTGTTGTTCCCAACCATGGNAAAAAAAAAAAAAAATCATCAAACCAAAGACCTACCCCAAACTATATTTTGTTATTTTTCTTTAGTAATTTGGGTAATTAGGAATGTAAACCTTTCTGCTAACACAATAAGATGTCTTTTATCTGTTAAAGACAGTTGATTCTTCTTAGGGGAAATTGATAATTTGACAGACCAGACAAGCAGCATGGTATGTGTTTGGCAGACACATTATTTGACTATCTGTGATTCCCATCAAAATTCAGGGGAAAAGTGTATTTTTTATCAATGAGCAAGGATTTTCTTAGAGGCTGGTAACATTGCTAGCCCACCAGCACAGAGAGAAATACATTGGTGGGTTAATATATCTAAAATGTGGCAACAATTCAACTGACAGGGTAATCCCATATTTTGGAAAATGAACCTTGCTGTGCAGGATGAAAACAGGGATTCCTTTTCTTTAGAGAAGAGAAAGAAATCATACAGACTGTAGAAGGATGAACAGTTGAAGCAGCCCTGGGAAAGGGGTGTTACCTCTTGAAAAAAGTATAGAATACCAGTTTTCAGATTTTCAAGTTTTATTACATTCTTAAGCAGGAGAATAAATATTGAAACACTTCTTATTTAAAAAGGCATAGAAAGCTACTATTTTCCTTCCTCCTCTCCCCTAACTCAATAAAAACCCTATTCATGAAGATTCCTATTATCTCTGTGAGGTCTCAAGTCCAGAATGATGAAATGGGGCCACTGCAGGATTTTGCATCCTCCTGCTGCCTCCCAAGGTAGTAGCAAAGGTGTGCTGCAAATTCCCATCAATCCTGTCAGTTAATCAAAGCCAGAGATCATTTTGGTGTGGGGTGTAAAGCCTTGAGAAGAATTTGGCTGAAATGTTCCCAGCTCAGACAACCATTTGTTGTGGGCTCAGATCATCAATGTGTGGATTCTTGAGTACTTTGCTTCTCTCTCCTTGCCATTCAAATCTCATCCTCACCAGTTCCCATGTGAGGTATGGCATTAACAGTGTTAACCACAAAATACTAGGTCAAATCTTGAAACTCAATAAAAATGGAGGAAGCAAGAACAGTGCCTTCAAGCAATAGTGGCATGGAGACAAGAATTTTAAAGGCCTTAATCTCAGATGAAGCAATGAGGCAATATCAGCTCTCCTGCAGATCCTTTCCCTGTTCTTAAACTAGGACTGAAAAAAAAAATTCAGCAGCCATTTACTCTGGATGTTGTGATACTGTACTGGCCAAGCTCAGTTCTGGCAGCCCACATTTCAAAAACCTGAGAGTAGAAACACTGACTCATGAATCCTGTAGCTAAACTGGTGTTACATGAATATGATTGCATGGGGATGCAAGCTGAGCTCTGTATTTTTACCAAGGCATGAGAATGTTTTGTACACTTGTTTGATATTTTCATATATTTAGTATGTTTCTTTGGACTGATTCCATGGCATTTTTTTTCTAAAATATCTGTCTATAACAGTAGAAGAAAGCATTCATAGTTTATACATCCCTGACTGGAGCACCATCTTTAAACTTTAAAGTAAATGCATCTGACTGAAAGCTGGAAGAATTAAACAATGTTACTTTTACCCTTCTGAAATAGGACTTGCGTTCAAATGTGTCTTATCTTTACTGTCACTTCTTTCCAAGAAGAAGCATGAACCTTGGACAGCAGAAACTTGGGTAGTCCTTCACTGTGCTTCCATGAATTCTGGAGAAATGGAGAAAAATTTTCTTTAACTTCCATTGTTTATGATGTTTCCTAGAATCCCCTCTGGAGAGATTAGCCCACTTACATTTGGCAAAACATGAGTTAAATCTATTGCTGGAGATGTAACAGTGAAGGCTGCTGGAGGCAGGGTCAATCCACACATCACCCCATAAAAAGCTCCAGGCTGACCCCTCTGCTGTGTGCTGGGACAAAGAGCTGCCTGTGGGTCAGTCATCCCCTGCCAGGTTTGAGTGTCACCAGAGCAGTGACCTGCACCCCCAGGGATGCAAGGGAGAGGAGGGGCCCAGTGTAGTACAAGTGCACACATACCCAGCTTCATTGGAACACTGAGATGCCCCTTTGCAACACTTCATAGCTCCTCCTTACAGAAAACTGAGCTTGAGCTCCAAAAGCTTTGATAACTGCAAAACACATTTTAAAATTTGGAGGGGAAAAAAAAGAGAAAAACCCTTAAGTCAAAATAACAAATGAATCATTAAAAAGTACTTTGAAAGCTCATAAGCTTGTGCACATTTTGTGAAAGCTGTTACTTTATAGTGTTTGTCCCTCACACTTTTGACGCTCAGACAGTAAGATTTCACTGGATCAATGAAAGCATAGTGCCCCAAAAGGCAGCACAGTTATAGATGCTTCCAGACCACAGGTAGAAGCCACCAAGGCCAGGACATTCCCATCTAGCTTTGCACACTTGTGTCTGGCCCCAAAATCAGAGTTGTCACTAGAGGTGTCTGGAGGCACCTTTGAGGGACTGAGTCCTGCTTGCTGGCAACATTTCTTTTAGATTTTTATTACCAGTCTGTGTCGTGTCTGCTGCTGGAGCTTGTGACTGGGAGAGGAGCAGGAGGTGAGTGCCAGGTGCTGAGGTTGGTCACAGCCATGGGGCCCCTCAGCTGTCATACTCCACTGTAGAGAGAGACAGTGCAGCACTGTAAATATTTCACTGAGCTTCTTCACATCCCAGAACATTTGAATATGTTTCCAAGATGGTTACATCTGTCTGGCTTACTGTCATTTATTTCTTTCATTTATTTCTTCCGTAGAGTTAACTGTTAGTCCAGAACCAGCAGCAGCAATTCAAACACCACCACAGGGGATTTCCTACCCCCAGATGGCTTCTTGTATTGACACCTTTTCTTGTAGTCTTTCCTATAACCAAGGAGATGGTATTTCACATGAGCTTAATAATGATCAGAAAAATGATAAACACTGTTTCTTAGAGCATTTTCTCTGTTCATTCCCATTCCTAATAAAAATACATGTACAGAAAGTTACAGGCTTGACTACAATACTTGTAGGTGCTTCCTCTACACAGAATGAGAGTTTTAGAAACAGAATCAAAGAGGTTAAAATGAGCTTTTGAAGAAGATTTTGGAAATACTGAACATAAAAAAGGAAGTATTCAGCTAAAATGCTAGTTCACTGAAAGGATGTTCTTTCCTCAGTTTTATTCCTCTTTTTCTTCAGACAGCCCAGAATGAGTTGGAGCTGGCTTCTCTTAAAAAAAAAAAAAAAAAATGGAATATTTCTTTAAATCTGTGTTTTGTGCCAGTGAGATATGGCATATGAGAAATATTTTAAAATGAACATTTTAAAGTTGAATTTCACAACAGTGACACACCTGTAGGCATTTGTGCTGCATGAGTAATAGCAAAAAAGACTAACAGGTTGTTATAGCAACCAGCATTAAGCAATGACTTCATGAGAGGAGTTGAGTGACATCAGAAATGCACCTTGAAAGCAGCTGCTTTCCTGTGAGGCTCTGCTGTGGTTTAACCCCAGCCTGGAACTGAGTACCACACAGCCATGCAGTCCCCAACGCTGGCAGGGAGGAGAATGAAAAGAAAAGTAAACCTCATGAATTGACATAAGGATAGTTCAGTAATTGAAACAAAATAAAATTTACTATTACTACTAATACTAATACTAATCCTGATGAAAAGGAGAGAGAAAGGAATAAAAACCCCAAGAGACAAGTGGTACACATTGAAATTGCTCACTACCCACTGAGTGATTCCCAGCCCATTCCTGAACAGCGATTCTCCCTAGCCCCAACCACCTTCCCCATTTATCCACTGAACATGATGCTCTGTGGTATGGAATATCCCTTTGGCCAGTTTGGGTAGTAGTGTCCTAGCTACATTTCCTCATGGCTTCCTGTGCACCTCCTCACTGGCAGAGCATGAGACACTGAGAAGTCCTTGACTTAGTGATATCACTCAGCGACTAAAACATCAGTGTTTAGCCTCATGCTAAAGCCCAAACACAACACGTTACCAGGAAGAAAATGAGCTATGTCCCAGCCAAAACTAGCACTGACTCATTTTATAGGACAGACCAAATCCCCTGAAGCTTGAAGGAGCTGTGAGTGCAGGGGAACCTGAGCTCATGTCTCATGTTCAGTGCAGGAATGAGCACAAGCAGCTGGATGAGCAAGACATGAGCCCCACAGGCTTGGGGGATGCTCTGTCATCTATCTCATATCTTGCTGAGCTCTTGTAAAAAGGATGTTTTTGCTTCCTGTCCCTCCTCCAAATTTTCCCTTCAGACCAGCTCCTTGACCCAAAGTGTCTGTGTCCCTCAAGCTTCTGGACAGAGGGTTTCTGCCTTCTTGGCATGTAGTCACATGACACCTTGAAACACCCAAGGAAAAAGGATGCCTAAAAAAGGCAGAAAATATGGCTGGGCTTGAGGTGGAGCTGAGACAGCTGTGGTGATGATGGAAGGAGTAGCTGATATTCTGAGCGGTACCAGAGGAGTCACTGATCATTTTCATCCTCATGATGGTTTCTTTGCAAGCAGATTCTATTCCCTTTCAGGTCCCTTCTCTTCCTGTTAGCTGAGAGGCTCATGATTTACTGGGATGGAGGTTTTTTTAGGTATTTACAGGATTCTTTCGTCCAGTTTTCTCTGCTTTGTTTCACCCTACAGGCTTAAATAGACATAGGGTGGTGGCTTCTTGTCCCTGTTACTTCTTGCTAGCAGTGGGTTGGATGAGACCACCTATCTTACATGTTTCTCCCCCAAAAGTTAGGGAACTAAGGATTTGAGGATTTGATAGGTGGATATAGCAGAAGATTACCTCCAGTCTTCCTCTTCCCGGTTGTAAGTCATTTGAACCCTGAGAGAGTGCCCCAGCCAAACTATTTCCAGTTGTTCTTATCAGAGCTTCAGGAATTCGCCAAGGTTACTGCACGGACTACACTGGATTGGAAAAAGGAGGTTTGAGGGGGCAGAATGCCAACACAGCAAGAAATAGAAAACAAAGACTGGAGTCAGACCAATTAGATGGCATGTTATCACGTGTGCAGTACTTGGAGAATGTATAACTGAAGTTTGGATAAACAATAAATCGGCTTTTGCAAAATCATATTGGTTTGTAGTTAGAAAGCCCTGAGCTCCCTGCACTTCCCTTGTCTCTTCAGCTCCCTTCTCTAACCCACAGTTTTCTATCATCTTGACGATTTTGATTTCTTTGTGGTTTTAGTACATCTTTCTGCTCACCTGCCTGCTTATAGGCAAAGAGAAGGTAAACAAGAGCTTGGTGCTTCAGATGGTAGGGAAACACAGGTGTAAGGAACATAGACTCTAGTGGAAAAAAAAGCTTGTTTAGACACCACAATATTACTTAAGAAAGCCAAAGAAAATTTCTACAATAGCAATTTCCTTCACTAAAGAACCTGATTTATAGAAATGGGCTACTAGTATAACTTCAGGATGCTTTTCCAGATAGGCTCCTTCCAGGCATTGCTACATCATTGCATTTCTGGTCCTGAGATGTCACCTGCTGGATCCATGTTATCAGGCATGGATGCTGATCAGGTACATGAGGCAAGATGAACTAAAGAATGAGATGTTGTGAGACATGACTCAGAGTACAGGGAGGCAGAGAAATGGCAGATGGGGTCAGTGAGGAGGGCCAGATAACTTAGTCTCATGTATGATGCATTAAACTTGGTGGATCTGTGAATTCATTGCTGAGGACAAGAACTAATTGCACTCCAGAAGCAGACAACACCAACCAGTGATTGCTTGGGTGCTGGAACAACTTCCAGGGGCATGCTTCAGGCCTTTCTGCTGGTTTTGTGCTTGGCTGGAAAGATTGAACTCATTGCAGGGTGTCTTCTCTTTTTATCTGCTGATGCGATGAAAGAACACCACCAGAGGCTTTTTGGATCATTTGTTTTTAGAAACTGAGAAGAGATTCCAGCCCTCCAGGCTCTTTTCCAGAAAAATACAACCTTTCAGTCAAGATGCTAAACATGAAGAAAGTAAGTGCTCCCAACTGATAATATTTAGAACAGTAACCAAAATGGCCACAAACACTCCACATAACAAAGATACTGCATGAGTCACTAATAAGTGCTCTAAAGGACTCTTTAGCTGTGACAGGATCAGAAAGTTACATCCCACCACGTTGTGTACACAGCCATTTCTTAATGACTCAGCCTGCTCTGACTTTAGAAAACCATGGTGTTGAATCCCAATTTTAGGCCCAGCAATGGCTAATGAACCTCAGCAGAGAAGACAGAGGCAACTAATTATTTGCACATCTGGACATATGAGAAAAAGAGGAAGAATAGGAGGATCTTAAAAAGAGGGGGGAAAACACTCATTAACATGCCAAGGCATTTAGTTTAATTGTCCGCATAACAGAACTCTCTATAAAGAAAAAAAATATCTGGTCTGGCTTCCCTTCTCCTTATATCTTTGAATGAACTAGCCAGAGGAGGAAGAGAGATGCTGTGTCCTTGGACACCCCCTTTTTCCATAGCTACAATATAAATGCCAAGACAAATGTGATGTCCCACATATTTTTTGACTTGTAAAAAGTGAAAATCCTGAATCCCATACCAGTCATAAGAGTCTGAAAGCAATCCAGAAAAAGGTAGCATTAGCCTATAGTGCTTCCAGTCTTACCTAAGAAGCTGAGGACAGAAGACAAAATTGATCATTGATTTCGAAGTTCGTTTCAAGGCTTGCACTTTTGTTCTTGGTAGGACATAGCAGCTGAAAAGCATAACAGTAGCTTTCCAGTGGAATTCCTCTCTAAATCTTCATTCAGATTGTTCATTTCAACTCTTAGTTTCCTGATCCTGAGGGGCTTTTCCCTCTCATCTGCCTCAAATAAAGCTCTCCTACCAGTCGATGTGGTCACATCTTTGAAGCTGTGCAGCTTCCTTGCTCTTCTTCCCCTTCTCCCTGCTCTGAGACAGGGATGACTTCTGGTTCTCCATAAAGATGTATAAAATGAGAGCTTTTCATCTCACCAAGACAAGACAGGATTTCAGCCTCATGCATAGAGAGTTGCACAGGAAAAGCAACCGAAATGCTTCAGCAGTTATAAGACTTCAAGCATACATTCAAACTTAAGAGACAACATATATATATGTGGTGTCTGCATCTATATATATACACACATATAGTATAGAAAGATAGATAGATAGATAGATAGATAGATAGATAGATAGATAGATAGATAGATAAAACAAATCCTTAAAACACAAGTGGACTCATACCAAGTATTATATAAATTATATTATTCTGTAAAAGATCCAATCTAATTTTGCACAAATTTGAACGTAACAGCAATTTCCATTAAAAGGTTACACTATCTGTTTCTGATGCCAGAATAGGGAACAAAACCACACCTGTTCCTAACACACTTACTACCATAAACTGAAAAAACCTCTCTAATAAATAAATAAATGTGTATGCCTATAATACACCGAGATTTATCTAACAAAATTCTAAGCATATAGTTGGACATCTAATCTGCATTAGGCAGTAAGTTTGAGGTTTGTCTTTCTCATCTCTCTGCATGTTACTCAGCACATGTAGGATGTCCCCAAAGTCCAGCCTGGGAGCACCCACATGTCCTTGCTATCCATAACAGAAGACATAAGCACTACCAGAAGGTGCTTCTAAATAACTAAATTTCAGATGAAGACTAGGCCAAATATATTTTAATTGCCCCAGCAGAGAGATGTGAGTTGAACTTTACATTTGATGGTGACATTTGTACCAAAACTTCCCAAAGAAAGCTCTGTAACAGAAGACTGACAAAAATGGTTGAAATTCAGAAGAAGATATTAGTGATGTCATTTCTCCACCTGGTCTGCAAAAGGAAAGGGAGGATCCCTGTCTATGCTGTATGTTACCCAGCCAGCCATGGGAGAGGTGTGAGGCCTGGCACTGACCTGTACATCCAAACTGAGCCAAAACCAGATTGTTGTGAATCCCACCTGCTGCAGAACAAAATACTGATCAGGCTGTGGGCACCCAACGTGCTGATCCACCCAACATCCCCACAGGATGTGGCTGCAGGGAGAGTCAGTACCTATACTAAGATCTTAGGCACTGCATGCCACAGGCCTGATACAGGGCAGGACAGCCTCAGAAATGCTTTAAAATCTAGAGACAGAGATGGTTGGATGCTGCAGCTGGCAGAACTTCAGCTTGGGGAAGATTAAATCACTTGATTGCGGATCTGAGTCACATTTACCTGCAAATCTGCCTTCAGTGAGTCACATGTACGCATTTTCATCCATGAAAAGGAAATCTCATTTGCTTCTCATTGCATCCATGAGACTTTCTGGTTTTCATGGTTTCTGCTAAGGGTCTGTTCTGTTTCCATCATATTCTTCCCTGGCCTTACCTCATGCAGTATTTCCCAGCTGCTCGCTATCCTGACATGTTCTTGCCCTTCCAAACTCATCCTTATGTCATATCTTCCAGACATGTCATTGTCCTTTTCTGATTTTCCATATCTTCCTTCCACTCCTTACATTCCCACCTGCAAAAGATTTTGCATTTTTTTAGCAATAACCACTGGCAGCCAGTGGTGGTTGCCATTTTCCCATTTATATAGGCAAATATGACCAAATTCCTTGCTGTGAGAAGGAATAATACCAAGCCTATCCAATTTGTTTGGCTCATATAGGTCTCACAACTGCTCTAGACCAGGGTAACTGTACCCGAACACAGCCAATGGTTTTCCCTGCAATGGCTCTTCCACAGCCCAAGATAAATTGCACTATAACAGAGATTTGACCATGGGAATGTCCTTCAACTGACATCCAAAATGCTAAAGAGCTGAATTCATACATGGAACTCCAAACAGGTGCTATTGTGGTTCACAATACATTTTTTTTATCGTCATTGAACTCCATAAAGATTTCCAGATTAGCTTTCTGTCTAAACACACCAAATCTGTGACTATTCATTTACATATAGTTATAATCTTGTTGTACTTGTCAAGTAAAATTGAATTTGCACAAATTTCCTTGCCATTGGGTATGTAGAGTTCAGTTATTAAAATACACTTTCAAGTTGGGAAAATGTTGTCAGCAGTAGCTCTGCAGTTTTGTGCATTGGCAAATGCAAATCAAAAGAGTATCCTTGAAAAAAATTAACTGGCTCCCAAAATGAGAAATGAAGATACAATTTTGAAAAATCTACAAACATAATCTGAGGAAAGAGAGATGGAGCGCTTTAAGAGAACCCTTAAAAATTATAAAATGTATTTAAAAGTCCATTTTTGCTTCTTTAATTTAATGTCTTCATGTAAAAGCTTCTGGCTCTAATTAAAATCTTCATATTACTCAAATAATATCCACTGCTACAAAGTGATAACAAACTTAAACCAGAGGACTGGTCCTTTGAAAATGAAGAATTCTGGTCTTGGACATAATTGAATCTTAATCGATTGAGGCCTTATCTAATTATAAACCCAAGATTTTTCCATCACATTCTAATCACAATATATTTCTTGATTGTCCTAGCACAAGACTCCAAACACTGCTCAATCACATAGGCCAAAATAAGAACAGTTTTTTCAGACATAGCTTTAATTGGATAAAGGGAACTGTCAAGATTGGCTTCTCATAACTGCTTGTCTTGGCTTCTTAATCCAACTGCTAATGCCATGAAGTCTGGTTTTTCTTAAAGATAAGACTCTTGCTAGTGTTTGATTTTGCAGAGGGGTGCAAATGGACTGTTGTCCCACGGATTTCAACAAGCAGGTGGAAAGCAAGGATGTGTCCCACTAGAATCTTGAAGGATCCAGGCAAAAATATCTGGCATACTAAGTGGGAGAGAAGTGTGCTCCTGTGAAGAGATTAATGACTGTCAGGTTGGCAGGATGCAGAGAGATCTAAACACCAGCTTTGATTAAGAGTGAGATGTTAACAGAAGTAAAGTGGATGCTGGCATGTGCCTTAGTAGAGAAAGACAGCACATCCTGTGAAATAATTCTGATCAAATGAAAGCTAAGTGCCAAACATAAGATGCCTGAAATTTATCACGAAATGCAGCTGGATCCCCCTCTGTTCTGCTTAGTTAACTGGTCCTCATCAAATCAGAAAAGCAGTCACACTTATTCACATGGCCAAATACAGTTTCTAATATTAAATAATGAAATTTAAGATTTAGGACAGATCTAGTTAGTGGCAACAAAAAACACCAGAGGCAATAGACCCTATTCTGAGTTTGCCATAATCTGAAGTGGTTCACACATCTCAGTGAGTAATGGGGATAATTTAGCAGTTTGCCTCTATTATTTCTTAAATTATCTTCATATTTCTTTCATTGGTTCTTCCACATACCAATCTAAAACCTATTTTTAATGCAACACTTTTAATATTTTTAGTGTCATTTCTCTATAAAACTAGCGATTAGTTATGAATTCTTCAAAATTTTTCCTATGAGTTAGCAAGACTACTACAGAAGGACTCTCATTCAAAAGAATGACCTGTTGAAAAATTACAAAAATTACATTGAGACCAGAATTTTCATTAGTAAAAAGCATCAAAAAAGCACTCAATTCTGCAAAGTTTTCATCAGTTCAAATGCCCTTTTATTACACCCTCCTGGGGGCAAGTTTAAACATAAGTTTTACTATTGATCAGGGAGAGCATCCACCCAACTTCTTGAGCATGGAGTCTTCTCCCTGAACCATGACCAAATGCAACACAGAGGTGAAAGGAAAGAAAATTGAAATGAAAGAATGAAAGGCTCCAGACAGGTCCCCATTGTGCAGCCAAGTGTGGCTGCTGCAGGGAGGTAGATTGGTGCAGAGAGCAGAAACTGAGTGAGACACGGCCCCTCAGAGGCCAGGGCAAACTCAGGAATTTAATCCATGTCCCTCAAATCCTGGCTCAACATCCCCTCTCTGTTAGACCAATGTAACTAATGGCCAAAAGATGGTAAAAAAGAATCAGCGTTGCAGAAAGTGAAAAACTCACCACTTCTGATCTGTAGCAGCAGTAGGTGCAACGATGAAACCTTTTCATGTCCAGTGATGGTGGGGTTTCCCACTCTTTCTTTATAAAGTCCTTCTTAAAGTACTTTTCTCTTTATGAATTTCAAGGTAGATGTGGAGTGCAGGACAGAGCTGCCTGGATTGCAGGAGACACAAGCTGTGAGAGGATATCTGCTGTGGTTTACATGGTAACACTCTCTCCTCTCACATTTGATGCAGGATGACATATGGATTAACCTATGGCTGGATTCCTCTGGGGAGATCAAGAGGCCTGGAGAGTCTGGGCTTCATTTCCTTGACATGATTTTCCCCATCTGGGCTGGAGACTACAGCTCCAGCCCTGGGATGCCTGCACGCTCCTCTGCCTCACTCCTGGAGCATCTCATCAGCATTTGGTTATCATTCAGTGTGTTCACTGTCCTGTCCATGAATACTGGCAAAATCACACTGCTTAATGCTACCTGCCTAACAGGTTCTTTCCTCCACTCTGCTTTCACGGACTTGTCTTCACACAGACCTGCCAGTGGTCCTGGGCTGCAGAAGCAGACAGACACAGGCTCCTGCACCCACCAGCCACAAAAGTGCTAGTTAAACAAAGGCAGCAGATAAGCAAAATATCCCTAAAGCCTAACAGAAGCAAACAAAAATGCATTATCTTTTAATGATTCCTTTGCTGTTCCGTATAATTCCATACCTGAATCTTACAGGATTACTAAAAACTTACAGATATCTACAATTTACTTTCTGTTACATTCGATACGACTTGCCCCATAGGGATCTTAGAGAGAAGGCCCTGTAGAATTGCAGTAATAAAATTGGGTTAAGTCCTTGTTTCTACCATTTACCCCAAACCTGAACTCCTCCACCTGTGTGCCACCATGCCCAGAGAGGGATTTAGGAAGCCATGCAGCCACTGTCCACAGTTGCACTCCACACCAAATTGCAGAAGAGGACTTGACACAGCTCCAGCGAGGCTTTGTGCAAGCCCTGGCACTCATGGTTTAAGGTTTAAGCAGCCGTCAGTGAGAACCATAGCTGGGTGCTCACACCACACAGGCCAAGCAGTGGGCAATAAAATATCCTGCCCTGCCAGGAACCTGTGCCCCGGCAGCTCAGGGGCAATTCCAGGCTCCCTCCTGAAGAGGGATTCAACAATACAGACAAGTCTGATCCTAACCTCTGCTAACTCTACAGCTCACTTTATTCCATGGCAAAAAATGTATCAATGTTAACTCTTGACTGTGAGTCCCTGCAGTGCCAGGCTCCATCACAGCTGTGTGGTGCTGCTGGGTGGATTCCTGCCCATGGGCTGCTGCTGCCTGCCCAGCAGAGCTGAGCCCTCTGAGCCTGGCACCATGAGCACCCACACGCATGGCAGGGAGCAGCTCCCCACCACCACCAAGTCAGGGCTTGGGGGCTCATACAGGCATTTGAAGCATCATAACATAAATAAAATATGGGTGAGAGGAAGGGAAGAATAGTCTAATAATTTCCTGTGGTGTAATTACAGTAAAAATAGCTACTCCTGAATAAAGTTATTGCTTCATTCTTGTATCCATGGCAACAGGAATGGAGACTGGAAAACCAGCTGCAGACAAATGCGGCATTCTCCATCCCACCAGTCAGCTCAGCCTGCCCGGTGTTTCAGCTGGCAGGTGAGGAAGGGTCTGCTGCTGGAGCGGGCTCTGCCCTGTGGTGAGAGGGATCATCTGTAGGGAAACGCATGTCCATGGTCAGGAAGGTCTGCATAAGCTCATTACACTTTCAGAGCATCCTGGTCTGCTCCCTGGGCCTTTTCCAAAGGTAGGCATAGGGAAACATGGAGAAATGCACAGTGCAGTGTTCTTTGACCCAAGGGAAGGTAGAGTCCCTGGGTTCAGGAATCAGCACAAATCAAATGACTGGTGACCAGCTGAAGTGGACCAATACTTCTCCATGTGCAGCAACAGGTTCCAGTGCTTGTCTTAGGTGCTAACCAAAGTCAGTTTGCATTCTGACCTAAAAAGGGTCTTGGTGTATTGCTGATAATCTATGAATTACCTATTGACATTGATATGTTTATTCTTCCTCTGTGAAACTTTTATATAAGTCACTAAGTGCCAGTGAGCAGTAGATCAGTGTCCCTTTTTGGTCAGTATCCCCATTTCATCCTCCCTGAGTCTGTTGAAATTATGTTGATGAGCTCATCAGTAACTACCACACAGGCACAGAAGCATACCTTCAATTTCCAATTGTAAAACACCCTTTGTTGCAAGTTCTCTTGCCCTATCTAATGTTTATTCTACAAGTTAAGGAGCAAGAGATCATGACTTGGATACAAATTTCAAATGTCATGTCTAAGTGAACACAAGAGGCTACAAATATTGTATCCCAGTCACATCTGTGTTTATTTGCAGGTTCTCATCTCCTGCTTATAATTAGTTGCTGGTCATGAAATTCCTCCTCATGAAATGAATATTAAATTTGATTATAATAATCAGTTTTCATTTGATACTAATGTTCCTTTAAGTACAGTGAATTGCGCTGCATTTTTAATGGAAAATCATATAACATAAAATCTTATATGTTCCACTGTTGACATAGCACCAGTAACACAAAAAGTTCTTGCAACTTTATGTATGAAGAAGCAGCTGTTCTAATCAAAGTACTGGGAAAAATAAAAAAAAAAAACCTTTGCAACATAATACCATAAGTGTTGTGAAAATTGTGAACACTGAGCTGCTGGGAAAAATAAAACCATTTTACTATGCTTTGCAGGTCACGGGAAGGATGGTCGAATAATTACAGCCTCCTTTAAAAACGTAACCATATACAGAATACAGTACCATCTCTTGGAGAAAAATAGCTCTGCAAAGTAGGACATAACAATCTGTGTGTTAGCAAACAAATACAGTTAATTTTTTTCTGTTTGTGAGTTGTTGAAGTTGTTGGAGTTGTTTTTTCCTCAGGAGCAGGATTTGACTGAGATGCTATCTTCAGTGGATGGCATTTCAATGGGGATTTTTATTCATACAAGAAATTAGGGCAGAGGAAAAGAAGTTTTTAATGACTCTTTTTACCCAGGTGAAAGCCATAGAAAATGACCAAAGGAATCAAATTGCCTTGTGATACTTTAGTTCAACCAGCTTTCTGTAGCATGGCTTTTGTAGGCAACAGAGAACCATCTATAAAGAAGACTTAGCCTTTCACTGCTGTCCTGATAGATGCAAATGTGAATTAAAGCTTTTTCCCTAAATATCCTCCATGCACATTAGTGAATAACTCATTCCACACTCAGAACATTGTCTAGTTTGAAGGGTGACTGGCATGACTTGGCTTGCCCCTGTACAGCTGACTCTGCTCTCCCCAGCACCCACACTGCCTAGAGGGACAGATCCTGCTCAGCCATCCTCTGGTAGCCAGTCCTGCCCCACAGCTCTATCAGGGATGGGCCAGCAATCCCACAAGGATGGACAGACATATGCCAGCTCTGCCCTGTGTCCTCACCTTGTTTCGTTTACTGGTAGGGAAATAACTTATGTGGCTGAGGCAGCTCAGTTTCTCGCAGCAGCTGCTCAACTGAAGGTTAACAAAGAGCTCTTGCTGTCACACCGATGCTCAGAGTTAACCCATCAAGCACTATTTGCAGTTAATCTAAATCACTGGAAGAGGCAGTGATGGAAGCAAAAGGGAAAGACTGCTGGCTGATCCCCACTCAAAAAAATTTGCCTATGGATCCCAAAGACATTTACATGAAAAATCTCCTGTTTTCTTCAATATCTGTTATATTTATCAATGGCAGCCTGTACTCCTCTACTTTGCAACCCTGTCACTGTGTTCCTTCACCTAGAGTTTCTGCAGTGTCTACCTCTCCTTCATTGCCACCCTCTCATGCATTTTTAGTCACAGTGCTTGTGTCCTTTGCCAGTGATTCTTCTTTACTTTCTTCTACCAAAACCAGCCACATTCGGGTTAGTAAACTGAACAATGTTTTGGAAGGTCACCTTGGTAGGAGGGTCACAGCTGCACTTGTGTCTATCATGCCAAGCAATTCCTCTGAAGTGTTCATGGGTTGACACAGAAGGATCTTCTGGAGTTACTTTCAGCAGGTGGCTTCAATGCAGCTTCTATTTCAGTGCAGTGCCTATTTTGAAGCAGAAGAGAGCATGACATGACTGACATGGACAGGCCATGCTGTGCTATTGCACTCCCCTGCTCCAAGACTGGCTCTCCTCCTCTCCAGACACAGGGTTAGTCTGTGCCAGGGTGGCACAGAGAGCTGGTCCTGGCACCATTTAGTGTCTGAGACTCAAGCTAATAAGCAAATGTAGCAAATGGGATCTCAGTGTAATGGTAGTTATGGTATTTAATTCTTGCTGCAAAATTTTAGGGCCTCAGTTACTGCCAATCTATTCTCCAAATGTGCTTATTCACTGTTTGGACTCAGTGATGAAAGCCCTCTATTTCATTATAATGGAAGGGAAACGTTTTCTTATGAACACTGGAAACTCTCTGGGCACAAGAGAGGAGCAAGCTGAATATGTGACCACCAAGTGCAACTGGTGATGCTGAGGGTTATGAGCTGTTGGGAAAGAAGGAGCTTCACCATTTGGGCAGCGGCTGCACTGTGCCACAGCAGGTCCCACTCTGCGTCTTGCAAGGCCACAGCCGTGCTGATGGAAATGCCTGGCACTGCACCAGAGCTCTCCAGAGAACGTGGGCAGCTGTCCTCTCACTCCACTCCAGCATAGAACATATTGTAGACAACACCTGAGGGAAATTACTGGGGTTTGCCTACAGAAAGAATGGTGGCAGAAATAAATATTTTCTCATTATTGTTAAATAGTTCCTATTACATTTTTCAATTTTTCTTTCAAAACAAGGCCCAGAAAAAAACTGATCAGAAGCAGTTTCTGAAATTTTCTCCTATTTGTTCTCTTTAGCAAATGTTTTTATCCTGATTTTCCCTGAACAAAACAAAACATATTACTACAGGAAAAAAGCGTTATTAGTGTTGTTCTGTCTGCTGCAGGAGCAAAGGACTGTGGTTTAGTGAGCCAGTATGGGATGCAGGAGGGCTGTGTGTGCACAGCCCTCTGAGAGGATTGCACAAGGTTTACTCTTGGTTTTTGAAGCTGAATCCTTTTCTATGCAGCCCAGATGGGCCATCATGCGAGAGCAAGGGCAATTCTCCTGTAAGACACTGCGGGATTGAGAGGATTAATGGTCCCAGGCAGCTCATGAAGCATCCACTGTTTGTACACAGTGGGGCTCTGCCAAGCCACATTCACTTGTGGTACATTTTCAGAGGCTTTTTGTTTAAAACAATTCCATTTCCTTTCCTCTTTGGAGCCTGACTTAGGCTTGCTCATGTTAAAGCCCTTTCTACCCAGCACAACACTGCCAGAGATAACTGGGCATGATAGGAAGAAAAGATGCTGATGGTGTCAGAGACCTAGAGTCACAAATTTAAGTAAAATCAATAAAAAAATTCAGATGCAGCAATGACATGGCAATACAGAATCTGGCAATTCACACTTTTATCTAAAGCTCAGGCATCTGATTGATGTCACAGACTGAGAAAGACTTATGACTTTTACACCAGACATTTTACACTATCAATGGATGGCCTCCAGGATTCCCTGTTTGGGGCTGGGAAGGGGGACTGTGGTTGCTTTTAAAGAGATCCCACATGCCTTCTGAGGGCAATAAAATTTCATTATTAGCTCCTAAAAGAAATGTGTTACTGAATAGATTTTAAAAAGTTTTCCAGGTTTCCATAAAATGGTTTGTAATATCAAATCTGAATAAACATCAATTTCCTGGGGATGTTTTTGTTAGGGTACAACTTTTTTTCTTTTGTACAGGTTATAAGAGTAACTATCTCTGCCCACAAAACCATTATTACTGTAGCTGAACAAACAACTGCAATGCATAATTTATGTTGCGCATTTATTTATTTCCATTTGTGAATCATCTAGCTATATTTTTTGCAGTTTGCTCTTTGCAATTGTTTCAGCATTTTAAAATTATTGTATTTCCCCTTGTGGCTGACTGAGTGGTTGCTCAGGGTTAGAAGTGGATATGTGAATTCAGTGAGTAAGCACCTAAGTCACCCAACAGCTCTTCTGCTCCCAGACTGGGAAATCTCACTTTCAGTAGGACCTGAACTTAAATAAATCACGGGCTTAGTACACTCAAAGTGATCCAGTTTGAGATGAAGAAGCATGACAAGCTAGGGATGCTTTAAAATAGTTCTTTTTCCCATTTGCTTAATGTATTTTTGAGCACAGTAGAGTCAGCAAAGCATTCAGTTTAAAATAAAGGAGATGCAGGAGACTCCAACATAGAGATTTCAGTTTCAGAAAGCAGCAGTGGCTCCTCTCTCTCCAGATCCCCTTGGCATTACTGTGCCATCACCATTACCCTGAAGATGGTGGATGGGACCAAGCTATTTTGGGTGCTGTAGAGACAGCAAGGCTTGCAAGCCTAAGGCTGTGAATCCTGAGGAGCTTATGGCTAACCCAGAAAAGAAAAAGCTCCAAAAAAATACACAAAGACAGACATAAGCACAGCAGGATGAGGGACTCAGCCAGAGACACGTGGTGAGCTGGAAGCACAGGTTAATAGAGGGTCTGGGTCTCATGAATGCTGTCCTTGGGGATCATGTCATATTCTCTTTCCGGACTGAAAGCACTCAGTTGTGCCACATCAAGTTACTTTTCCAGTAGAAAGACTGGAAATAACCCATATGGAACCAGTGGTAGGGATGGGACAGTAATATATCTCATTACCACCACCTACAGAAACAGGAAACAGGTACATTTCAAGAGCCTTCTCAGGTTCATCACATCCCTGCAATTTCTGTGTATGCCTTCAGATATGTTTTATCAGTTCCTCTCCTGGGCCATTTTTTCTGTCTTGAATGAGACCTTAGATCACAACTTCTACTTGAAATAAACCTAACCAAAAATATATTTGGGATGCCTATCAAGACAGTTTCTCAAAAAATGTGAGCTCTCTGCAACCTCTTCCCTATGAGACCACTTCCTCTAACCAAAAAACAAAAACCAAAAAATCCAACCAAAAATAATGGACAGGTTTCAAATAGTAATTGCAAATCTGCACCTAGCTACAGGCAGATTTAATGCTGCAGTGCTGCAGCTGTTCAGACAGCTCAGAGCCATGGGATAAGGTATAGGAAGAGCTTTGTGCTGTCTGAGGGTGCAGGACTGAGTGGTGTGTAACTCTCAGGAATGTGGCTCTGTTTCGATGATGGCTCTTACTGCAACAAGCTGGGGTGGGTGTGTGTGTCTCCTCTTGCCATCATTTCTTTAGCCAGTGCTTGTTCCATGTCCTCTGCCATTCCAGAGGGTCAGAGACCATATGCTAAACAATTTGTCAAGGTCTCCACTGTAGTTCTCTCTTTGTAATTTCCTCTGTGCTTTTTCATACCCTGGAATCCTTCCAGACCCAAGGGACCATCAACAAGTGCTGAGGAGCCTCCTTCTAATCACAGCTTTAGAAAATAAGCCTTTGATAGTACTCTTCTGTACAGAAATGATAAACCCCACAAAATCATTTTCCAGTCCTGCACACCCATCAGTAGTGTCTGTACTGGTTTTCCCTAACTCTTGGCTGAGCATTTTACTTCGGTGCTTTTTGCTGCCTCAGGTATTCCTCCTTCCCCACTGGCATTAGCTGTACTTGGAGAAGGACCCTTCTCCCACGCCAGACCCACACCTCCCTGGGACCCAGGGAAGAAGCTGTGTACAGGCTGCTCCAGCCTGCAGTCAGATGCTGCCTCAGGAAAAATCCACAGAGAAACGGGAGATGCTCCCCCAGCCCTTGGGGGCAGCTAAGAAATGGAAAGTTTGCTACAGTCTCCAGCTACCAGCTTCTTCTGGGAGTTTATTGGGAATTTGGAGCTTAGAAGCCTTTGTACAGCTATAGATGCTTCTACAGAAAGTGTAAATGCACATGGTTTAGTAGCACAAGGAATCCCTGCCCTTGTGCTACTAAACAAGAAACAATCATCTTGCTCTGCCATGGCTGCAAACTATGCAGCACCCAGTAAAGAAGGGAAGGCCTTAGAGACCCTGCCTGAAGGAGGGCATAATACCTCCAAAATTGTCACTTCAAAGCTGCTAAAGCAGAAGCCACTGGAGCTGTGCCTTCCAGACAGACCACATGGTGGGGCAGTTACAGGCCATGCTGTGCATGTCAGAAGGTCTCCACGATCAGAGATTGTAGGTTTGAAATAACAGCAGCAGATTTTAATAGCCATGATAACTCATATTCCAGTAAATTATGAGAGACATTGCAAAACAAGCCTGATTCCACAGGACCCCAGTGGGCTACACCAGGGAAATCCCAAAATACCTATAAAAGAGTTTGGCTAAAGTAAGACTTTCTGCATTTTCTGGCTAATGTGCCTCTTCAGGCTTTCAGAGACAGTGACATTTCATCCAAAGGTTCAAGACAGAATTTAAAATATCACCAGCTATCCAATGTATAAGAAAAAGCATTTAACAGATGCCGATGACTGGTACTGTACCCGTCAATTATTGTTTTTAATAGCATCCATCCATCCTCAGCAGTCCCCGTAGAAAAGCAGGAATGTACTCTCTAATGCTGATCATAATTGTACCAGTCATAGAAAGTGACAGGACTGCTGCGAGCCCGCACGGGTGGAGGACACCATTAATTATCACAGTGGAAGGAGGAGTGATTTGCATCTGTCACAAACCTCAGCACTTGTTAACTCAGCAAAAGAAAAAATACCAAGATGCGTTAATTTGTCACATTGGAATGAATCTGGAAGGTCATATTTCATTTTCATATTTAGGAAACAAAAAATATTAAATTATTTGCGATATTAGATTGGTCTGACACTAGGATGTTGATATAAATATAAGCCTTTCTGGTACTAAAAAAAGGTGTTAGAAACTACCTTGAAAGACACAGATGCTTACAAGATCATTTATTGTTGTCATTCTCATGGCAAGGGCACACTGAACAATTTTTTAAATATTTCCACATTAATTTAATATTTCACATTTAGATTTGGCCTTCTGTGGGTCACAAAATACAAAAAATAACAAGAGTCAGGAGTATTTTGTTCATGTTTCTGAGTAGCCAAACCTGTTTCAGTGTGTTTCTGGTAGGCTGTGAATGGATAATATTCCAATTCCCCTTCCTGGGCAGTGCGATATAAAGGATAATGGGAGAAAAATAACAGGACAAACACAATGAGCCTGATCCTCCTCTTAGTTTCCTGTCTGGATTACAGCAAGTAAGGACTTCCCTGGAGAAGAGGTCTCAGGCAATAAAGCTCTTGTTATTCTAGCAGGCTAAACTTTGGGAATGAAGATGTCTGCTCATCCAGCTGTGGGGTGACAGGATTTGTTCCCATTATTTTAGTTTTCTTCTTTTCCTGCTAATTCCACAGTTGGTAACAAAGTGGGGATTTGAAGGCTGAATTTTGATATAGCACTCCTTGGAAACTCAAACAACTAAGGTGGTTTGGCAAGTCTTCAAATTGCATGAGGTTGAATCAGAACAAACTAGGGAAGTAACATCTGGCACTTCCATCCAACTGCTGCTGTTGTCCCTGGAATCATTTCATAGAATCATGGAATGGTTTGGGTTGGAAAAACCCAAAGATAAAAACCCTTAAAGATAATCCAGTTCTAAGCCCAACTGCCATGGGCAGGGACACCTTTCACTAGGCCAGGTTGCTCAGAGCCCCAACCAACCTGATTTTGAACACTCCCAGGTATGGGACATCACAGTTTCTCTGGGCAATCTGTTCCAGTGCCTCAATTTGGGAATTGTTTGTTTAGGAGACAAGTATTTTTAGTAAAACTTTCCTCTATTTCTGCAGGTTCTGTGAGTTTCCCACATAGCAAAATTCAAAACAGGAAAAGAAAACCGTTTCAGGAGATTCCTGTGTAAGATGCTGGCCAGTGGCATGAGGTTGGGAATGTCCAACCATTAAAAAATTAGCCCATCTACACTCTTCCTAAGGTGCAGAACATATTAGTAAAGATATATTCTGGTTTGATATATAGGGACTCGGCTAAAAATTAGCTTAATCCACCTATTGCTCAGTCAATTACTTGCAAGTCCATTTAGAGAGACTATCAAAGTTAGAAACTTATGTGGGGTATAAAGCAAGGACTGAAGTGGAGTGGAGCTCAGATAAAGGTTTGGTGGACTCACAAGAAGTTCTATGTCCAAAGTGAAAAATTAGACTTGATACGATGCAAAAAAAATTCTGAATGTTACCAAATTAATTATGCAGCAAAAGAGTTCATATTAATCATATCTCTGGATTATCTGTTAGCTCCAAAATGCAACCATGTGCTGGGAGCTCTGGATTTCCAATCAAGCAAAACTACATTTGCATATTCCTCAGTAGCTGCTGGAGAGACGATTGCTTAAAAGATATGCAAGAGGAATTGTAACTCAGGTAAAATAGGACTAGTCCCATTGCACACCGGACTGCTTGGTGCTCTGTGGTTGGATAATAAGGATACACCAAGCAGGATCAAAATTGTGTCGGTTTGCTAGCTTTAACTGCACCTACATGCCTAATAAAATTTTAGTGCTTCCTTTATTTGGAGAAACATTCTGAGCTCTTCATCTCATTAATTTGCACTTACTTTAAATTGCACATTTTATTTCCATAATGGAAAGAGTCTTACAAAGTGGAAGTCTGTAAACATTTGAGCTCCCAGCCCCAAGTCAAGACACAGAATCAATATACAGCTGTCTTTTAACATGATATTGATATTTTGGGAAATGTAACTCATTCCCATATAGATGACCCAGAATGATGGGATTGGGAGAAATTCAAATATTCCTGCAGTAAATAGTCATTCCAGATGCCAGAATAATATTGGAGACTACTGTTAGATAGCTGGCAGCAGAGCCATGTCTAAACTGACAGGTGTATTCCTACGAGAGTTTATTAAAGCTACAATACAAAAAAAGCCACACGAAGATGTGTGGAGCATGACGAAAAAAGTCTTTCTGGATGAGGAAAGTCTGGCTCTGGAGAGACAGTTTTACAGTGGTACTGATACAGAACTGGATTAGCTAGGGAGGAGAAGCAGAGAGACATCTCAGTACACCTTGGTAAACTGATGAATACATCACACAGGAGGGTCAAGGGCAAGGCAAGAGGTACCAGTATTCTTTCTCAGCAAAGGCCAAACTCCATTTCTGCTTCCTGTAAGAAATATACATATGAAATTTAAAAGATGGATTTAGAAGCTTAGGGATGCTGACAGAAGGTTGTTTTTTTTTTAATTTGTTTGTGTGGCTGTGAATCTGCACTGAACAAAAATTCTCAATCACTCATGTTATTGTGATGTGGATGATAAATTATAATTGAGATTATAGCTGTGCAATGACATCCTCTGCCCCTCAGCTGGAGCCTGGCTCTCAGGCAAGGACTGTGAATGCTCAAGTCTCTCAGTAAGGGCTCATGCAAACAGTATCTGTCTACTTTTGAGAAGTTTTTGTTTTACAGTAAACCCAGGTTATTGTCTTTTCCTGTTTTACAGTGACACAGTGACTCAGTCATTGTTCGGCCACTTGCCTGCCTGAGATAATGAAGTATCTTGGAGAAATGTCCCTGAGTAGTGAAGAGCAGCCCAAAGAGGGCTGTATTTCTAAAAATTCATTCCAGAGGCTCATTCACAGTTAGGGATGGAATATCAAGCAAACAGTCCTTAAGATTTTGTTTGAGGTTTTTGGTTGGTTGGTTGGTTGTTGTTTGTTTGATTGATTGTTTTTTGTTCCTTTTGGTTTGTTGGGGTTTTTTTGGGTTGATTTTTTGTCTTTGTTGTTGTTGTTGTTGTTTTTGTTGGGTGTATTTCTTTTTCTGCCCCAATATTTCTAGTGTTTCCTGGATTTGAGCCAAAAATTCTCAGGGCAGGAGAAACCACCCTTCCGAATTTTAATAATCCTCAAAATTTGAATTGATGCTAACTTCATCTTCTTTTCATTTTGCAGAAAACTGAGGGAAAGGAGGTGGAAGGGAATATGTATTTCTAATACGAAAAATTGTGTGCATGTTGCATCCAGGTTTAAGTAGTCATGGCAGCTTACATTCAAGTGTAAGCTTTTTCTTCCACCAAGATTTTTTTTTTGATTAAGTGGAGGGAGTTTGAGAAAATCATAGCACTTTGGCTTATAACAGCCTATAATTTAATTTTCTCTAAACAACCAGATGATAATTCTTTTGTACTTCATTAATTGTGGCCCACCAAAGGCACTTGAAAGACTTAGTCAACTCACAGAAAAGGCTTTTTATCCTGCCTGGAGCAAATTATATTTTCTCTTTAAAAATCATCCATAGCAGATGGAGAAGGGAATTAAAATTTTCAGAAAGAATGATGAGTATGACCACTGGTAGTATTTCTATATATGCATGTGCATGTGTTTACCTGTCTCATTCCTGGGAACTCTTAACCAAAGTTCACTTTGAGGAGAAAAGGGGAATTTAATAAATGAATAAATGCCAGAAAGCAGAAGATCAGTGTCCTTCTTCTCCATACAGTATACACACTTTGCCTTTCCAGTGCATAATTCCCCTGAACAGAAGAAGAGCTAGAAAAGCTTTTTTACAGCAGTAAAGCCTCTCCAACAGGCACAATGAACCCCCACTGCTGAGGTGAAAACATGCAGCAGTCCAGGCAATCAGGAGCAGGTTAGTCAGTGCTTTGGTTCCAGTGGTGCTGGGAGCTGTGCCAGCCTGCCAAGACACGCCCAGCCCTGGGGGACTGCCTTGGTCCTTCAGCAAAGCTGTCTGAACTGGTGTCTCCCGGGCAGAGAAGTGCTGCTAAGCTCCCATGGGACTGATAGGAAAAAGGGAAGAGTTGGGTAGTCACTGCTCCCACCCCCGCCCCAGCTGAGAGGAGAATCGCTGCTCCACCTTGCTCTCCATGTTGATGACCCTGATATTTTAGATTGAAGCACACCCCATTCCTTCTGAAACATTTCCCTCTTTCCTCCTGTGAAGCAGTTTTTCCACCTTCTAGGCACAGCTGGTTTCTTCAAAACCCATCTGCCCTGCTGAATATGGCAGGGCATCATGTTTTTAAAGCAATAACTGTGGTGTTTAACAGGAATATCCTATCAAATCTCAGAGAGCAAAGGTTAGTGTGAAAATAAGAGAATAGTAACACAAAACACAAAGGCAACACACTTCTCCTGAAGCTGGTGGGTAATTTAAGGAAGATGACTGCTTGCTCTCAGACAGCTAGCACTACATTCAGGGGTCAGGTCATTCACTACATTTATCTGGGTCTGAGCAGAGGCTGTGATGCAAAGCTCCTCCATGCTGTAAGATACATGTATAGCACATCACCACTCACTGGCATTATGTCTGAGACGAAGTTTGTACAGAACGACCAGGAACTGTGCTTCTAGTGGGCAATTCAGAAGTTTGCAGCTACAAAGGGAATTTAGGCATTGCAAGCAACCTCATTGAAGTGAGAGGAAAAGGTACACTCTCTTTGCTTGTGTTTGTCTTTCTTTTACCCTTGTGTAGGTGCTGAGATCTTGTGCGTCAACACGCCTGAGGTCTTTGGGTAGCAGGGGGTTTTATTATTTGCAACACAGCAGATCTTCTCAAAACCATTGTGATAACACTACACGTAAGAGACAGAAAAGTTTTAATCAGATGAGGCAGAGAGGGAGAAGGGAAGATGAGGCCAAAGATTAGATGATCTCATGAGGCCCTGTCCATGAATAACCTGAATAACCCTGTGCTCCACAAAGCAAAGACACCATCACCTTACAGAAGCCAAACTGAGGAATAGCAAGAGCTGGGAACGCTCGCTGCGTGTAGGCATCGGGGCATCACCAGGAAGCCACAAGGGATGGTGCTCAGCCTTCTCCTGTTTCACAGACATTGTCCGTCCTCTTCCCTCTTGATTTTTCATCTGCCTCCTTCCAGCCTTCTGCTTTTAACCTTGTTAATCCACATTCTCCACCTTTGCCAGAGCCCCACTGCAAAATCTCTTCTCACCAATATTTCTAAGTGCCGCTCTCTTCTCCCACATCATCTTTCTCACCGTAAGAAGTGCTTTTAGTGCATTACAAAAGGTGCATCCTCCCTTTCTTCTTTGATGCTGCAAAATAACCACTGACCCTGCATGCTCTTTCCCCCTAATCAGTACTCTTCTCTCCATCTATCCCACCCAGACTGCTGGAGCTTTTCCTGCAGCTGGCTTCCTGTTCTCTGCTCCTGATGGGAAAAGGAGCAGCATTTGTGAACAGAGCAGGGTCACCCTTCAAATCTAGGGAGTGATTTGAGGCTCTGTGAAGGCTGAATCTGCCAGCAAAACAAATGAGAACCTCCCTCAAAAAACTGAAGAGAAGGCAAGAGTCATCTCATAAGCAAGGGACAGAAACACACTGTTAAATGATATTTTCCAGTCCATTTACTTCTGTTCCTTTATAGTTTGTGAAGAAAAGAGACACTTGGAATATTCCAGTAAAACAAAATTACAAGGGATGTGATTATCAGATATGCAATTCTGTCTCAAGATCTCATTTGTAATGTCGGTTCATTAACCTGCTGATATATTAAAGACTCACTTGAGGCTCTGAGACAGTTTCATGTCATCTAGTACAAAATGTTCAGGGGAAAAAATGTACTGCTCACGGCTCAATTTTGGAAATTGATGTATATTTACATCATCAACGTATCACTTTTAAATATCCTAACTCACTAGAAACCCCACTCCCAGCATCTCTACAACACAGAAGAAAACTAAAAATCAGAACAGCTGGAAATGCAAAGGAAGACACTCATTCATTCGTTCATTCATTCAGTCATTCTTTCATTCATCATCCCCTGGCAGCCTCAGTTCTCCTGCACTAAGAGGAGATGGATGCGTGGCTGTCGGCTCCCCTCTGCTGGCTGGTACCTGGGCACGGAGCGAACCACAGCCAGACCTCCCCTGTGGCCCTCATCTGCCAGCTGAAAAGCAACGAGGGCCCAAACTGCCCAAATAATCACAAAACGATGTTTTTCCCAGCAGGTGATCAGCCCTTGCATGATGCTGTGCAAGGGAAAGCTGAAAGCAATGGTGATGACAATTTTCACAAATTCTTTATGCCGAGACTGGTAACTGTAGGGAGACTGGAGATGCTGCCTGGGGTGAGGCTGTCTTGCCCTTCCCATTGTAAACACCAGGTTTTCTGTGATTATAAATTTCTGTGACTATAAATTCTGTGATTATAAGCCTTAATCATCATGCCTGAACATTTGTCTGTCTGACCTCAGCCTCAGACTGATTCTTTTCAACTTTTACCAAAAGAAGCTCAGCAACTCCTGTAAATGAATATAGTGAATGTATTTTCCTCCATATCATTTGCTAATTTCTCCTTTTTTTCCCTGCAATATTTCTGCAATGTTTTTGTTACAATTTCAATATAACTTCAAATTAGGCAGTGTATGTTCAGGAACTGCTTTATACCAGCAGCTAGAATGTATGCACCCAAGCCATAAAACTCAGAATCAAAAAATGCTTCTGCCCATGAGCAGCAAGCAACGTGGGAGTTTGGCAGCAAATCTCTTAGTACTCCTGTGAGATTGTACATCCAGCATCTTGTCAAAACACTGTCCTAAAGGAGCTAATAACACCTTTCCTACTGACAGCAGCAACACAACAGACCTGCTGGGAGAACATGTGGCAGCAGCCCTTCCACCCAGCTTTTGGGAGGGAACTGCCCAGGTGAGGAGCCCAGTGTTGCTCTCCAATCGCATCCTGAAAACAGGGCAGCATCTTCAAAGCTTGACTATCATTAAATGACACCTGTAACTGAAGCATGCTTTTTTTTTACAGTACCTGGTTAGGGACTTGAGTCTCTTTTTCCTGACCATGGGAATTTCGCTACTGACTTCATGAGAGGAGGGCACGAATTTTTAGTAAAGCAGGTGCTGAAAGTTCACTATATATTTGAAGCCATTTTTTTTCTAAGTACAGGAGGTCTGCTTTGATCAATCCTGATATCAGAAAAATAAAGAAGTCTCACCTGGCTCAATGTCAAGAAAGAAAGCTGCTTACCATTACTCATATTATTATTATTGTTTGCATTAAATTATGTATGCACTGAATAATAGACTCTTAAAACTTTAAACAACGGGGATAAAGGTGACTTCTGGAGGTGCAGAGATGCTACAAGTTTGTTTGTGATCAAAACACATCACCTTGGAGTAGAGGAACAGGCAAAGAGCTATCCTGCATACCAGGAACAGTGTCTCTCAGAGCAACTTTCTATCTGGGGGACCAGATGCTGCCTCTTTGGCAGAGCTTTGCAGCCCAGGAACACACCTGGGATGATCATCTTCTGTGTGATTTTCTTCTTCTTGCACCTAAACTAGCTGCTGCGGTCTGCAGGCAAGGTACCCCCAATGTTCAGTGAGCAACTTCTCAATGGGAGCCCAGATCTACAACAGAAACAGGCACAGGGACAAAACTTAAGGCTTCTCATACACTCAAAGGGAAAAGAGAATAAAGGCTCCCTTGGTCCTGGAATCCCATCGTATTTTGGTCAAAACTTGGCTTGTTTCAACACTGTGTGTAATATGGGAACACACATGTACAATGTATGTGTCATGATGTACTCATAGCATAGAACATGTATGTGTTCCATTATATATACTGAGCAAATGAAATTTCCTTAAAATCATTAGTGCAGAGATATTTACTATACTGCAATTGCAGAGAACTTTAATTTCACCACTTACTTAAACACCAAATGGAACCACTAGGAAACAAAGAAAGAAAAGAAAAATGGTACAAAATGCTGTGTTGGTTGTTTGAATCAAATTTTCATGAAAATTATCAGATTTGTGCAAATTCATAGCTAAGCTACTAATCAAGCACCAAGATAAAAGCCCAGAGGAATGCAATGATAAAAGGCTGGCCACATTGCTTGCTTTCACAAGTCACACAATTATGATCCTTTTACCACTTAGGGGCAAACTGCACAGCATGGCCATAATGGATGGGGCTGTCGATGGGAAGATGCCATGGTTCAACAGAGAGACACTTAGCATAGCAGGATAGACTGAAATGGGGAAATAGGACATGCAGACGATAGTCTATGTGCTGTAATAACTGCCTCTAATGATAGATCCAGCAAAAATTTCATATCCAGTTTCAGCAGCCACTGACCACAGTCTTGTGGCTGATGATTTGTTTGATGTGTTACGTGACACAGAAGTCCTTTGCAGTAAATGTGTAATTCCATCCTGCCTTGCCCACTCAGTGATGGGTATGGATGCCTGGGAAGAGACTTAAACCAGGGAGGAGGGCAGGCTGAAATAATTTGAAAACCACTTCCACTCCTTAAGTGGTTTTCAGGATTAGAAGCCACTGCGGTAATGCAAAAACCACTTGATTATCTTTAGAGACTTTCCTTCAGTGTTGAAAGATTTCCCAACATGTTTTTGAAGCTGTGGTGGAAAGGATTTACAGAAGGAAGGTTGGTGAGTGGAGTCACCTTGTTTCTTCTACTAATTATATGGTACAGTAAGAAAAATCTTTTTTTCCAAGTACTTAGATAAAATGGTTTCTTTTCAGTTTCATCAAATCTCCATTCAGACAAAGGACTCTAAGGGTCTCTCAGACACAGCAGTTACTGGGATGACTATTCACAGGCTTTGAGAGGCTCTCCTTCATACTTTCCTGGGGCTGTCAGACATAATTTCCAAACCCCAGAGCTACTCAACACCCCAAATATTACTCTGCACAGACATTAAAAACAGGGCTGTAATAATTTTAAATATTAATGAATGAAGTTTGTTTATTAAGTATAATGAAGTTATATCTTGCACTCACCCTCAGTAGGAAGGATAATAATTTAAATGTTATTAAGAAAGGCTTGTTAAAAGTTAGCTGTAGGCTGCCAATTTGGCAGAGGTGTTGTCATTTCCTCTCCACAAACTATTAAGCCTACTCAAGAAAATTCTTTCAAAAATGAGGGGAGAACCTGAGCTTTCCTAGTTTTAGGAAAAGGTAGACAACCACATGGACACAAATCCAACTTTAACATTTCTGCTTGTCTGTCCACCTCTCAGCTTTCACCAACAGCTTCCAAGAGCTAGGGCTTGTTTTGCACTCACCACCCTGAATAAATCTGAACCATTTTTTTAATCTTCCCAAACAAAGTTGCAGACCAGCCACGGGTACATTACACTTGTCAGTGCCATGCACTCTCCTGACCTGAGAGAACTGCCTTCTCAGGCCCAGCCTCCCACAACATCCATATGTCACTGCTCATCATCTGAGGGCAACAGGGGACACAGAGGCTTTGCAACCGAACACAAAAATCTGAGGAAGGGAAAACCACTTCATTTCATGCTTCAAATAACCAAAAATCTCTCTAGTCCCACAACTAAGCCAAATTTTTGCCCAATTGTTTTAGCTCAGCTTCCTCTACAGAATAAACTTCTTTCTGTCCTGCTTGGGCTTTTATTTATACAGTAATGATAAGCCTCCTTAGTCTGCATCTACTACTCAGCAGAACTCAGCTGTGGGGCCACAGGCAGCTGCTACAAGAGGCTGAAGAAATAGCATGGAATGTGCTTGCAGACACTCCAGTTTACAGGTTCATTTTAGCCATCACTCTCTTTATCGGTACACCCAGTTTCTTTTGATAAAAAAATATGATTGCACCAATCATGGAGATACTTCAGGACCACAGCACCTCTGTTCAAAGGACAGAAAAGGAAAAGGGGGAAAAAATAATATTAAAATTTTAACTCTGAGGATCTGCCAGTTGTTCAGCTTTCCCTCATTCATGGTACGTGGCCTTGCTCCTCCACAAAGCCCCTAAGATCCCACTCCCTGTGGGACTCTGTCAGGGAGGAAGAGGAGGAGGACGAGAATGAGGAGGAAGTCTTCAATCACCTGCTTAGCTACCAGTTCCACAGGGAGTGGGGATGAAAAGTCCTTTTGGCTTCCTTCTTCCCTGTTCCCCAGAGCTGTTTGTCCTCCAGCAGGTGCCTGCCACTGTCGTCCCTGTTCTGTGTCTCCCAAAGTCCATCCAAGCTACACCACTGTTATTTCTCAAGGCTGCCAAGCAAACCTGCCTTGGTCACACCTGCCTTTGGTTGGAAAGAAATGTTTCTTGGACATGGCAGCCTTTTTTTCTCATTTCTGACAACATCAAGAAAGCTTTTAAATAAAGAGCAAAGGAAAGCATTGATGTGCTCGTTCCATTTCCTTCAGTGTTGCCTTTTATAGAGTTTTAAGCTAGATTTCTGCACTGGCAAACCAGGTGATTTTGACAGTGGCATGTGTGACATCAGATACCGGGTTAAAGAAGAGAAAATAATTATAACAGTCAATGTTGCTTGCGAGAATTTGTTAAGAAGATCAATAAGAACAGGAGCACTTTGACTTTTCTTATTATGGTTTCTTTGGCAACCTGGGGAAATAACATGGGTAAAATTATAGTCCCATCACACTCCATGTGCTGCCAGTACATAATTGCATGCTTCCCACCAGAAAGATTACTTAGGATAATCCCAAACAATCCTTTCTCTCACACCGTCTTAGGTGTTCCATCATTTTCACAGCTTGCAAAGCTCTAAAAAAATCAAAGAAGAAAACAAAACCCCTTGAATTGGATTTTCTATTGCCTGCCTTTGAGAGCTTATGACAGCACCAATTTAGTTTGTCTGGCAGCAATAATCCTAGATTATTCAAAACTAAGAAGTGGGTGTGTAAATCATGCAGTCTTTCTGGAAAGACTTGGTTTTGCAGTTTGTCAGAATCCTTATCCCACTACAGGATCAACTCCAGTACTTCCAGAGCATCTTTACTTCTGACAGAATCTGACTGGCTACTCAAGGTAAAGGTGGTGAGCCAGCATCTTTCTTTCAGCATGCACTTTCCAATAGCTGGGGTATGCAGTTTGTGAACCCCATGTGTCTGCTGTCTGTGTTTTGAGTTCTATTTATCTCAAAATTCAAGGACACCCTGGGTTTGCAGAAGGCACTCAATGGGACCTGGAGAAGCACCAACATTTTGCTGTGACATTTCTTCCTCATAGGGGAGGCTGCAGTGCATACAGCATGGCCTGTGCTAGTATTTGAAAGGAGAGGAGCTGGATAAAGCAGGACAAAAGCTTGCAAAATTAGCTTCTAACTTGCAGAAGTAGAGGTCAGGATTCAAAGCTCTCATCCTTCCCCTCCACAGCAGCTCTCCAGTCTCCATACACAGCCCCTGACCCACCTCTGCCCCACTCAATACTTTGCCAATGGGACACAAGTTCCTCTGAGAAGATTGTTTTGGAATCCCAAACAAGTCCAGCTTCTAATTTTTTTATTTGGTATTGTATCTTCCGTGTTGGTTTTTTGTACTCAGGATATTTTTTTTTCAGATCTGTCTCTTAGGTAAATGTTTTTGAGATACTGCCTCAGCCATAACCTCCAGAATTTTGATTTTTAAAAAGCAGATATTTTTTTCTTCCTCTAGAGATCTTGTAACCCTGACAGAAGCAAGCACATCTACTGCTTTATTACACTTCATGAATATAATCTCCTTTTTACTCTTAGCAGAGTGCACTTCAGATATCTTTGAGATGTTCTACATTTGTTTTCTCAATTCTTCAGTATTTTTTCCTAAAACCAGACTTACCAGAATAAGCAGCATTGTCCTATTGACCAAGGATTAATGCCAGATTACTTTTCTTCCCTCACAGCCGACAGCTCCATCCTCCTCTGACTTCAGAAATATCTATCAATTAGTAATTTTATTTTTTTTTCCGTATTTATTTTTTATCTTAACACTATCATGAAAAGCATAGCAGACACAATATTTTTCTTATATCACCTCTTTTAATGCTGGCCTCTTTACATTTGGAGAGACACAGAGATGGCTGAAAGTGATTTTCTGGGGAAAGTTGCAGTAATAATTCCAATCACCAGAGGTTTGATGTCATCCACATGTTACAACAGACTTGAAACAGCAGATAAACCTTTATAGTAGGGAACTGTAGATTTCTTTTTCATCATGAACAACTTCAAACATTTGGCATCTTATTTCCCATGCTAAAGACCTGCACATTGCAGAGTGACAGACACACAACAGTTCAGAAGGCAGCTGGGTTTTGGTTGAGAATACTGAAAACTGAGGGTGCAGTTACAGCATCCTCTGGTCAGGCTGTGCCCACACAGCTGAGCTCGCTGCCACAGAGCTCGTGGTTTCTATAGCAGCAAGCATTATATAAAATCTTGGCTTTCCCCTCACCCAGCTAATCTTCACGTGATATCATGGAGCTGGGAGAGAAGAGGCACAAACCTGCAGCTGTGTGTGTTGCAGGAGGCCTCTGAGCAAGCACTATGCTGGGGGATCTGTGGGGATCACCTACCCCGGGATTTCAAGAGTAATGTTCCACTGATGTCTTGTAGTTATTGGTTTTTATGATAATTTCTATCAGGGGGGAACTACCCTGATATTAAAACCATACCTAATCCTCCTCTGCCTCCTAATTGCCTTCTCCCTCTCTGTGACAAAACCCACGATGGCCTCACCAGACAGAAGATCCTCCCAAATGGTGACTCCATCCCACATCCCTTCCCCTGACCATGATTTCTGCACCACTGGCCAACTCTAAAGGCAAGCCAGCTGAAGGGCAAACATGTATAGGTGAAATCTCTAAGTACTAAGGAATGATTACACTTTGGAATAAAATCTTGCCAATTTGCATACTAACAAACACAAAGTACTGCCAGCAACAGCATCAGTTGCAGGAAGGAAAAAATGTCCTTTCCTGGCATGTCCTTTAAAGGTCTAAGATCTCCCTGCAGTCAGGATGTCTAGAGGGGAGCAAAATGTCCAGTTCAGCCAATAGGTGTTCTGCTTGAGTAAAACCTACTTCTTTAACCAAAAGATGAGGAAATTACAAACTGACAAGTTTGGGTTTTCAAAACACACATGGAGTTGCTGCCATTAAACAAGGAGAGTTTTAATCTCGATTTTAATGGAAGAACATATTTGGCTGGTTGCTTACATGAGCCTCTCCCACAGAACAGTCATGAACTTTCTGGTATTGTAAATAAGTGAAAAATACTCTCTCCCTACTGAGTGCCTGTGATGTATTATTTGCAGATTCATAGAGTATTCTGAGTTGGAAGGGACCCACAAGAATCATAGAGTCCAGCTCTTAAGTAAATGGCCCATATGGGGATTGACCTGACAACCTCGGTGGTATTAGTACCATGCTCTGACCAACTGAGATAATGTCAGGGTCAATGGCAGCTTTTAAAAAATAAAATTATTCACCATTTAAATACTGAATGGAGATTTGTCTTCAACTTATCTGCAGTAATCGTTTTGTTATTAAACTAATTAATGTCCTAGTTTAAAAAATTCTTCAGGACATAAATTTCCACAGCACAGACGTTTATTTGAACCATAAACAGAAGATGGAGGTTGCTATGGTGTCATCTCTTTCTCAGTCTATTTATTTCTCCAAGTTAACAACAATCCCAAAAGTGGAGTCCATAACAGAATGTACAAAGTAAAGCAGCCACCACACATCAAGGCACTGATGAATCTCAACACTTACCACAAAGACATATAGAAAAGTAAAATAAACTTTTTGTTGATATTTGGGGATAAAAGGTTTTTAAAAAGGATGCACTTTGAAAAATCTGCTTTGACTGTTGCTGTTTTCTAGTCCTCCTGAAAAATGGCACATTTGTGCCAGCTAAGGTATGCGGCCTGGGAGAACAGTCGCATTATGGCAAGTTAATGAGACCCTGGAGGAACAGAAACAGGCAAAGGGCAAAGAGCAAATGGATACAGCACAGAGGTGCTTTATTCAAAATCCATGTATACGCCTTTTGCAAGGGTATGGTACCATTTTAACCACAAAGCCAGTGCAGGCTATTTCCAAAATGGATATTCTCATTCACCAGCAAAACTTTTAGTGGTTTTCATCATCAGACTTGCAAAAAAGGCAGTCAGGTTTGAGTATTTAACAAAACTTTTATGAAGGAAAAATGGCTGAAATTAGGAATATTAACCTTATCAAACAGAGAAAAAGACTGGAAATTTAAGTAATTTGTCTACAAAGTTCTTCACCCAACCTCTTCCTTTGCTCCTGGCTAAGTGCATTTTTAAAGAGGAATTAAATAACAGAACACATCATGCGATATAATATAATCACTTAGTACAAATATCTTCATAATGTGGGGAGTGCTTATGATTCCCATGCAGAGAGTGGGCCCTGGCACTCTTTTCCTGGTGTAGATGTAGTTATACCTTTCCTTCACAGTAAATCTCATGTTCAACAGCTGCTATAGGACTCCTTCAAGAATATTTCTGCCACCCAACAGGTAATGGAGGTGCAGGAAGTGTGGATCTTTGGAGTGAAACCCGCCACGGTTAAGGAAGCACAGAGATGTTTAACCCACCCTGCTGGCCAGGGGCTGCCTGCCCTTCCCCGCTCCACAGTGTTGGATACCCATGAGCAGCTGGAGAGTGGGTGCACCTCACCTTCCCCAGCAGCAGCCTGAGAGTCCCCACAGGCTGCAAATTCCAAGACCACTCCATGGCACAATCCATAATATAGTGAGTGGAGATGACTGGGAGACTTGGTGAGGTAACGCCCTTAACAGGATGTCAAGATATGAAGTATTGACACACTCATGGTCATCCAGTGCAACCTGACAGCCAGACTGTCTTGGAGTGACTTTCCTGGTGTATCCTATATCGTCTGCCTATGCCCAGAAAGTGAATTTTATGCCGTTCTGTGTCTTTAAAGTGAGCCTGAGAGAGAGAGAGAAAAAAAACCAAAAAAACCCTCTGTCCAAGGTCAGCTGCAGGGCAGACAGGGAAGGAGGCAGCCTGCTGGCTCTCTCTCTCGCCCCAGCGGGGTTTTTGGCTCTTTTTTTTTCTTTCTTTCTTTTCCTCCGGGAGAAGGGAGACGGAGTTTTTTTCCGGGATTTTGGGTTTTTTCCTTCCTTCTTCTGGACTTGTTCGGAACATCGGAACGCCGGGACCTCACGGAGAGGCTTTCCCTCACCCCGAGAGAGGGGGGGTGTCCCCCGGACCTGGCCCAGCCCCCGAGGAGAAGAGCGACCGCACCCAGAAGGACTCTGGACTTTTTCCAGGTTTTCTTTCCCCAGTGAAAGATCTTGTGTTTTGGCATTGTTGTTCTTTTCGTGTGTGTTTGTTAAATAAATAGGTTTTTTTCCTCTTTCATTTTCTTTCGAGGAAAAATATTTCCTTTTTTTCCGAACCTGGTGGGGGGAGGGGTAGCTGCAACCTGTTTTCCATCAGGGGATATTCGCTTCAAAATTTGTCTCAAACAGGGACACAAACGTGGTTGCCTGTCCCTCCTGCTTTTGTAGAAAGAAGCAGGTCTCTTGCAGCTTCCCTATGGATCTGGTGGCCCATCATGGATTTCTCAGCTATGCTAGGACTTTCTAAATGGCAGTAGATGCCTCTAGGTGTGATTATCTCACAGACCCAAAGAATTTTGCACAGGTTAGCCAGGCTTAAACAATTTAGAATACATTTAAAGGATTCTTAGCATGCTCAGCAGACAAGAGCAATGATTTGCAGAATGTTTTTTTCATGGTTTAATCTACCAAGAACTTGGAATGCTGCAACAGAACAAGAATTAAAAAGCCCATCTGAATACCCCTGATTCGGTTGCTATTTTTTCCACTCTTTTAAAAACATACGGACGCCTTGAGTAGTCTGCCCAGAGACCAAGGACCCAGGTAGCACAATACCTCCAAGCTTGGAGATTCCTGCTGTTAAGCACCATGAAGGCAGGAAGCTGTAGGAGACCTCATCTGACATGGGGTTCTTAATGCTGTCAGGGTTTGCACTGTTTTCTGTCCTGGGCCTCCAGAAACTGGAAGCATTTTGGAAACCCTGTATCTCATTAAAGATTCGCGTTTTATACTTCAAGATTAAATGCTTCAGGTTGAACAGGGCAACAATTTTCCATAATCTCAGTTTGGCTGAAGTTTTTCATGTCTACGTGGAAAAGGTTGGTAGGTGCGTGTACGTCAGCACTGTGATCAGAGCTGGATTTTTAAAGGGACATACATGATACTCATACTGTTCATTTGTAGGTTATGTGGGTAGTTCACACAGAAAATAGGATAAGGTCTTGTCCTTTTTGTCATTAAGTGACCAAATGTAAGAAAGCATGATTTTATCCTAATTCTGCAACTTTTAGTTGCATGACTGTCTACTGCTTTGGGAGGTTTCTAAACTTTAGCAGTGACCTAAGCAAAAGGTTTCCTGTCTTGAAAACTGCAATACAGCTCATTCTAAGAGGCAGACTCCAATTCTCTTCATCACACCATAACAGTATCATTAATGAAGCACCTGGTACAGTGAAAATCCAGTCTGAAATTTTTTCCAAGACTGTTTGGCTACTCGGGCCTAAAGATCTTGGGATGCAGCTGTTTTCCTTTCAGTTCTTGCTGTTTGATCATCTGCATGTGAATGGTTGTACAACTGAGCTAAAAATAAAAAGCTCCAAACACATCCAGGAAGATTTCACAGTGTTCTGGCTGTCCATTTCTTCAGGGAGCAAAAGTTTCCAGCTGTATAGCAAAACAGTCAAGCTCTGTACAACCATAGAAGGAATAAGGCCGAATTGGACCACAGAACAGTGCAGGTGATCCAAGAAAAGAAAGCCTAGATGGATTATGCACTCCTGGTGCACTCTGCTATTTTCCTTTCTAGGTCTCATGAAGCATCTGCCCTGCTGGGCATGAGCAGTGTAAATGCTCAGATCAGGAAGGGACAGAGAACAGAGTGGGTCAGGTAAAGGTCTGACACATCTGTGTAACACAGACAATGCAACTGGTGATCAGATCCTGCCCAGCCTGGAGCAGAGAAGGCTGTGGGGAGACTGAAGAGCAGAGTCCCAATAACTGCAATCAGGTTATAGGAAAGACACAGTCAGGCTAGGCTCAGTGGAGGGATGAAATAAAATGAGCACAAGGTGAGACAGGAAAGGTTCTGACTGTATAGAAGCCGAAACATCTTAATCACAGAGGCAGTGCTTGGTGAGATGCATTACCAAAAATGGTTGTGCAGTCTCCATCCTTGGAGGCTTTCAAGATCAACAGCACAAAGCCCTGACCAGTTGGTCTGATATCACAGCTCATGCTCTGAGGAGCAGGTTGGGCTAGAGACCTACTGATGTCCCTTCAGACCCGAATCCTCATGATCTCAGGAAATCTGCCACCAGATTCTAGTCTATCAAAGAAAAGGTTATACACACACCCCCTACCTCTACTTATGGAAACATCCCTCCTTCTTTCCAATCCCCAACAGTCAGAGCTGGACAAACATCAGCCTGAAGTGTGATTTAACACTAGCTTCTACAGTTAAAAAGGAAGCCCACACTTATAGCTACAATGAAGACACTAAAAGCTTTGCTGAAAAGTAGACAAAGCTTGTGATTGACATGTTCAGACAAGGCTTCCCAATTTTAGACTCTGACAGTTACCTTGAAAAAAACTAAAAGGAAGTAGCTCAATTCTTAGCCAACAAAACTTGCAAAGGTGAAGAACATTTCAAAAGCCAGGTGCTGCCTTTCATTTAGTGAGAATGAAAGTGAGACACAATTTAAAATAAATTTTAATTATCCCGCTTTGAAAACTTTGCATAACTTACAGCAGAGAATTTTTGGTTTCTCCCATCAAAACAAAAAGTTAATGTCCTTTATTAATATGATGAGAAGATGGTAAATGAAACATTTGGTGTACCAAAATACAGATCAACAAATATATTCTTATCTGCCAGAGGAGAAAGGTTAAAAAACAGAGAAAAATGCAAAAAAACCCCAAAACCTGAACAGCATCTTGAGCATTGAAATATGTAATGATAAACAGCTGGAGCGTTGTAATTCACAGGACAAAATACTTCTGTAAGTACTACAGTGCTACAGGTAGCAGAGAGAAAACCGAGCCTCTGTAGTGTTTGTGAAGCAGTTTCCCTGCCCTGTAAGCTGACACTGTGAGCAGGTGCAGACCTCAAGAGTGCAGGAAATCAGGGCCATGCCAGACTCAGAGGCCCAAACACTGCTATGGGTGCTTGTCAGCACAAAGCACAGCCTCTGCATAAGTACTCGACCACTTTATACCCTGGAATTCTCCTAGACCTGTTAACAAACTGTGCGAGCCAACAGTGAGGATGAACAGAATGAAGCCAAGCTCCACTGTGCAGTTACCAGAGCTCCCTGCTGTGGTGAGGATACAACTTGAACTCAACTCTGACTAACAGAGATAACTTTAGTTGTCCATACAATACTGCATTTCTTGACAAGGACCTGGCCTCTAAGATTGAAATTAGGTGAAACTGCAACTGAAAACATTCCTCAGCTAGTGAGGAGCACTACATATAGTTTTTTCTCCTAAAACTAGATACTTTAAAATACCTCCTCATGCACCAGCCCTACAGCGCTCCTTCCCTGAAATCCCATCACCTTGCTCAGGTGGCAGGTTTAAGTAGAAGATTCTAATGTAACAGGCCTGCATATTCTGTGAAACAGCTGGTGTTTAATATTTTTTCCAAGTTAATAATACTTTTTCAAATAAATAGTTTTTGCTTCAAGTGAGGAAAACTGCATATCAGTAGTTAACATTTTGCAAACTTTATAAAGGGATAAAAAAAGATTTCTTACAGTCTGTACTACAGCTTTGGTTTTATTTTGAAGTGTCAGACTCTGTGTCACTGGAAGCAGACATTCCCCCCATGGTATTTGTACGCTGCCGACGCAACAGACACTCCTTGCCAGCCTCCATCAGCAGAATTCCATTAAGACAAGATACAAGTATGTTCTTTAAGAAACCCCCAGCAAAACTTAATGCATGATGTTTTTCATCTATCAGCTACATAAATTGCTTAAAAGGAGTTTGACTCCAAAGTGGTAGCTGGCTGGATTTGTTGTCATTTTACCTGCATACAGCGACCCAAGGCACTCTGCTCCTGCCAGACCAAGACATGGCTCACCAGCAGGACCTGCCACCTCCAGGCTTTCCAGAGCTCTCGATGCTTAATGGCCAAGGCTGATGAAAAAGCACTGTGTTAATGCCCTGCCAAATAGGACTTCTCTGCTGGGTGCTCAACCACCTAACACCCTGCTCTGCCAGCCATAGCCACGGCCCACCTTCCAGCCTGCAACCCTGCTGACTTGACTGATCTTTATTCAACGAGGAAGATGATGATGACAAGGCAAATGCCACTATTTGAGGCAGGAAGGAAACACTGTTTGTACTGAAAGATTTCCATGGGGATTCCTTCTCTCCTCATGAAGTGACAGAAGTCTTCCAAATTGTGACCTGCTCCGAGAAGCTGGTCTCCAGAGAGCTGCCCTCTCCTCCAGCTTTTGCTCCTGCCTCTTATTTGCATATGACATATGCACTGCACCCTGCTTTCTAAATGTGTGCAGTACTTAAATCTCTGCAAAATCTCACAAACTTTATTATATGAAAATTGCTTTGTTGTCCAAAAAACCACTATCAGAACCCTCAGAAATTTGTTCCTCACAGATAATGTGATATGGCTGCTCTTCTACTTTTACAGGTGAGCTTGTTGAGAGACATGCAGGCATCTCATGCACCTTCTCCTAAATTCAGCAGTAGATGTAGGAGTGGGTGAAACCAAAAATCCTTCTAGGTCCCTCTCCTATGGTCTGAATTGCAGAAAATATGGAGTCAACATTTGGCAACACAGCCCTTAAAGTTTAGAATACACAACTTTTGTAGGAAAGTACTGCAACACAGTATTGACTGATAAAAAAAAAGTGCAATCAGACATTGGATGTATACTGGAGAAGAATTGGGTGTTAATGAAAAAAATGGGAAACACAAATGAGCTAAAAAAGATTTCAGAACTTATTCCTGCAAGTAAGACCACATGGAAAAATCAGACCAGAGTCTCCCTGACTGTGCCAGCTCCCATCCTGGACCAATGGGCACTTCCAGACAAAGCAGCAACACTGCTCTTTTCATCTCTTGTTATTATTTCCCTTATTTGACTGATGTTTTCTTGCAAGACATTTCCATGAAGTTTTTCAGTGTTTCAGGATAACTGTCTAAGTCTCTGTTGTCCACTGAAGGGAATCTCTTAACCTTTAGGAAACTTGTTACTATATAGGAAAAAACAGCTCAGAAATTGCCCTTGGACAAGAACATCAAACACTGACATTCAAAGCCTGGTTTTCTTAACTACTACCCAATATAAATGATCAGTTTTGAGAAATACCTTCTTTTTAAAATAAGTCTAAGCACATAAAGGCAAACATTAGTTAAAGTCTTGCATAATTGATACTGCAATACCCTCTTGTGGTCAAATAAAAAGGTTTTGCCTAAACATCTGAATTTTTCCACTATAAAAAGCTTATCTAGGTATTCAAAGGAACTAACTGCCATATTTTTCCCAGGTGAATTTGTTGTGCATATCATCACTTGTCTGGTAAAACCAAAAGACTAACCTCAGTCAAGTTCTTCCTCAAAATTACAGGCACTGACACTCTTTGTCAAATTAATTAATCACAAAACAAACTTCTAAGCAAAGACCATCTTTGACAGTGACACTCATAGTTACTTTTTAAGTTTCATGTCCCCAACCAGAAAAAAACAAGGTGTTCTAATCAATTTACACAGACACATGTGGCATGAAGCCACAATAAACAACCTACAGGATGAAAAGATGTACACAGTAAATCAGTTGCACCAATTCAAATGAGCAAATAAAATGCTAAACTGCCAAACGGGAAAAATGAGGGGAAACAGTTCAGTGTCTCAGCCAGGTCTGCTGAGACCACTCAATGGCACAGACTTACATCACCTGCTTGTAATCTTCCTGTCCAGTTTATTCAGTGGCTGCAAGTGGTCATTTGGAGGCTGTCCTCAGTACAACAACCAGTTTTAGCTTATTGCTGTTTAATTTGCAGAAATTTACTCAAAGGAAGGATCAGAATCGAAATTCTGATCTGATACAGGAACTTTGTACACAAGAATTAAGAGGAACAGACTTTCCATCAAGATCCTTTCCCGACCAGATCAGGAGCTAAAATCCCATGCACTGTGATTAATGCATTAGGTCTTCCAAACATGCCTCAGATTCCTTTTAGAGCAATCAGATGCTGCTAAAACACTGTTCTCCAAACAGCTACACACACTCCAACTTGGACAGGACCCTGGACCAAATGCAACAAGATAAGCAGATTCCACAAGAGGAAGAGGGACAACTATTAGTCCAGGCTGGAAAACACTTAATTTCTTCACTTCATGATAATCCTATGTGGGTACATGATCGTTTTTTGCTTTTTGGCTTTGAAAGATATGAAAACCATTATTTAGGTTTCAATTATCTCAGAAAAAATAGCAAACAAACAAAATGTCTACTAAAATTTAATCAAAACCAAAGCAAACATGGGGGCTTGAGGTGGAATTTACCTTTTCCTGAGTTATGTTATCGCAATCTTCAAATTCAGAATAATTTTTCCAAAATTATTGTAGAATTATAGAAGTTTTTCTTGCTGAAACTTGTCTACACAAAGTGTTTGGGTTTTTGCATAGTTGTAACTTCAGTTAAATAAATGATTTGCCAAATTCAGTATGTTTCCTAGTACCACAAGCAAATAATTTGGCCAAAAGCCCCCTGAAGAAGTAGATTCAAAGTTCATTAGCATTTACCAGAAAGATGAAACAAGGCTAGAATTCATCTGGAGCTAATCCACACTACTCAAAAACAAGTCAGTGAAGAATTTCAGAGGAAATTTATACTTGAAATACTCTGTTTTCCTGCTAGGTCACAAATACTTGAGGAAGTGAGTTCATACCACAGAAGTCCAACAGGCTGACCGTAAAGACAAACACTGACATTTTGGACACTGTTTTGAAAAGTCTCACTTTTTATACTAATGACCCTTTAAAGTTACTTAAAAACTTCTCATAGTTGCTTAATACCTTCTACAGAACTCTCTAAGTGCTTAGAAAAGACTTTTGATGATCTGACTGCTCGTTTTTTAATTTGAAAATAAGACACTTTCAGAACAGATTCCTTGAAACACTTAATTTTAACCAAACATCTCTGCCCCAAACAGAGTTCAAGGTCCCAGCAACTGTCACACTGGGTCTCTGCTCCTTTTCTGGAATATATTCACAAGTCAGACGTTTCCAATGGAGACAGTAAACATGGCAGGGAAACCAGCAGCTTTCAGGAGCTTTTGCTTCTGCTACACAACCACAACAAAAGTCCTCCTGACTACTCAGCAGCAATCTCCACAGCACCCTTTGCTATTAAGCCAGACTTTATTGTTCTGAGGATTTTGAATAGAGGCTTATCTCAGCTGCAGTTGCTGTAATCACCTTGTAGTCTAAGAGTTTGCTGGTTACATCTGGAGTTCCCATTGCTTCCAATTACAGCCACTTGTCATGAAATTGCTGTTACCATGAAAACCCCCTCAGTGCTCAAGCAATGATGCAACGTAAAGCAGTAGGAAAGGAGCATTAAGTAAGTGCTGAGCACCTCCTGTCAGTGCCGCTTTGCGTGTTCTTTTCTGAAGCAGCAGCTGAAAGAAAATGCTAGGAGAGAAAGAGCTTTGAAAGTGCAAACAAGAATAGGTTTCTCTTTCTGAGAAGTCACAGTATACCTAAAAAGGCTGGATATATGGTGAGTTTCAAAATGGACAAGTTGGAAAGGGGCTCTGGATTCAGGAGAAACACCTTGGTTAGGTCTCAGCAAACAGCAACCACACCTCTGGGGCAACCAGCCCCAGCTCCTTCTGTGTCCCAGCAATACCCAACCAAACAGAACTGGCAACGACTGCAAAACCAGCTACTTGGGCCTGGGCAGACGAGCAGGCAGACCAGGTTCAACAGGATAAAATCTGGAGAGTCTGTGGAGGCTGAACAGAGAGGAAGGAAAACGTGGTAAGTCACTTGTTCCAGTTCATGCCTCTTCTGCTTGTCTTGACAATAGTCATGATATTCCCCTGACATCATTAGGGCTTGATCCAAAGCCAACACTATAAATCAAAATTTGATGCTGCAGGGGCTTTGGATCAGATCCTAATACCTTCCTTTCTAGGGTTACATTCTCTCTGTTCTCCTCCAGTGGACAAAATCTGTGCTAATATCTCCCAGCATGCTGGGCTTAAGCTGAAAAGAGATGCAAAGAACTGCACACTAAGTACCTTTTAGCTTTTAGAGATTTCCACAATGAAGACATAAAAGTGCCAAGCTTTATAATTTATTGCAGACACACTGATATTATCACCTCTTCTCATACTCTTGGAAATGGCTGAAATGGAAGCTGAACAGAGTGTTCTGCCAAAATCCAAGTTTGTTTTCCCAGTCTGTAAATCTCCTGAACTTGCCCCATTGTTATGGTGTTTCAGCAAACTGAACTGCACACGTACGACCTAAGCGTTGCCTGCACACACAACAGTGACCCAAAGGAACCCTAAATTAAGATTCTGTCTCTGCCACATATCTTGAGTAAGTGTTTATGTTCATACCTCAGTATACAACATCAGTATGCCTGTTAAAAGAATACCTCTGGTAAAATAAAAATCAGTCTATTTCCAACTGTGCACTGCCCAAGCTAAAGGAAAGGAAATAAAAAGAGCATCACTCTAAGGATTTTTTAAAATGGGAAAAGAAACTATCTGAAAATCTTTGCCCTCTTCAGCCTTCTGGAGAAGATACAGATCACAGTCCTGATTTCTCCGGAGATGCATTTGCACTCTTGTCTGGCTCCATTTACTTGAGGAACAGACTGATGCCAGGACTCTGACGCATGCAAAGCCAGGGCAATGTTACTCTCTCCAGTGCTGGGAGACAGACTCTCACTCAACAGGCTCAGCCTGTTCCATACTCATTCCCTAGCCAAGGCAGCAGGGAGGACTCTGTGCCTGTCCCTGGGGTTCAGTCATGGATATTGGTGCAAACTAAATTTCATGAGTAATGTTAACACATCATATAGCTGATGCATGTTCTGCTTTCCAGTTTTAGCTATGAAGACAGAAACTCTTGCAAATGGGTAGGACAGACTTGCGGATTCATCACCCTATAGCCTGCAGGGGGCTGTCCTTCAGTTCCACATTCCCCTTCCAAAAACAATGACGGAGAAAGGCTGGTACACATTAAATGGTCTGACTTGAAGTAGATGTAGGGCAATGCCTGAGACAATGACATTTCTCACTAATTAGCACCATCCAGTGACACCCAAGTCTGATAATGTTCAAATAACGGCACAGATCAAGATAAAAAATTCTAGGACCTCAATGCTGTGCTGGTATACCGAGACATGTAGTGATAAACAGAACACTCACAAATTCGATTTTATTTGCACTCAGGGCATAACTGCACTGGACAGAAGAGTGCAGGACAGAAATCCAGCGCTCCTGGCTGCACATGGCACATGTCTGTGCTGTACAGACAAGCTCAGCCCAGAAGGATGTACAGCTTCAGTACTAGTGCGATGAGCTCAGATGCAGCACAGGTAAGCAGCTCAGAGCTAGCCCAGGTGCCCCTTGAGCCCTGCTGCAGATACAGCCGTACACAACCGTTTCCTTTCTTGACTCACAGTACCCTTACAATAGTGGGTGAACTGATATTTTCTCCATTTCAGGCCAAGGAAAGCAAGGGACTTGCTCTGCAGTCCCACACCAGGTATAGCACAGAGTTGAAGAACAAAACTCAGGTCTTCTGACTCCATGTGCTCCTGGCACAGCTGCCTATCTGCACAGAATACTCCCACGGATGTTTGCCTGAAGCAATATGGCTCTGGGAGTTCCTAGCAGGGACTTCTTCCAGTAAAGTATTGGTCATTTAAAAAATAAGATGCTGTGTCTTGTTCAAGTCATTGGACAGATGTTTTCTAGAGTGACTCAAGATGTGAGTAATTTATTTGCATGTGCACAAGGAATACATTGTGGGCATGGTATCCTCACTGTCCCTTAGCAAAAATAACACCCACTCCTCATAGTATGGGAATAAAGAAAACCCTGGGTTCCATCAGAGAAAAGACAGGTTTTTGTACAAGGAATCTGCAGGTGTAAGACGTGGGTTGTAAGCGTCAAACCCATGCTCTTTTTAGTTTTCGCCAATTTGAGCTAGGTTAATATTTCAAATTGAAGCATATTTAGGGATTATTGGCAAATGCTTTACCTAAAATCTTTAGGAAAAATAAAAGAACTGAAGTTTATTCATCTAGTACCTATGTGTGTTCAATCTGTTTCAATGTTAACAACTGGCAGAAAGACAAGTGCTGGAAGAACCAACTTCCCAGGAGGAAATTTGTAAGATAATGTCATTGTGCTGAAACCCAAGCCACTTATTATAAATGAAAGAAAAAGCCTCCCACACCACAACCATTCTAGAGCAGGGTAACTTCCATCCCAGATAACATTTCATGCAATACATTTTAAAATTATTCATTTCTCTCTGTTGTCCTAAGACAAAAGGAAAAGTGACCCGATTGTTTTGCTTAAATTCTACAGCATTTTCATGTACATTGAATATGATAATTTTAAGTACATTTGAATTCTAATTTCAAAAGCAGAACTGCAGATATTATAAACAATTTTGGTAAGTTGTAGCTTTGTAAGAAACAATGGATGTAATTTTGAAAACTTATTTATGGTGTTTTTTCTCCAGGGTAAGAGACAGGAGCAGAAGCCACTGCCAAACTACATGACTGTGTTCTCAAGCAAAGTTCCCAACTAGACCAACCAAACTATTGGCAATCAAATGAATACTGAGCTTGGCAGGGCTCTGGTAAATATTAACTACTTCTTCAGCAGTGGAGCACAGAAAAGGATGAGTTCCAGATTTCTTAGTGCTTCAGTAACAATATAACAGCAACAAAACAAGTTCTTTCAAGGGTAAAAATTGATGTTGTCCAACAATGCCATAATATATGATCCTTTTCATATTTCAGGTGACTGGGCCATATACAGACAGCACTACAGATCTCATCCATCTTCCCATGAAAATCTACAGTAAGGATGTCACCAACATGTGAAAGAACAAGATTACAGCCAGAAGACCATTTCTGCCTGAAAAAAACAATTAATAGAGATCTGCTCTGATGAGTCACAAAATAAACAACGCACTTTCAGTTCTGAAAGCCAGCACAACAAAAATGCAGCAGCTTGTTGCATTTCATGTAGTTAGACAAGGATTCATCAGCTTTTGTCATCTTCATGTTTAAACTTGCTCTAAAGAATACTACTTAAGTTGTGTGAGCCGTTCTCTGCTTTTCACCACTCCCTACTAAGGGAGGGGGACCAAACATTTTTCACTAGTTTTCATTTTTTGTTTCTGTAGATTTGTTGCTCTCAAATTCCCTTCTCTTACACTTTTTTCTTCTGGTTTAGCTAATGGAAACTCATTGACAAGGAAGCAGGCTTTCACATTTTGCTCTGAAGGCGTGTTGGCTCAGCAACCTGTCTTACACCCTCAGAATTGTCAACCTTGAATTTAACAGGTCCACAGCTCCTAAAATCTGTGGTTGCCCAGGGAAACCAAGCTCAAGCTAAATCAACACAATACCAAAATCCTGTTCAGCTAGTGCATCTTCATTACAGAGGTTGAAACTTTATGATCTGTTGCTCTGTAGGGAAAAATCAGCAAGCAGCAGAGCATGGAGAGCATGCACGCAGTACCTGTCGTTTGAACTGTACGTAGCTTCCGCAGGATCATGCTCAGTCCTAAGTGGAGTCCAACACAGAAGCCATTAGCATTGCCTTGACTCAACAGGCTGCAGTCTCTCACCAGACTGAAATGGAGATGGGTGCACTCACACTTTGCAATTAAAGCTATTTGTTTATATTATTAGATTTCAGTGGCAGAAGGCAGCTCAGAAGCACACAAGGTGACCGCTGTGACCAGTGCAATCACTGATCAAAGTAGTCTCAGACAAAAAAAAAGGAACTGTAGAAAGAAGAGCCAAGTCCGACCCCTGAAGTCACGACTCCAAGTGGTTATCCTGGCTTCCTCAGCACAGCGAGAACTGGAGGATCAGGGCTTTCAAGATGACAACTAAGTTACCTAAAGGAAGAAGACCACATCATGCAACCAGCCCTCCATGTGAGGAGGGCTGATTCCACTCTGTGCAGACATGAATTATGATGGAGAACTGAGTTCAGACACACCAAAAGGGAACATTGATTTTAAAACACTCTTCTTATTCAGATAAAATACTTTCTGCTCTCTCCTGTGAGCAGAAAACTGCACTAGGAACTCATTTCAGGTCTTCACACTCCTGAAAGCAGGAGAAGAGAGAGCAGATCAAGATTTTCCTCGTCATTGTGCTGTCCCTGTGCCTTTTTCCAAAAACTGCACAGGCTACTCAGAGGTTACACATTTATTGGTGATTGTGTAACACCAAGAGACATTGCAGTTGCATGCCTTACTCTGGGTCACAAGCTTTACACTGAGTGGTGGATGCCCAGTATCTGTCAGGCTGAAGCTCCTATTCATGTAAGAACATTTCATTTGTAAAGCACGGGAATTTTGTTTTTCAGCATGAAAACATACAGAGCTCCATGCTTCCTAACCTCCAGATGGCACTCACTCCACATCAAGTAATCCACCAGAAAGGACACTAAGGCAGGGCTATATAATTCCTTTCTAATTATATTAAATAATTCCAGATTCCTGACTCTGTTTACTGTGTGAGAATCCAGAGAATCCTTCTCCCAGAGAGTTCCCATAAACTGGAGGGTAAGAGCAGTCTTAAAGTCTGGTCTAAGCAGTGCACAATTTAATCCTCCCACTTCACTTAGAACTGGCATCGTTTCAACTGAAGCAGTTCTAGTTTTGGACAAGACATTCCACGTCTTACCCTAAAGATGTGGGCTACTAATCAGAGTCTAGAAAAGCAGTGATGGCAACTGCAGTATGGGAATAAATGTCACATAAGGAAAGGATAAAAAGACTGTTAAAAGTTTAACCTGAAGAAAAAAAAAGCAGTCTTGGATGAGGATAGCAGTCTTTAGATACATGTATAGCTCTGGAATGAGAAAAGGAATAATTTGCACTTCGAGGGAGTGTCAGGCAATAGCAAAAATAAAGAGCTTAAGTTATAGCAAGGAAGAATCATGTTAACTTTTGCGGAAACTAGTAGTGACAGTAATACAGCACGGGAATGGATTCCCTGAGGAATCTCTACCTTTGAAGGTTATACACACATCCATTAAGAGGAATGTATTTAATAGGGTTTGTCTTTTACTGTATAAATTGAATGACCATCTGAAGAGTTTTTCACCAGTTCTCTCACTACACCAGAGCTGTTGGGTTCAGAGCACATTTTGCAAACATTATTTTTCAAACACATTCACAAAGAATTTTTTAAAAATTCTTATTTAATTATACCATGTTTAAAAATATTTCACCTCTAAAATACCAATTAATCACAAATTTTTTGAATGAAATATATTTCTAATTCTTCTAACTACTCATATAGGATACTTTTCACAAAGTCTGAATGTATCTCTTTTAATCACACACATCTGAGAGGCTTGTTTAGTTGCCCTCTTGACAGCCATGTAAGGACACTTTTCAAAGAGCCTATTATGTCATGTCTGTGAATGGCAAAAACCAATTTTCTTCCAAAAATCTGAGGAAGTCTTTAGTAAAAATGTGTAGTTTTGTGTCCTTAATCAGATAAAGCAGTCGTTGAGGTGCCAGGCAGTTCCTGAAGCGGGGATGTGCAGTGGTGATGTGTACAGCACAGGAAAAGCCCTGCACTCCCCTCTGCTGTACTCCCTTGCACGAGTCACTTCAGGCCAACAGCTCACAACTGGGAAGTCTGTAGGAATATCTGAAAAGAAGCCAAAGAATACAATAATTTTGGTCTTAATTGTCAGAGTCCAACCTTGGAAAATGTAGCTCTGTGCCATGTTGCAAGATCACAGCAACCCACAACTGTGCTACCTCGTTTGATGTGCAGCTAAGCTAACATCTTGACTTTCTGAGTCTGTGTTCAAGCTAATTGAAATTACTTTAAAATACTAGTGGGCAACAACTGGATAGGACCAGCTCTGTTCACCACAGAACTCCAATTCATTTCTATCTCCTGCTGAAATCAATATCAATTCTTAAGCAGTTTGACATCTTAATGATTAAGGGGGAATGTTTTGAGAACCAAAGTTTCCTGCATGGAATAGATGAGATATCTGTGTGATATGGGAACATTGTCTAGAACTGGACATTTGATTTTGTTAAATTATTACACTTCCCCTGGAAATGAAAATTATTTTATGCCGCTGCATTAGCTCTCCAGCATTACATTTCCAAAGTTAGTTTGGGTCTCTCTACCATGTACAACAATGTCCAGAAAAGACCTTCCAGGAATATCCAGAGTCCTATCAAAACTGCCTCAGCACCAGCAAGTAGAAGGCAGCAAACAGACAATTTCTAGACTCAAATTTCATCCCAAGTTTAGCAGTCATTTTTCTTTTACAATAATTAACTTTGCCGACTAATCCTTATTTATATAAGCAGAGTGCCTTAGAAAGATTGCATGAGATTATAACAGTAGTGAAATTGGTAAATTCCATTTATCAAAGAGATTGTGTAGATATTAAACTGTGTGGTAAATTACTTGGAAGGCATTCTTATGGTTTATCACTTCAGTCTTATAAGCTTTTTTCCTTTCTGTTGTCAGATCTCAAACAAGGGATTATCCATGTTTAGAGAATTCATTTTCTGTATTTCTTTCAGTTAAAGAGCACAAGTGGGTGGTTATACTGATTTAATTCTTCCCTTATTTATATATATTGCCTTCTCTTCTATATGTTTGAGTATAGTGTATAGTGAACAGGTGTTTCCAGTGCATCCACATTTTGTGTGTTCTCATTCTGAGTTCCACTTAAATTTTAAAAATGTGAAATGCATATTTTTAAAAAACATAAGTTCATAAAAATCTGTGTTTCTTGTGCTTTTAGAACAGTCTTTGTGTATAGTTCCCACATGGTACCTTAACTATAACGTTTTGTTTCATAAGATCAGTGATGACTGTAAATCTAGTTTTATTTCTTAGAAACTGTATTTAAAACTGTTTTTTTGACCTCTAGATTACTTTAAAGTAAACAAAATAACAAAGAAGGTTTTCCTACAAAGAAGGTCTCATTATGCTGTGAAAATTACTGCATAAACAGTAAGGTTCCTAGAATGGGGAAGGGAGAGGATGATTATGTATGAACATTAAATGGGCAATACTGCCAGTCAGGGCAGCATCTGTTTGTATGTACTATGTGCATACATATTCATGTTGCTCATCTTCTCTAAAGAAATAAATTTCTGCACTAAAGTTCTTCTTAAATCAGACAACCCCATTCAGTTTTCTGAAGTGGGGTATTTTTTGATTTGTTGGTTTTAGAAATCAAAAATAATCTGTCAGGGCCTCAAGTTACATTTCCTAAATGCTGCACAGATAGAAACCACTAAATCTTTTCTAAAGTCAGATGTCTCTCTTAAAAACTCCATTTGCTACTCTGAATCCATGTCAGGTATGTTTTCTTTCTTCAAAAAACTTCACGTTTGTGTCAATGAATTCTGTGAAACACAGATGGGTCTCCAGGAATTCTGCTAAAGGCGGAAGAGGTGCTGGCACACCCCTGCCCATAGCCCTCTTCTGTCGCAGGGCATAGATCCCACAGACTGACTTCAGCTTGTGCCCTTTCCAGAGCCTCTCTGAGAAGCTGTATAGACCTCTGTATCTGCAAAAGTGCCAGCCCTTAGAAATGGAGTTTCCAAGTATCTGGGGTTACCACCCCATGTCAGTACAAGGTCTTTATGCCAGGCCAATGAAGCAAAACCACTGCAAATTTCTATTAACTTTCTCTTAACCCAGGGTATGACCAGAAAGTCTCAGCTGGCATTAAGAAGCAATGTGCAAATATACTGGCACAATAAATATAAAAATGATGACATTTGGGTTCACTCTATGACCTGATCACTTAAAACTGTGGGTTCACTTTGCCCAGTCACTAATAACCAAATATCATCACTTGACATATGATCTGTGAACTGACAAATTTATTCCTGCAGTAACTCTTACGTCATCTGCAGGTGTTGCTGAGAAAGAAGAACAAAGATGTAGCCTCGAACCACCTGCAGCTATCATAATGCCTATTTAGCAGTTACACCACTGTCTCTTTAAAACCAAATGGACTGAAAGCAGAGTGTTTACATCAGCTCTCTACCACAAAACTTAACAGAATGCTGACACGTTGCTAGCACTGTGTTACCATAGGGATACATAAAAAACCTTCTAAAAGCCAGAGTGAAACCTGGTCATGTTTCAGACCTGGTGAGACAACTATCTTCTTTGCTGGAATAAGCATGACTGTAACTGTAGCTGCTCCTCAGTGCTGGCAGATCCATTTCCACACTCTGGGAGAATCTTAAGACTTTAGCACCAGGACATTAGCAAGGGCTGCTGCCCTCATGTACTCACATTTTCAACTCTTGCACTTCTTTACATAAGTCAAATGTAAGCATGGATCTAGAACAACACCAGTTCCAGATCCAAAAGCTGCAGCTCAACTTCCTCTCTGGGCTAAAAGCTTAAAGTAGATTTTCTAGAAGGGATACTAGTTAGTATATTTTCCTTCTCTTCTGCTCCTCACAGATCCTCAGCTTTGTTAGGCTTTTGGGCTAGGTTTCAAAAATCTGTGTTTGGCATTCTAGGCTCTTTCAGTACTACTTTTTAGATAGCAATATTATTTTAGATAATATGCCGTTACCCAGAATGGCCTTAAGGCCTTCTGCTAACCCAAAAAAACATTTTACAGACCAAACACTGAGTCAAGAGGGTTTTGGGGTTTTTTTTACTTATAGTACTTTTATTCAATTTGTTATGCCTCTGTTCAGCCTAACATCAAGTAAACTTCATATAAATAAGGTCATGTTTTCAATTGCCACAAATATATACAACATACTGCAGACAGAACCAACAAACTATATGCAGCCTCCACTGTTTCTTTTATACTCCTGTCATGAACATTTGTACAACATAATCTCAAACATGAAACACACAGGGCTCCATTGGACTTCCTTAGTAGGAGAAGGATCTTCAAATCAGAGTTAAAGCAGTGTCATTGTGCCACCAAGGAGCCTCAGCACAGAGATAACCCATGGTGAGCTTTTGTTACAACTTTGCATCAGTCTACTACTCAACAGTAAAGCTCACAGTCCTTGGGCACTACAAAATGCTCAGCAATGACAGCCAAATGCAAAGAGTACCTAAAATCATAGCCATCCTCCTTTAACTTTGTTTTAAAGTCTTGATCATTTATACCTTGTCTTTGTCTTGATGTCTCTAGTGGCAGAATGCAGCCTCAAATATGCAACTTGCACAATGACTAATGTACATGAAATCACAGCCATGTGGCCCGAAGGGACCTCTGGAGGCCTCTAGGCCAAGCCCCTGCTCAAAGCAAGGCCAACACTGATGTTACAACAGGTTGCTCACAACCTTGTCCTGCTCAGTTGTGAAAATCTCCACAGAGGGAGATGCCATAGCCTCTCTGGGCCACTGTTCCATTGTTCAGTATTCAACTCCACCCTCTCATGCCTCAGTAGCTCATACCTGTTTCCATCTTCCCAACCCTTCCTTTTTGGTGTTTGAGTTCAGAGAAGCACTCCTGGATCAGCCAAGCTGTTCCTCTGCCTGCTTGAGTTCCAGCTCACCAGACAAGACAGTTTTTGTTCTGTGAGCATGTTCTCTTTGAGTTTCAATGCACACTCCTAGTCTCCATTGCCTCCATGGCATGTTTCTGAGAGTTCCTGACAAACCAATTCCCTGAACAAGACAAATTTTGCTCTTCTGAAGCCCAGAATCATTATTCCACTATTTGTCTTCCTCACTTCTTTTGGGGTCTTAATTCCAAGGTCTTGGAAACACTGATGTCAAGGCTGTCCTTTACCTGCTCATTGCCTAATTTTTTCTTCCTTCCTTCTTTGTTTTTGAGTAACAAATCCAGCATCTGGGTCAAAAAACAATGTTCTTGATGCCCCACAAAAGTTGGGTGGGCTGCTTTTACCCCACTGGGTACTAGTCCAGATAGCAGAGCAATTTTGTATTCCAAAGCAGCCTGTGCCTACAATTGTGAATTCCTTCTTGTTATTTAAAGTTTAATGGCCTTCCTCTCCTGATGGACAATTTACAGCAGGTGCCTCCACGGTGTTCCCCATGCCAGTCTCCCCACCAGTTTTGAGCCATCAGCTCTCAGCTGGCTCAGTGCTTATTCCAACAAACAGGGTGTTCTGGTTTGAAAAGACAAACCAGTGGGAGGCACCAAGTCAGAATAACAATTTATTAAGAAAATTAGAATAAAGGCAGAGAAAGGAAAGAGAGAGAAATATTAGAATAAAATAAAATTAGAATAAAGGCAGAAAGGAAAGAGAAACAAAACAAAACAGAACAGAACAAAGTAAGCACACTGGTTTAAACTGACAGAGTCAGATACAACCTGACACCCTGTTAGTCAGGGTAGCAGTA
>VZTN01003148.1:0-32833 GCA_013400515.1 Erpornis zantholeuca | reverse complement strand
GAGGCAGGGAGCACTGTCCCACCTGGTTTTAACAGAAACCTGAAGATGGTGATAGAATACACCCCCCTGGACACATCTTACATTATAACCCAGGACACAGGGGAAAGCTCCAGGAAAAGAGAAACTGTTTTGTGTAGAACACGACTTCCACTCATTTCCCTGTCTGCTTTTCCAAAAAAAGCTTGAATCCTCCCACTTGTCATGTGCTGTGCCATACTGTCCCTGTGACCCCAAAGAGGCCATAGCCCCACAACTGTGCTAGTATATTCAATTCCTCTGGTTTCCTTCCCAGGCTCTGTGTGTTGACAGACTGTGTTCACACTCCCTGGGCAAACAACCAAGCCTCCGGCAACCTATTATCCCTGGCCAACTCTGTCCACTCCTAGCGTTCCTCCACACATCTCCCAGGGATTGTCCCCATCCATGCAGGTTCCTCAGTTGCAGAATCTCCTTTATTTTAACCTACAGCTTAAAACATAAATTATCTATAAAATTACCTATTCCCTGTTAGCATTCCCACATCCAGGCTGTGCAAATAACCAGCAAGACAGAGCTCTCTGCATTCCTTGCAAACCCACAAAATTTAAGGCATTATTCTGTACAAAAACTCAACTGTGATAAGCCAACATCATTATGGGACAAAAATCTGGTTTGGCTTTTTGTCCTGGGTTACTACAGGAAGATTATTTTCCTTCTCTGTGTTATTCTCAATAGGAATCAACATGTGCATTTCTGCTCAAGGTACACCAGTGTCTAACAACTGCCCATCTGCTGCAGAACTGTCAATCTGCACTGGAGACTCGAATGTTATTAGTTCATTCTCCGAACTGTAATTTGAAGTGGTTCTGCATACTGCTGGAAATTTACCAATCTGAAATTTGATGTAGAACTAAATAACCTAAACAGACTAGGAAGAATTTTTCATACTGCTCACAGATTAAATTTTTTTTGTCATAACCTTGGACAGGGCTGCCCAGCAATGATGTCTGTTCCTTCCCTAAGCTGCTGCTCACGTGGGCAGTGAACAGATGCAGAGCAGGACCATTACACAACAGGGCAGGGAAAGGATGGTAAATTACTCTGTTTATCTGACTGCTTGCAATACAAAGCAGGATGTTCTTTAAAAAGGTAAAATGCTGACTAAAGCTAAATACTTAATGTCGTCTTAAATATAAAAACAGTTGAATAAAATGGGGTCACAGACTTGCTTAATAGTTTGAAGTCAGTTTAGCTTCTTGATTACTCTAGAAAGGTACAAGGCAGTACACACTGCTAATTTTATAGGTTTTTTGGACCAGCATCCACACAGTAGTGCAGATACACAACTTCTACTTTATTATTCTCAGATCATCTGAAATGAGACATCTACATCTCAGACCTAACTTTAACTTGTATGATAATTTCTCAACTCTTTTTCAAGTACATAATGCTCCCACAAAGCCAAGAACTCAGCTTATCAAGAAAATCTTAGAACAGTTATTATTTAAAGTAAACTCAATTTTTCTTTTCTTCTTTCAGCTTATGGTCTTTGAAAATTTTTATTATTTTGAATTGTATTAACAGAAACATGGTTTCTGCATTAGAATTTTGTATTGGGGGCTATTTATTTCTGAGTTTTGAGATTTTATGTGTTTCTACATACCTGCTTCCTTTTATTTATTACACAATTACCCAGAGGGCAGCATGATTTACAAATTAAGAATTAGTAATACTCTTTTAAAGTACTATTAAGGGTTTGTGGAATTAATGCAATATACCTGTTTTAAGCCATTTTAAGAACTATTGATCATAGTGAAATACAACTTTCATTAAAATTAAAATGAAAAAGAAGAAATGCTATGCCTGCAAATAATTCCTCGTGTTAAAGCAATTATGTTCTAGGTAAAACTCTGTGTTAGTGGTGTGGATTTCACAGTCTGAGTAGTCCTGGCCATATGCAGGCACAGAAGTGTATTCCTTGGATAACTTTTATAATCAGCACAAATGTGTATTCCTTGGCCAATCTTCATTTAGTTCTGACAAGCTGAGAAGTACAAAAGCTTTACTGTTTTTGTGTATAACTGTGCATGGTGGGTAGGTGTATGCTCTGGAGAAGCTGCTCCATCTCAAATAACCTGTGATAAATAACCTAAAGAAAAAAAAATTCAGCTCCCCTGAAGCTGCTGAAAGACTAACTGGCAAAAAAAGATTAAGAATGTAAAGGTATGCACATGGGATGATAAACGTAGCTGGAACCAGTGGAGAGATGGATAAGGAGACTTACAGCGTTTTTTTAGCAGATTATATAACAAGAAATAGCAGTGCATACACAAAGAAAAAATTCAAGGACAAGTCACTTTTAATATTGAACCATTCAGCAAATACAACCACCAGAGACCCCTCTTTATAAACCTCCAGAACCATAAACCTCCAGTAAGAGGTGGATGCATGCAAATTAGTTCTAGGACAATGAGATTTAAATAAGAAACACATTTTAATGAATATGTATAGTTATAATGAATAAAAACCCTGTTGTAAAGTCTCGCTCCACACACAGAATAAAGAAAGATCCACTGTGTCCTGCACAAATAAAGAATGCCTGCTTTCTAATACTTTAAATTGTGTTAGAGAGTTTATTCTAGCGGATTTTGGTATCTGACAAGGCCAGCATTTAGCAGTTTTTAATTTTGTGGCACATTTCTCCTGTAAAAATAAAGTACTGCTGTCAGACTCGTGCAACTCCTGCTGCAGGAATTAGTTCCACAGCCATCGAGAGACAGTGACCTGAAAACCGCGGGAGCTGGAGCACTTGGGACTCCACTTTAGGGGAGAAAACTGAGCTCCAACCTACAGCTCCAAAGCCGGAGCTAACCTGGACTGCTCCGGAGTGAACACGGCCCGTGGTCGGCAGACCATCACATTATCCCTGCTCTGGGAATGCTGTTCAGGGTAACAGAATCGTTCCAGGACCAACACTCTGAACCTGGAGCGGAGCGTTTCTCGCCCCGGTCACCGAGGGAGTCAGACGTGCGGAGGCCTCAACCAGCGGCCCGGGGCCGGCCCGGGTGTCCTCCCGCTCTCCGCGGTGTTCGGCCCCACGGGCCGGGAACGACCGTGGCACTGCCCCTCCCGACGGAGCCGCGGATGCTCTGCCGGGCCTGGCCCTCCTNGGGAGGGCTCCCCCACAACCCGCCCGCCGCTCCGTGGGCTCCCCGTCCCGGGCCGCCGCAGCGGGATGGCGCCGGGGCTGCTGGACCTGGTGCACTTGACAACCTGGGCCGTGTGTGCCGTGATCAAACTGCCGCAGCTGGTGGCGGTGCTAAGGGCCCGCTCGGCGTGGGGACTCAGCGTGGGCAGCCTCCTCCTGGAGCTGGCCGGGTAAGGCGGCGGGAGCACACGGGGACGGCGGCGGGAGCAGCCGCTGGAGCCGCGGGTCCCCTCGGCCGGGGGTGCGGGGTCCTGGGGCTGCTGCGGCAGAGAGAGATTAATTCCTTTCTCCGCGGCTCAGGTCAGGCGTGAGGGTGCGCTGAGGGGCGGCCTGGGGGGCGGCGAGCAGACCCCGGTCCCTCCGTGTGTCACATCATTCCTCTAGGAGCTCAGGACCAGCCCCGCTAGCTAAGCCCACAGAGCCTTTCGGGCAGGAACTTCCTGTTTTAGTGAGTGCGCGTTGTCATTTAAAGGGAAACTCGGCTTTTTTAAATTGCTCAAAACCATCCCGGGCTACCCATGTCGCTGGATACAGCAGCTGTAGAGGGTGTAAGCCGTGTGTTTAGGTTATTCCGTGGCCCGTGTGCCTTGTGGTGCAGGTAGTTGTACTAGTCAGACAGGCTTCCCTCACCCGAATCAGTAACACTTAAATAATTCCTTAAGAAAATTACAAGCCGTGTCAAAGACTTGTGAGCCTGTAATAAGCTTACAGGGCTAGGCTTATTAAATCTTGCTTAAAGAGGATTGTTCGAAACGAGAAATAAACTCCTTGTGTGCACGTTCAGGTGTGGGTATAAGTGAGAGAAAATACCTTGAAGAGCTCTGCGTTGTCCGAATCGAGGGGTGGATTCCCTCTGGCACATCCAGCCGGACGGCTGCCAGCTCCCTTCCCAAGCTAGGAAGGGGGGGTTTATTCAGAAAAATCCCTTCACAAAACCGGCGTGGCGTTTCTGAAGGTGCCTGTGCCGTGGCTCCAGGCAGGGCCACAGCTCAGGTGTACAGACACCTTTCCAGCGGACCTGAGCACAATCTCCTCAGCCTCTGCTGTGGCCGCTCCCCGCCCGCTTCTCTTAACAGCACTGCACCCGTGGTGTTGCTGCTTACCCTTAACACACCTCAGAGTAAATGAAGCAAATTGGCGTTCCAGTAGAGATTACTGACCCCACAGCCCCAGCCAAAAAGCGGTGGCAGCACTTTAAGATCATTCGTGTGCGTTGGTGTGCATTAAAAAGGCTTTGTAAGTAATGTTCGAGATGAGCATGGAGAAGCTGTAAATGTGAGAACCACAGTACCCACACTACTGCAGGTTCTGGCCTTTGAAACATTTATTGTGACTGTTTGTATATTTAGTAGACTATTTATCATTCTACCTTTAAAGACTTTGAATCCAATTGCAGAAAGCTGTGTGACTACTACTACAAGCTGGACTGGTTCTGCAAAATCAACATGGATGACCAGGCAGAGGAGTGACACAGAAACATGGTGCTGATGACCAGGAGTCTAATTTGACTCTATATAAAATATCACTTCTAGGAAGTTCAGATATTTAAATTCTGAATACTGCAAAAGCCAGTTTCTTACAAGGCAGGCTGTTCCTTTTGCCATTTTTCTACACCAGAAAGCATAATTTTTTTCTTACGTAAAACTGCCCTAAGAGTCCTTCCTGTTTTCTATACAGCTTTGAATTTTCTATCTAACCCCATGGACTTGCAGGAGAGTTGGAAGTACAGAAAATATTATAAAAGTTCAGTTCCTTTTAGGTATTATATTGTGGAATGTCAGGAAGGAAAACTGCCATTGTTTGGTGCACTGAGACTGACCAGTGGTGTCAGTCTGACCAGTAGAGCTACACTGGGCAATCTCATTACAGTATAGTCTAGACAGCTTGGCAGACGTTTTCTATGCCTATAAAACTTGCTTAATGTATAAATTGAACTATAGACATAAATAAAGAAATCAGAGTTTTCCTGTAGGTGCCAAGGCTCTTATGGAGAGAAGGTATCTCCTAAGTCTGGAAGCCTTTATTTCTTTCACATCAGTTATAATTAATAAAATGATGCCTTACAGACTGTGACATAAAGACCTCAACAAGAAGTGTGTACAGCTCTCTTCCATTCTGAGGGTAACAGAAATAGAATACAGAATGATCAGGCTTGCTTTGTGTGCCCATGTTTGTTTGACCAGTTTGACAGCAAGGGCTACACTTATCTGGAGCCTTTTGGCACCACCAAAACAATTTAAAAGTTGTGAAGGCGTTTTTGTGTCCCTCTGAGGAGTCACATTGTTTTGTATCTCTCTGTTCAGCTTCCTTGTGTTTCTGAGGTACCAGATCTATTATGGTTACCCCCTGGAGACATATCTGGAGTATCCCATCATCATTGCACAAGGTAATTTTTGTAAACCATGTTTTGGAGATGAAACAGGGCTCATTCAGCACTCTGAGGCTGTGTGCGTAGGTACAGTGCTCCACTGCAGTGATGCTGGAGTTGGGGGGAAGAGGGAATGAACATTTCACATAAAACTGAATTCTTATAAATGTCATTAAAAGAGATTGTCAGGTAGAGGAGAAAGACCTGATTATTACATAGAGTTGCAGTGTAAAGTCATCCTTTATCTGGTGCCTCCACCTGGGAGAGAAACATTAAACACTCCAGACTCTTAAGAAAAGTTTAGTTTTGGAGCTTCCAGTGTTTCGGTAATCAGTCACATTTGAGAGACAGAAGCTGTAAGAAAGGAGTTTCCACAGACCTCGTGCCCAGTGGAACTGCCTAGGATTGTGTTTGGGCCCCTTCAGTCCCTTATGTGATGAGCCATCTTTCTTTTATTGCAGATGTCATTCTCCTTTTCTGTATTATGCATTTCAGTGGAAAAACAAAACGGGCTTTGTTCTATGCACTTGTGTATCCTTTGCAGTCTGGGAGGTTTGGTTTATGTGGCTTGTTTGGTAGTTCTTTGCATAGCAGCTATGTCATCATTTCTTGTGTGCTACTACTGAAAATCATTCTCAGGCCATCCTCAGCATGTATTCCATATTCACGTGCTGATTGCTGGGATCACAGAAAAATCTCTACAGGATTTACAGCTTTATCTCTACAGCTTTATATGTTGCTCTGCTTTAGAAGGCTCCCAACTGATAAACTCAATTCTTAATTTACGTCTTTTCTACAGGGATGCAGAGTAGAAACAACAGATTTTTTTTTTTTCTTTGATTCCTACTCATGCAGGTTGTACTTACGGCAATGAAGATAGCAGTGTTTGGGTTTTTTTTTTAAACAGGACTTGGGTTTAAATCTCAAGGCTTGTGCTTTGGAGTAGGTTTTGAGAAACTCCAGACACTATTTGACTGAAAGACAGTGCAAAATAGGAACACTTAGAGTTTCAACAACTTCTTAATGTGTTTTATCTGGATTGTATAGTCTGTTAAAAAGTTTCAATAAGATTATTTCCAGATGTTTTAAAAAATCTTATTCCTCAGGCAGTTTTGAGAACTTTGTATCCTATAATTTCCAGTGCTATGAAACTTAACAGAATATAAGATTTTGGGTGGGCTGGTACATGCTAACACTGCAGAAGTGGATAATAGACCTGGCCATGGTAAGTGCTGCATGATTATTTGAAATTAGGTTTTCATATGATTTTTTTTTCCTGGAAGTCTTTATTAGTGGACTCTCTCCTATATATATATATATGTCCTTGGAAGAATTCATCATTTAGGTTAGCTTTCAGAATAACCACCCAGTTCTCAGATACAGGTGGTTCTTCTGTGAGTAGCTGGAAAACAGCACTGGAAATAGAGACTGTGCAGGGAAAAAAAGGTATGTTCTGAGATAAGCTGTTACTTGGTGGTGCCTTAATTTAAAGTAGCAAATACTTAAAATGTTGCCATTCTATTGCCACTTTAGTCCTGTCATAATCCCAACCAATAAACCTTTAACACAAGAAGAAGAGAACAAATCATGAGTTTGAACAGGTATTGTGAAGTATTTCTTTTTTCCCTTTTAGTCATACAATTTTGCAAGAAAAATATCATCTGATAATGTTGCCATAGGTTAAAGACGTTTTTTTCTTAGCAGGAGAGAGAAAGTAAAAATGTAATTGAGATGAACTGGATCTGCTAATGCCAAAGATGATACAAATGGGGAGAAAAGCTTCCAAGCCCTATGCCAATCCTTACTTGCAGCAGAAATCCAGGCACAGCACAAAGGCCTGTGTGGAGTCCTCTTTACCTGCTGCCTTTGCAAAATCCCCTTTAAAAGGGTGACAGAATGAATAGTGCATTCCTGTTACTATTTTTTCCCTCCAATTGGACTAATTTTCCACACATTCTTGTCAGTGTTCTCATTCCTTTATGGTATGGTTTGCCAGACATAATGGTAACAGATGGTCTGAATCAAACTTGCTGTTTAGACTAGGTCAGTCTCATTTTAGCTGACTTTTATAAATATTTTTATGGAGCAGGTTGAGAAGCTTTTTTGTTTCTTTGCTTCCTACTGTATTTGCCTCTATCAAGAATTTGCCAACAACTGTAGCAACTGTGCTCTTTGAGCTTCTTGCTCGGCAGTACCTCAGAAATGAGTCCCTTGTTTCTGGCAACTTCCAGTTTTTGCTTTGCGGTTCCTTTCTAAGAAACAGAAGCACCTGGGTTGCCAAATACTGGAACAGTATTGATTCTTTTTAGTTCTAAATGAAAAAGCTGCCCCTGTTCAGATAATGCAATGGCAGAGGTATTCACCTGCAGAGGTTTTCACCTGCTTTTCAGAACCTGTGCACGTTCATCAGTGCAGCCAGTAAGGTGGTTCAGCTGCAGCATCTCTGGCAGACCAAAGATTCTGGGCAAGCAAGCGCCCTGACCTGGGGCATGTCTGCATACACCTGTGCAGGTAAGCTGCAGACAACTTGGTGTGAAGTACTGAGTTCTCCTTATGCCTCTTTTCTTAGGTCTTTACTCAATCATAGTAGGTAAAGATCTTGCCTTAGTTTCCCTCAGTGCCAGCTCCTGGGACTCAGATAGCACAGCCTTTGAAAACAAGTTTTATCTTTGACACCAGTGATAAAAACCAATGACTTAAAGTGTGAATATGGCCAAGGGAACCTGAGTTGAAATAACTGAAAGACTGTCTTTATGAGGAAAAGATTTACATGTTCTACGATTTAATAAAGTTACTAATGATCCAGCATGAAAAGGTGCTAAAATTTCAGATATACAGTCAGACAATGCTACTTTTGAAAAGCTGTCTACAAATAAATACACACTTAATGCTAAATACCTTTAACTCTATGGCTACTTGTAATCACATTTATTGACAGAGAATTTATGAACAGTAATTTGTGGAGTTCCTGTGGCAGTTCCCCAGTGGTCTGCTTGAACAGTTCTACAGCTATTTGTCAGAAGTGCTTTTCTCATCTTCACAAAACTTGTTTAAAATATTCTCAGTATAAAATGCAGTGATGCTGGATCTATTTCTACATGAAAAAAGTCAATAATTAGAAGTTGTAGTATGTTTGCTGAACAATGGCAGTAAACTTTGTGAGTGCTTTTAGTGTGCTGCAAGTGTGAAATAATTAACATTTAGATTCATTGGGGGAACGGAAGCTGAATTCCTTGTATTTGCAAAGCCTGAAGGCACATGTGAACATTGACAATGGTTAAGTCATGCTAACTCAACTGTGGGTTTAGTACTGAAGAAGGGGCTGAACAGAAAAAAAAGCAGTAAACTGACCACATCAATCTAGCGTGATAGATATAAAAATTCTAATTGTAGCTGTGATTTTCTCATTAAAAAAGACCCTGAATACCTTGTCAGACAGCCTTGAGAGCTTGACCTCTGAAGCTAAAATAGTAAAGAGTGGATGCACTAAAAGTGGGAATGTGTACAGTGTATATTTTCATGCAAGGTTAGCCTCTGTTTCATAATTTTTTAAAAAGTATAAATGTGTCTTATGTGTTCCACTAATCAGAATTCATTCAATTTACAGCAAGGATTATTACAACTGTAATGACTACAAATGATCTTGCAGGTGAGTTAAGTATGGGATTCTCTGTCTTTCCAAGTGAACAGCTGCCACTGTAGTTTTTAGTTGTTTGTAAAACAGCTAGAAAGTCTCAGAAGAACAAACCATGAATGTGGTAGGTTAGCATGGTGAGGACAGGAGTTACACAGGATTACAAATCAGGCAAAGGCATCAAGAAAAAAACCCAGAATACTACTTATGCTTGTCAGGTGGTACAACTGATCCAAAAGACTTTTTTCTCAAAAGGAAAAAGCACTACAAAATTAATTCTAAAAATAGCAGAATAAATAATGAAAATATTTACTATTTTAATAAATAAATAGATGAAGTAAAATACTACTTTAAAAATCTGTAGTAATTGAATTTAGTAGTAATTGAGATTTTCAAATCCTAAGTGTTTCAGTTTCTTATAGACAACCTTGTGAATTAAAGAATTCTTCTAGAAAACTAAAGTTCAGCTTAGTATGTGAATAGTTTTAGGTCCAACATTCAGAAAGCTTATGGCAGGCTGAAAATGAAATGGTAGGCTGGTGAGAAACTCAAAAAACGTGACTTAAAATATATAATTTGCAGCAAATTATAAGGCAAATTTATTTAACAGCTTCTTACCATCCTGAGAAAACTGCAAGAGGTAGGAAGTGTCACAGATTTTTCAATAAATAGTTCAAAATCAAGACTTGGTGGATGCAAGAACAGTAACAAAATCCCTTTGTACTTCATCTGGTGGTTCCTTGTTCTCATTCAAAAACTGCTATTTCATCAGAAACATCATTTGAATGGATTTTGTACTTTTTAGGCAGCCCAGTATATCTGTAGCTGTACAAGCATTTCAGGTGTGTCTTTCACTGGAAAAGGAAGTCCCATTTCAGGCCCACATTTCCACCCTCCTACTTGCTGCATTTTCTTTGCCAAAGTAAGGAGTTCGTGGGGCTGTGCAGTTAACTGGGTCACCAAAATTTTGGCAAAACGCACATGCCGAGATTTAGTCAGGATCAGGTACTGAGCCCACATGACCCACAACTACACATTTACACTGAGGGAGAGGGAGAGGTTCCATGTGGGGAGGGAGGAAACACCAGGAAGGCAAAGCTGGTGCGGGGTAAATGTGCTCTTTAAAATACACCACCATCCACTCTGGAAGACGGAAAGGCTGGCAGCAAACATTGATGCTGTGCTGCTCTAATGGAAAATGCTTCCAGTTATGTTGCAACACTGAAGACATCCACTCGTATGAAACTGTCAGATATCACATAATTCTGAAACAAAGTTTTATGTACGTTTCTGTGAACATGCCACGTACCAAAGAGACTTCAGACATACCTATACTTCAAATACGTTGTCACTCGAAGAGGTACTATGCTATTATGGTTTTCAAAGAAGCTGAGTTAAGCCAGGTACTGAAAAACTGCTTTTTTGTAAGTTGTCAGATTTTCTATCACTAAAATCTGACAGATACAAGTACTTCCTGTCTTCTCAAAGTCTAAACTTAAGACATGGCAGTAGAGAGTAGTTCCTTTATTATAAACAACATGTGCAACTACATAGGACATGTGAACTGTGACTCTGAATTTAACTTTTGGTGTAAATATAAATTTATATGAGGCTAGTCATGTTTGTACTATTCTGGTTACAAAAGAATTAAAGGTACTGCAGTGTACTAATTTGAGCTATCACTGAAAGTGATCAAGTGCTAAATGCTCTTTTTTCTGTGCTCAGAATGTGTGGGTTCCTGAACATGGTAATTGAAACTAATTGGCTGTAAAGCATTTCAGAATGTGAACCAGCCTGTCTGTACACCAGCAAGTTTACAAACCAGTGTTGTAACAGCAGTTGATTTTTTTAAATTTATGCTTACAATATTTTTTTTCCCTTTTAGTTCTCATCTGTTTCATAATCATGCTCATTCTCAATATTTGGGTCACAGCCACAATCCTGCACTACAGCAAGACTAAAAAGACTGATTAGAAGATACTCATCAGCATACATATCATTACCATGAAAAAAATATAATTAAGTGTAAAGAATTTAGGAATTCCTCAAAGATTGAGGAAGCTCTCTTTCTCTAATATTTACTTTTTAGCATACTTATAGTATTTACAGTACTTACAGATTTACAGTATAGTACATTCATGCTTACTTCCTCTTAGAAATAATTCTGATAAGATACTTAATTTAAGCAGCATATTTTTATTGGTCATTTCAGACAAGTTTCACTGATACCACACTTTCTCTGGATTTTTTTTTTTACTACAAGGTATTTCATAATTAGATGTATATATATTCTGGTATCACTTCAGTACTTTCTGGTTACATATAAGCAATTTTCTTCAATTATACATGATCAGTTTTTCACCAACATACTGACTCATCCTTCTGCTGCAAGACTGAAAAACCACAACAGCTGTTTGTTTTCTTCTTGCAAGCAACTCAATTAGTTCAGCATTAACTGTCTGTATTTTAGGATGAAGAAAATCTGAGTCAAGGCCCAATCCAGAATAAGGTTCTACATGTCTTTTACTAAGTCACAAATCCAGTTGGGATTGTAGCACTTACATGCAACACTTAAATAGTACATTTTATACAGCTGATACAGGATACCCATAGTCACTTTCTTCAGTATACCCAGTTTTTATTGAAACTCAACTATCAATTCTTTTTCAACCTGAGCTCTCATTCACTGAACATACTGTTTTGACAACAGCAGGGACTAGAATGTATGGGAATTAATGAAACTGTGACCAACAGTTAAAAATGTTGTTCAAGCAGAAGTTCCTGGAACGATACCCAGAATTCCCAGACACCATCCATACTGACAGTGACATGTGCACCTTGATGCATCTCAGCAGACTGATCTCCCATGGCTGTCATGTTTTGGTTATGCTGCTCTGTGGTTCATGAGTTTTTAGCCTGTCAGTGCTAAATGTGTTGAAGAACATAGATTTCTCTTAAATTTTTACTTCAGAAATTCTAATCATTTTGTAGTACTTACAGTAAAAAGGGGAAAAGGATATTCTTGACAACTATTAATGGGGAATTTTGGTTTTGGAAGTACTGCCTTCACAACCAAAAGTGACATTAGTAATCATATACCTTGCCTTCATTTCTCATTACATTCTCCAAAATGAAAAGATACAACATTTCAAAAGAGTTTTTACAGTATTCTGTTGATTGGCATGTAAAAACCAAGGCACCCTTGATCCCAACACCCTTGAAAACAATGCAAAGACTGCATTGACTACATTTGAGGCAGGTTTTCTTTGCAACAGTCTTAATTGTGTGACTGCTGTGGAGCAACAGGATCTGCAAAAGCAGATTTTTTTGCCAGTGAACACGCAGCAGTTGGAGCGAGGCCTTCACCATCAGAAAAGCTGTCTCGTGCACTCCACATGTTAGTGGGAAGGGCTGGGAAGAGATGTGTGTGTGGACACAGATTGCATGTATCCCACATTATTGAGACCAAGTCAAAGATGAGCATTTCTTAACTGCTCCAATAAAATGGATAAATCTTTCTATGTTGGTTGAAAGATTAATTGTAAACATTCTGATTTTACTAAAGCTGTGTAAAGTATCTGAAGTGGTCTAAATGGTGGCAGGTGGCATGTGATACATTTTCCAGGTGATATTAATAAAAGCTATTCTTCAAGATTGATAGTGTCATTCTTACAGTAATTTTCATTGCATTATCCTGTTTCCATATATGGAGAGAAAATGAAATATTCATTACAGGTCATAAATGGGCAGCTTTCACCTTAACACTTGAAGCATCAGGCTGAATATTGACCTGCCAAATGCTAACAAGCTTCAGCATCTTAAAATGAAAAAAAACACACTTGCTTTTTAATTAAAGCCTTTTCTTGATACAGAAAGATTTGTATGGAGTCCAAACTCTCTCTGTCATTGACATGTTTCATACTCCTGAGTAATGCTGTAGCAAAATGAAGCTGCTCCATTTTTGGTTTGAGAATCGACACCTCAAGTTGGTTTTTTATCATAAAATACTGAAAAAGCATTTAAGAACAGTTCTTAATAGGTTACTTAACATATTTTGAATAAATCACCTTGGAAACCTGTGGGAAAAAAAAGAGTGAGGAAAACAAACAAAGCTGGGTAATTAATGAGCTTAAGGTAAAGTAATTTTGTGGACTTGGAAAGCTGGACCATGAGTTCTCATTCAAGCTGCAACAGATATAGAACAAAATGGAAAGCAGCAGTAAATAGTTCTACACATTTTCCCCCCTCAGAAAGTGACTTCTTTCACATTCCTAAACAGATGCACATTCAAGTTCCAGGCAAGCCCCATGAAAGTGCAGACCCTGTGTTTTCCAGCAGTAAAGAATAATCTTCTCACTGGCTGGATTAAAGGCAACAGCTTTAGACAAATACATAGGCAGGATAAATCTTGTTAAACTTGTCATTCACCAGAATCGGGGTGGACACAAGGAGGTTGTTTGCTGTGTAATGCAGCAGCAGGGCAAAAGCAGGCAAGGAAGGCATCTTGGATTTATGGCAATGGGTGTAAGCCAGGAAGCAACTCTTACCCACAGGGCTGGAAGTACTAAGCTCCATTCACAGATGCTGTACAAGTGTGGAATTACACACTCGGTGTCTAATTGCATCAGCTCGCAACACTCTCACGAGGGAACACAGCCTGTCCTGCCCTGGCTGACAAAGCGTGGGTCCTGTTGGGGCATTTGCTTGCCTGTGAAAATACAAGATCTCAATTCCAGCACAGTCCACTGAATAACCCTAAATACCTTCAGCAGTGGATATGATGAACTGTGACTGGATTTGGCAACAGGTAAGCTACAAGCTCACTTTGACTTGAGAGAAGAACATTTACCATGAGATTTACTTTCAAAAGAAAGAGGATGTGAGTCCAGAGACAGCAGGTTGCAGGTCTGACAGTGAGGACGTAGAGAGTGGAAGATGTATATTGCTTATTTTTTCTGGACTGTCCTCAGTGAACAGAACATTAAATACTAATGCAAAACTATCCTCTCCCCACTCTCTGGACTTCCCTAACACTGGGCATTCTGTGCAAAGTGGACACAGATGTCTTTCCTTCTGGTGCTCCAATCCAGCAAGGGATGCTATTGCTTGGCCTGCTCAGGAGCCTGTCACTGCCTTATGCTGTACATGTGGCTGCTCCCAGTCCCGTCTCTGCTCATCTGATCTACTGAAACAGGAGACAAAGGAGTGCAGGGGGAGGCAATGATACCCCACAAATGCTTCAGATTGAGAGATGGATTTTAGTGCAGTTTGACTCTGGAGAAAGTAATTCACAATTATCTGAATGGTCCCCATCTTGCAGAATGCCTTCATTCACTTCTTTAAATGAGGTAAAATTACTCTTCCTCCACCAAACAGTCATTATCTATTTAGTGACATATGTAATAGGGGGAAAATAAAAAAAGGAAGTAGCAGCTGAGTCCACATAAGGAACTACTATAAATTAAAAGCTCCACAGTAGAGATAACTGAAATGAGGTAGTTTCCCAGCCCTGTATTTTCCCTGATGATAAATAATAACTTCCCTCCAAATTCTCTTCAGGCTCGTTTGTTCCACTCTCCCAAATTCTTCCATACTTGAAATTTGTGTTTACATATGAAGCAGAACATGAAATGCTGCATTCATCACTAATAGTGGTCTAAGGATGTCTCAGCTTGGAAGGTGAGGAAGCTGAAAAAAAATCTTAAAATAGGATGTTATAAAACTTTTGAGTTTGTACTGAATTTAATTTGCTTGATTTTGAGCCAGAGTTCTCCAGGACACTTCAGAGTTCTTGACAATGACAGCTGTTGAGGCCAAACACATGCTTGGGAGCCACAGTGAACACCACCATAAAATTCGACAGATTACCACTTATGATGGAGCCAATTGCAAGACCTTGCCAGCCTCACAGACCTGAGGTGATGTGACCTGAGGTGTTTCCTGCCTAATGGCATGAAAGACATACAGATATTTGCAAGTTAAAGGTGTCAGCTATTCCGTTATACATCGGGAGTAGTCTGGGGCAACCATCTCTGTCTTGGAAAAAAATCCAATCTTTGGGCCAGGGGTAAAATAAGAGGCTTTTTATATGATAGTTGTGATGAAATTTAATTGGAGATACCTGAATGACAGTTTAAATAATTGTCACAATTTTGTTCATACCCTGTTTTGTTTCATTATTTCATCTTAGAACTGTCCTAAATTATCAGAAGCCTAAATAGCTAATTCTGTGCATTATGTGGTATCACATCTGTCAAGTATCCTGGAAAATGATGTAAATGACATAACCTACACCAGCCTAAAATGTGACAAATTAAGTTAGCTAATGATGATTCTGATTCAAACTGAGTAGTAACATTGGCTCCATGCTGAAAATCAGTTCTACTTACCGCCTTATTATAATTGCAAGTCATCTTGCATGCGCCTGCTCTGGGATGTACAAGATTCTGCTTTGGAATGTGGTGGCTTTGGCCATAAATGGCCAAATTCATAAATGGAAGAACACACATCCTGTGCCTAAGTGTTGCCTCTGTCATGTAGCTCAAGACTCTAACAAAGCACAAATTGAGCTTCTGTAAAGCATATTTTAAACAATTACTGTGAAGAAATTCTTTCACCTTCAAACAGCTGACTATATACAGATTCCTGTTTACAGACTGGTCTGACTTTCAAGAATGTCACTTGTCTTGTGAGATTTTAATTTTTTTCATGAAATGCACTGTTAGCACAACTTCCAGTTCTCACGGACACTCTGAACTCAAGGGTATTTTTCTCTCTCAGCTTTGTCAGATTTTTTAAGTTTGCACAAATGCCCACTTCCCAGGAATACAACTCCCATTGCTGTAGCTCAGAACAGCATACAGAGCACACAGGGGAATCTCCCTCCCATGGCTCCAGAGTGGACTAAAGGCTACACAAATCCTACTGAATCGCAGTGCCCAGGAATCAGGGGTTGTAATATGCTGGAAAACATCATACAGACACATGAGACCATGGGATCCAGCAAGCAAATCCTGAAGCTGCAGCCAGACCTGCACCCAGCTGCAAGACCTGCTTCAAAAGCCTATGGGAAAACAGAACAGCTGAAGTCAGAGACAATGCAGGGTGATCAGATATCAAACAGGGCTCAGACGGTGCAGCGCCAAGCTCCTTCAGTCTTAAAAATAATATGAGATTTAATGCCTCAGGTAACTCCAAAAGAGTTTCTACCATTCCCCTTGTTAATAAAAAGTAGCACATATCTGAGGAATTCAGTGCCTAAAATCTAAGCAGTTGGTGATCCAAAGGAAAAGAGGATTGGCAGTGATACACAAGCCTGATGTTCTTCTTGATGCATAGCCATGCTCACCAAGTGGTGCAAGAGTGTCCTGGGCAAAAAATACCCCAAACAGTAATGACAAATGACAAGAACTGGATGACAAGAACTGGATGACCTATGAGGCTCACAGGGACAATGTAGGACTATGCAGAGAAGCAGAGTCACATCTCAGAACACTGAAGCCTACACTTCAATATGGGATGGTAGGACTTTAGCATGGGACTTTAGCATCCCATGCAGTTGTTTTGGCTGTGAAAGCATTTCTATGCATCTCCTCCAACAACCAGGTAATGGCTGCAGGGGCATGAAATTACTGCACTTGCTGCCCTTTCTCTTCAGGGTGATGATGTCTTTCCAGATTTCTTTAAGGTTTCAGGACTACATACACTCATAACTGAAATGTCATTACCTTTCACTGTGACTTTCATTTTGAAGGATCACTTTAATCCTGCAGTTTCTACAAGATTATTGGAGCAAAAGCAGCTTGTGTTGGTTTAAAAGAGCCTGTGTTTTGGTGGGGCAGGAGAGAAGCTGCTTTAAACTTCTCTGTCCAGCACAGAACCAATTGCTGAAGGCTCTGATGATGGGCAGCTTACTAGGCCAATTAGACAAGTTGGTAACACATCTGTGATGACAAATAAAGGGAGAACAATGGGAAGTTTTTTTTTCTCTTCTCCCTAGGGGTGGTGAGGAACCCACTGGGGCCCGTGCGGCCAGGGCCTTCCTGAGGCCAGGGCTGTGCAGCCGGGCCCCTCCATGTGGTGCTGGTGAGGACCACGTGGCCAGGGCCAGCCGTGCGGTGCCAGCAGGGACCACGTGGCCAGCAGTGAGAGATATGGCAACAATTCCCTGATGCAGAGCCCAGATGAGACCAACCTCTCAGTTGCAACTCAGAGACACCAAGTCAGACAAAAAGGAAAAGTGAGGACACATGAGCAAAACCAACATGGTGGCACTGAGGTCAGTGAAAAAAAGAGGAGAGGAGGTGTTCCAAGCTGGAACTGATTCTCCTGCAAGCCATAGAGAGGACTACAATACAACAAACTATTTCCCTGTAATTCATGAGGTCCATGGGGGGGGTGCAGACATCCCTGCGCAGCTGGTGAATAATACTGACACTGGAGCGCATGGATGCTGGAAAGCTGTAATCTAGTGAGGAACTTGAACAGACAGAGATGACCCTTGCTTTTAGAGATGAAGAGCCTTCACTTCCACACTAGAACAGCTCATCCTTAAAAGACTAAACCCCATGAAATAAAATGACCCATGCGAGGCAGTTTGTGGGAAGACTGCTTGGCCGGCGGGAGGGACTCACGTTGCAGCTGGTTCGGGCGGGACTGCTGCTTGCAGAAGTTAAAACCACACTAGAAAAGTTTGCAGAGAACTATCTCCCACGGGAAGGATGCCATGGCACAGCAGGAGAAACTCTTTTCCTTAAGCATACTGAAAAAAGATTTTTAAGAAATGAAATACTGACCAAAACCCCATGTTTTGTTTCCTTGTGTGGTCAGTGGAAAGAAGGAGGGATTGGGAAAGAAAGGTGTTCTGAAAGTTTGCTTTAGTTCTCATTACCTTTTTTTACTTTTAATTCCATTAATATTAAATCTTTATACTGTTTAAATTTTGAACCTGTTTTGCCTTAAAGTTTTTTGGGTTTTTTTTCAATAAATCTGAACTAATGAAGTTTTCAATTCCCCCTCCTCTGCTCAGCTATAGCAGACAAAAATGAGTAGATGGTTTTTTTATGGGTGCCTGGTGCTTAGCCAGCATCAAACCACAACACAGCTGCAGTCAAATCCAAGGCTTCACCCTTGCAGTATTGGTAGTAATCTGGCTTTCTTACCTTTATAAAACCATGCTTCATGCCTACAAAGTGGCAAAGATTCCAAACTCCTATTTGCATTAATAAGACCTGGTAATTAGCATCCCTGTGCAATAAATTATTTTCCTGACATCCCCACTTCTTGGAGCTATGTTTTTACAGTTACGGCTTTTCCATTCATTGCAGTAGTTTCTGGGGGAACTAGGCTGGATGTGTTTTGAGTGTTCTTCTCTGCCACACACATCTCAAGTCAGTAGACTTGTCTTCTTTCTCAGATGAGAATGTCTGAGTATATACACTTGTCCACTTTTTAGGCAACTTCAACAAAGAACACAAATTGTAGTTTCCGAATCACTCCATCAACATCTTTTATGAAGATCCAAAGAAGACTCCTTCCCACCCTCATGAGGGATACTTCAAAGCAGCAGACAAACCCTATGATCATTGGGATTCTTATAGAACCCTAAATGATTCAGAAGATCATCTTAAAAAAGAAGAAATAATGTTTTCAATTTAAAGTGTACTATGTGAAGAGATAACAGTTCATAAAAAGCTGTAATGCATTGAAAAGGCACCAAGCCTGTCAGAGGTCAAGGCGTGTCTGCATGATGCTTTCAGTCATACGGTTTAGTTTTAGGTGGTTCTGTGAGGAGCAGGGAGTTGGACTTGATGATCCTTTTAGGTCCCTTCCAACTTGATATACTCTATGGTTACATGAAAAAATAAATTTATCATTATTTTAACATGAATGTCAAGGCAAACTATCCAGGAATGTGGAAGGGATTGAAATACTCCAGTACACTGAACTGGACCTTGTACTGCTATGTTCTTCTGCTCAAGAACAGAGTAAGGAGGTGATTAAGGGTTTATAAGAGGAATCCAGGTAAGAACTTTGCTTTCATGTAAGTTCCCCCTTTTCTCAGCAGCATCCCAAATATAACCTCACAAGCACATGATGAGTAAAGGCACTTGAGACCAAAATAGATAATCCTCTTCCAAGGGTGATTCTCTCAGAGCTAGATGGGAAACTAATACATTTTAAGATTACAAACAGAAATGATTAAAATTACTAATGATCACTTGACATGAAACTAAAAAGAAACTGAAGAGAAGAAGCACATAATTTCAGTGGAAGCTTTCCTGGCCTTGGTGCCTTCAGGGAGCCACTGAATGCCTGTCAAAATTTAGGAGGTTCAGTGTTTTCAGGAGGCAATAAGAGATTTAGTCACTTGCAGTGAAAATTTCAATGATGTTTTAAATTTGGTTCCTGTCACTGCCAAGATCCTTGAGCCTCTGGTATGTTTCCAAGTCCTACATTGTACTGTGATTCCATGTCATGTTTTTGGTTACAGCATCAGCTGTGCTCAGAAGCACAAGAACCATCAGAGCCTTCCTCTACTTAAATGCAGACTAGGTGTTGGATCGCTGGCAGTACTGAGAGGGGCTGCACTTTGCAAGAACCACAAGAGGTAGGAAACTGCAGCACACAACTAGGATAGAAGTGGTAATCTCACTGCAGAAAGGTCTTTCTGACACCTGACAAGGTAACTCCAGTGGGGTCTGCCTGTCCTTCTGTGCTGGTGAACTACGGAGGAACTCCCCTCCAAGTGCCTTGAGCTTCTAGCTCCAAGTGTGACCCCTGATTTTTGCAGAAGATTCACCTGCAGCTTGGCTACGGTACTTGTTTATTCTTGTGAGAAAAAGGACTTGAATCAGAGAATTTTCTATAGGTAAGTCATTCAGGTCATAAAAATGTCCTGTTTGCTTGGGACAACCCTGTAACAAAAAGGAAATGTTAAAACAACAGTGACTTTCAAGACAAATATTCCTTAGTTCATGAATATGCTCTCCTCTCCAAAATGTTGAAAGGTCTCCACTGGACAATAAGGAAACAACACAATCTCCAGGAACTGACATTAACGAGTTGTTTGCATTTCACAGCAAGATAAGGGAGAAAAACAGAAGAGCAGCTCTGCCTTTTGTGTCCTGGGTACAAAGCGAGGTTCATGCACCTCAGACCACTGGCCTTGAGGAACCTGTGCTAAGTTAGCTCTGCTCTGAGGTAGAGGTCAGAGCACAGGACCTCCAGTGCTCCCCATTAGCTCATTTTGCTCCGTAATACCGTCTGAGTACAGCCTGCTGCATGTACAGCTAATGACCATTTGTACAAGCACAGAATTTATAAACTGTGGCTAGCAAATACTATAATATAGTACATTTCCTTAAATGTCAGGCTTAGCAGGGCCCCGTGGATTCACAGTAAATGAGGGCAAGCCAGGGAGAGAAAGTGCAAAGGATCCATCCCCGGCAGTGGAGGAGCTGCCAAATAGCTCCCTTGGAGTCTGCACTTCCTCCACATACAGGCTTTGCTCAGCTGCCTTTGGAGCAGCCCTTGCCTTTCCCATATCTGCTGCAGTAGTTATCTCTGTATTTAAATATTTCAATTAATTACCAGCTTCTCAAGTTCAGAAACTATTTTACCTTACTCAAATAGTTTATTTAAAAATATATATATATAATATTCTCCAATTCAGAAAAGGATAGAACTTCCCACAATGTAACATTTTTATATATATATATATAAAATATTTATGCATTCAGTGAATGGAAACAGTTTTACTGTATACATTTTTAATGTTGTACTCTATGCAAATCTGCATTATCTAAAAATATACTGTACTTCTGTAAATCAAAACAAGCAGGGAAAAACCACTGTAGCTGTGCTCTGGGTTATAATACCTAACAGAAATGATATGAAAGTTTTAGTTTTGAATTTAAGAACTCACAAGCAACATTTTACTTTGTGAGTGCATAAACAGAAGACTGAATACATTCTTGCTCCGTTAAGCTGAACTGTAGTAGAGGTTATAAAATGTAAATATATTTATTAATTTTCAGTATTTCAGTGTTTCCAAGTCCACCTTTCATGATAGTGTTAAATAAAACATGGTCCTATCCTTCCAAACATTTTAACACTCTTTAAAAAAACAAACAAACAAACAAAATTTTAAAGTGAAATGTCCTCCTTCATTGAAGTGTTAGATCATATTTTAAATTACTGCACTCCCACANTTATATATATAGAGAGACCAAATAGGAGACTACATTTTTTACTGTCAATATGTTTAACATAGCATACTGTAGTTGTATAAAACATGCATTTTCTGGGATAATTATGAACACATCATGAATGAGCCCACATAAATTATATTTTTGTACAACTCCAAGTTAAAAAAAAAGTCAGATTAAGTGCCTCTGAGGCCCTTTCTTCTCAGCTATCAGTTCTCAAAACACACTACTGAAATATTTATCTATGCCTACAGCTATGTGCTAGAGAACCAGATTAAAACTTTAAAATACATCTACAGTATGTTTTACTTTTCTTAAAGTTTGTGACAGTCCTCGGATATTGTGTTGTGAAATGTAAAAATAGTCACAGATTCTTTTATTTTCCAGAAATAAAAAAACCCCACATCTAGGAGAGTATGCAAAAACAAGGCAAAATGAAGTTTCATAGCACTTAATGAGGGTTAACCTAAGTCAATAACTAGTATTGAGGTTTGTAAAAAGGGCTGGATGAGCAGTTACGTGTTCAAGCAAATGGTCTGGTAAATCCCATGCTCTCAGACACTGTTTCTGTAACCAACACTTCTCCACCCTTAAAACCAGTCGATATACATTCAAAATAGGCTGACACTGATATACTTACTAGGTGTAAAAATAGTGCACTATTTTTTCTGCCACAAAGCAAAATTGCATCCTAAGAGCTGGTAAACTTTCTTTTTCCTTAAATAGAAAGAATGGGCAAAAAAACTTGAAAAAAATTTAAATTAAGGCAATTAGACAGGTACAACAGGACTGCCCATGATGATGTAGCTGACACTAGTATATACTTCAAACCTATACTAGCTGCTGAACACTGACATGCAGCTTCTGATAGACATGTATGAATGATATAAACTTCAACATTATGGCTTTATACAAGTGCATAGTTGCAACTGCAATAAGTAACGGTATCTGTTAATAAGCATAAAAAAATAAAGTGGAAAGATTTTTAAAACCCTCTTGCAGTATTACAGTACAATATATATACACAGTATAATGGTCACTTCTTACAGATGCAGTCTATATCACTATGGTGGATCTTCCTCCGCTTCTACTTGCAGACGTGCTGGTGGCATCTTTACAGAAGCTGAGAAGTCAGTTTCTTCCATTTCAATACTCATTCCTCTTGATCCTTTTATGAAATGTAGTGTATGTGTCTTGCCAAGAAAGCTTTTGTGGAACAGAGTTTAAAAGGTTACCTAACATATCCTTTTACTAATTACCAACCATTCCTCAATTGATCAGTCACTCGGGAGAATACAGGCAAACCCTCAAGAGATTAGTAATTTATATTGCAGCAAAAATGTAAACCTCTGATATATATAGCACAATCTCTCAGGAAAATATATATTTTTAATATATTTTGGGATATGTTTCAGTCTTGCTGTAATGGGAAGAAAATTATCACCTTGACTGTGTCTGCATTCATGGAAAGCAGTTAGCTGAAAAAGAAGCAGGAAGTTTGGTCAGTAAATGCAACAAATGTAAATCTGACAAAAATATACTTCTTCAAAGTCTTCATTTAAGATGGACTCATTATCATACTTGGGAGAAACACCTTTCCTCTGCGTCCAACAGCATAATTACTTTAGTATAGCACATCTTTATGCATTGTAAGCCCAAATCAATTAAACCCTCTTGCAATACACGAGGGTAAAGGACAATATGCACAGTTTAATAGTTGCTTCTAAAGGATTCGTGATCTGTAACTTTTAATAGACAAAGATGCAGTATATTTAATTAATGTAGTGGTCATTACTGTGAATACTAAGCTGTTTAACTTCTGCAGGAGCTGGTTCCTCAGTTTCCGGAGCACACAGCTGAGGAGCAGCCACAGTGCCACTGTTGTACAGCTGAGACACATCTCACATATTATTTAAAACAATTCTTGGGCATTAAATTTTTAGAGGGGTTTTCTTGTGTAAACATAATATTGCATCAACATGTGAAATGATCAGAAACTGAAGTCGATAAAGTAGGTAATGCTATTTGCAGTATATCCAGAATTAAGCCATGGGACAAATGAGATCACTACAACGGCCGGATCTTTCTAAAGCAGTCAAGGAAACCACATCACAGAAGCTGCAAAGCATATTTGTTTACATAGTTCTAAATGCGTGGTTAGGTACCTAGAAAGCACAGCACTGCATAGGAAAGCCAAGTCAAATTCACTTCAGAACACAAGTAGAAAAGCAAAATGCAGAACTCCAGTGATTTCATGTCTGCTAGCCATAGACCAGTCAGTTTATATTAAAAGCTTAAAAATGAAAAGTGTTTGTAAATACTAAGTCTGTTTCAGCTAAACATCCAACTGCTACCATCTCTCTTTTATCCTTCAAGTATCCTCTGCTAGGGTTAGCAGTATTAGCATTAGAGATGAGCAACAACTGACAACAGCAGTTCTGGGGTATTTTTCAGGCAGGCAGACATGAATTTTGAAAAAAAAAATCTAAAATTAGAAAAATAAAAACACTGAGAAAGGCAACAACTTTGTTTTAATAAAAATGACTCCTCCAAAAAGTTCAGTATCATGAACAGAATCTCATTTTTCTGTTTAAAGTATTAAAATGAGATCTTATATTTTCTCTGCTTTAAGAAACAAAATCCAACATAGCATGCTGTATTCAAAGGCAAACAAATCCATTCCTCTCTATTTAGATTTACCCCTTATACTTCTTCAGAAATCAAAAACATCGTCATCATCATCATCATCACCATCAATATCATCAACATCATCAAATGACCAATCCCAGTCCTTAAATGCCAGATCAAGTAATCTGCAACAGGAGGGTTTGATGTTTTATGAATGTCGCACTTCTATAAAAGACTTGAAAATTCCTTTTACTATCACTAAACCTTTTTAACTGAAAGACTGTAGGTGGGTTCATTCCTTTGTCTGTCACAAGTATGAAGATTCAGTTAGTGTTCATGTAAGCTAAGAATATTGCATTCATTGCAAATTCATCTCAAAAACCATTCAATTCAATATAGAACACTTACCATAGTGATTTTTCCCCCTAAAATTTCACTAGGAAAGACCCACATGTACATTTTATAAAATCATCTAATTTCTGTTTTGCTGCTGTTCTTGCTGACTGAGGTGGTTTTATGCTTTCCCGCTATCCCCTTCCAGACAATAATGCAAAGCTAACAATTTTTCCAATAAAATAAAGTAATTTTGAGTGCTGAAAAGAACATTGAATGAGATCGCTTCATCTGAAGGTACAAACAAATACAGCAGGATTTTACTATATCCCAAATACAGGGTGATTACACTATACAGCTATGCTGTAGCTCATTATTTAAAGTTAAGCAATACCAAAAAAGAGGATATATCATCTTGTTGTCTAGGCCTCCCTGCCTGTGCTCCTTGTATGGTCACTATAGAAAAAAGAAGGCAAGCGAGGCAAACCCTGTCAAGCAAATGAGTCATTTTACTTATCTCAGGCATTTATTTTGGGATGGGATGAATCATTGTCTAGAAGCACTCATCTCTTTCTGTTGTAATTGCAGAATCTAAGACAAATATCTTAAGTACTTAACTTTTTAACTGTTGTAGCTACAACAAATGAAACCTAGCCCAGTCATCTCTCCAGTGAGATGAAAGGATCCTAATCAGGGTTATATGCTGAGCATAGGATGCAGGCATGGAAACCTTACCCTAACAGAGCATCAATATAAACACATTATGTTGTTTAATACAGTTAATCACATGTTTTACACAAAATGGGTTTCAGTGAAACTTGGATTTTCTGGGTTTAAACTATTTAAACCTTTAAATGTGATAGAGCCCTGAAAAGGCTCAATATTCATTTGTTACATGAACTGTGGCTATAACACCTAAACAGTTTATTAGGAAGTAAAATACATTAAAGTTGGCTTTTTTTCAATTTGGAATTATCCTTTTGGCATGATCCAACTGAATGACTACACAGAAATTATATGGTCTGTATGAAAAATTGGTCTGCCCTTTCTTAAATCCTCACTAAGAACAACAGCCATGAAAACCTTGAAGAAACAATCATTGTATGAAATTCCTAGCAGGAACAGCATGTTTAGGACCATGCAGCTTGGAAAGGACTTCAAGACGTTTCTAGCCCTACCTCTTGCTCAAAGCAGGGTCAGCTGCAAGGCCAGTCCAGGATGCTCAAGGTCTTGTCCTGTCAGGTCTTTAGAGCCTCCAGGGATGGAGCCTGTCTAGCCTCACTGGTGTCCCTCTCTGCATTGGCTTTTCCTTCTACCCAGCTGGAGTGTCTCCTGGTTCAAGGGAGCCCCTTGTTTCCCACCCTCCCACCATGCAGCACTGATGAGCCTGGCTCTGTCTCTTGGATACCCCCCCAAAAGGCTGGGCCAGGCTGCTATGGGAGCCCCTGCAGATGTCTATCATTGGGGCTGAACAAGCCCAGCTCCCTCAGGCATTTGCTCTGATCATCCTGCTGGCCTCTGCTTCGTCCTTCCCCAGTGTCTTGCTGTTTGACTGGAATCTGGGGGCTCAAATGTGGAGGCAGTGTCATGCTGCAGAGTCTGAGGTGAGCAGAGGGGGATAATATCTTCCCTCAAACATCCAGCTGTGCTCCTCTTGGTGCAGTCCCAGAGCCTGCCTGGCTGCCAGGGCCCACTGCTTGTCCCCAGTCACTCAGTCCCTAGATTGAACTGGCAACTACATCTTCATTCTTAATGAAGTTCATAAGGGAAAATTAATTATTCCACATGGTAAGCGCCTGCAGAAAAGCCTCACAGAAGCAACACTGAGATATAAATTTGCCATAGCAATTACAGTAATTTAGGAGTATGTGATTTCTAATTAAAGGTGTTCAAATCCATACAAATTTCCACTGGTTTGACAGACCTGCATTAGTAGGGTGATAGGTGACGTGACCTCACAGAACTATACTTTTCATCTGTTAGGTACATTTGCAAGGCTAACTTAAAAGCTTAAACTGGAAAATTAAATGCTTTACATACAAAAATATTCATCCCCCTCCTTTTCCACCTGTATAGAATGGTAAATACTGTGCTATGAAAGCATTCTGTACAAAAGTTTGTGAAGACTGAAAAAAGGATGTTGGATGGAGAATAATTTTCAGAACACATGAACAGCAAGAAACAGAGTAATACCACTAAGTCAGACTGTAAACATTATGCAGAAGAAAAGGAATCTACTGGTCCCTCAAGTTGTCATGAATGTTTTCTTGATTCATGCTTCAATCCCATCACTGATATTTTGGTTAGTTTTGCACAAAGAAACTCTTCAATAATTGGTCCCTAAAAAGTGATTAAAACACTTTTTTCCTTCATGATTATAATAAGAAATATATATTAATTTAAAATCCAGATTATGAGGTCTGATTATCTTTTAAATATGTAAATTAAATCACCAAAAATTAGACTTTATGAAGGTTAGGAGGGAAGTGAAATTGAATTATTTTAAGTCCTTTCACTATGCATTTCCACCCATTAGAACACCAGTATGTGTCTAAGACCTTACTCTTCATTGCATAAGTATGTTTTGTGATAACAGTAGCATCACAGCAAGAGTGGTTCCCTGCATTCCCAACCAACTCTGGTCACTCATCCAGCCCAGAGCTCACCCAGCCAGCTGAGATACTGGTGCCAGTTTGGCCACAGAAACAAGGACGGCAATCCAGTCTAGGCACTGCCTGATTATCTCTCTGGGGAAAAATGTTAAAGCCTTCGCTAAACTGGAATAATGCAATGAACAAAATAAGTCAGACCAACCTTTTCATAGGCTGCCAGTACTGGGAACTGACAGAAGTAGATGTAAATTAGTACTGCAGGTGTTGGAAAAAGAAACTCTGTACTGCACAATCATATAAATGCTACCTGCAGAATGCTATCACTTCCCCAGCACAGGATAGGATTCTGCTCCATAGAAATGATCCAGTAGTAAATTAACAATTTCTGTATGGACTATTTCTACGAAATCAGAAGAAACTGATCAAACTATCCTTGTAGGAATCATGAGACATTAGCATGAGTCCTTCTACACTGAATAAGGAATTGAAACCAATTGTAGTAAAACATTTGACACAATAAATTAAATAGCAGCTCTTATGTCACCTTGGTTTGTTTGGAGGAAGCTGTCGACTTGGTCGTCTGATGGACTGGTTTGGCTGTACCTTCATGGAAGTTCTGGGAGACGATCGAGCAAAGGGGTCTGGTGCTGGTGGCTTCTTGGGTATTTTTTTCACCAGTCGGCTCACCCATTTTTGTTGTTCTTCCGTAGAATTAGCTAACAGTAGTAGATTCTTTGCCGTAGAAATATCATAGTACACTGCAATAAAAATTAGAAAATAAAAATGAATATTGTTATTATTCTAAACATGGCCCCACATCAAAAATTAGCTGCCAGATTACCATACTCTCATCATCAGCAGAGAGAAATCAGCAGAGAAGTCAAAAGCAAAAAGAACCAGTAGAATTCCTGGCTGCTAACAGTGCCTCCTCCTTATATTTAGAGAGTAACAACTTAATACTGTGGAAGATACACATAAACATGGTGGAAAAAACCATGGGTAATGCAAAGAGGTGTGACCGAGACCAAGAAATTATATAACATTGAGTCACAAGGAGCAACCTTCACCAAATGTAACCCCTTCCATAGCACTGTTGTTTTCCACAGCAAAGAGCACAACACACAGTGTGAGCACCTTAAAACCACCATGCTCTGCTGCATGAGGATGACAACACAACAGGTATGTGCACACCACAGCCATGTGCCATGAACTCACAGCAGAGAGTGATCCTCATGAAGACACCCTCAGAAAGGGACTGATGGCCATGTACTAATAAAAGGCAATCAACCTTTAGTTGGTGTCAGACCACTACTAGAATCCTCTGATCTCTTAGAATGCCTTGTGACTCCAGCACTATCTGCATATTCAAATACTTGCTATTTACCTTTGCAAGGCGCTATAATCTCTTCTTTTTTATCCATGTGATCTTTGTGACATTTGATATGGCAGCGGCGACATTCCAGAGCAGGAGGAGGTTTAAACATGTGCCACAGTGGCTTCATACAAGCTTCACAATTGGTTGGGAAGTGGTAAAGAGTAGGTATAAACTCATGTCCTTTGTGACAAATGTAATTCGACTTCTCTCCCATGGGCTCCACAGGAAATTCCTGTTCCTTTTTGCTTTCTCCTTCATTAGCATATAGAATCTAGAATGAAAGCAAAATAATCTAAAGTATTCCTAGATGGCAAATATAAATTCAGTCATTATCTAAGTACAAAGATTGAAGAATTACACTAGAAACAAATTTTTCTTGATTTTTTAGTAAATATTTCATTAGACAGTATTTTTGACAATGTCTGAAATACTGTCTGTTACACCAGAAACATTAATTTAATGATGAATACCTGGAATATCCTAGGAATTTCCTTGGCATCTGCTCTGTACACATCAGTCTGAGTGACTGGTCGGACATGGAACAGTTTGCTATAGGAAATTGTTTCAATAAGGACAAAAATTAATGTTACCAAAATGATAAATTTGACAGATTAAGTTAGGATACAACATACCACATTAAAACTTAAAAGCATTAAAAATTCGTCAAATTTGTAATTTCTAATCACTTGGTAAAGTCCTATCTTTCAACTCTGTACATGAACTACCAAAAACCCTAAATAAAAAGAAGTCACAAGCATCCAGCTATATTTGTGAAAGCACTGAAAAACTATCTACATGTGACTTTAATGGCTGCTGGCAGCTTTCTAACACAATCCTGTCCCCATGCTCTAACCTCTGCAGCCTCATTCTGCATTTATTAAGAAAATAAATTAAACTATACAACCCATGGCTGTATTGTAAGAGAAAATATACAAACACTGAAAATTATAGCCACTCTGGTACCGTTTTCTTTACATGCTTTGCTCCCAAGTGTATGTGAGGAAGGTCTAGCTGAGCTAGTGGGAGCAGTTCAGTTACACCAGGGCTCAGTGAAGCTCCCTGGATCAGTCCGAGCACCACGCTGCTCTTCCTGCACCATGCCAACAACAAACCCAACTCTTCACCACAGTGGGAAACCCAGGAGTGCAGCTACATAGTTCAGATTAAAAAAAGTCATGTCCCCTGTGATGTTGTGCTCCCAGACTGGACCTCAAAAGGCATTTTGTCACAGGTCTTTCCAACAGAGTTCACCTACAAATCAGAAGACAGAATTCACACATGGCAACACTTACTCTATATCCAAGACCATATGGGGATTAGATTGTTCTTTGTCTTGCTCGCTGTCATAGAACAGAATCTTCTTGCTGCTTACAATTACATACTGTTAGGAGACAAAAGGATAATGCATGTTTTAATCCAGCTCATCACAGATGTCAAACATATCACAGCAATTATCTATCACATATGTTGCAGCAAAACTTTTCTACTATTTGATTAAATGATATCTAAATGGACAACAGTAGTACTATATACCAAGTCAATGCCAAGGAATTCAGTGCATAACAAACAAAATTCTGATTACCTGATAAATTGAGTTATGTTATCACATTAACTGATATTTAAACATATTTAAATATCTATGAAGAAATAAAAATGAAAGTCTGGAAGAAAGTAGGATGTAAGTTTTTCCCTTCTATTTTATTGATTTCATTTTCACTGAGACTGGTAGAGAGAGGAACTGGCATCCTCTGCCTATTTCATGTATGCAGGTCACAACTAATAGGGATCATACTTAAAAAGATCACTATTATACTTACCAGAACAGCTAGCAGTGTTCACTAAAAAGCTAATTACCTAAAAGGTGCCCTACTTCCCGAATTTTGCCTAGAACTAACTGTATGACTGAGTGGTAAGGAAATTGGTATGAAAATGTGTATGTTACATTTTGGACAAAGACTCATCAAAGAGGTTACTGAGAAGCAGTAAACAAATGAAGGTTGCACAAGGTAGGAGGAGTAGTTTTTAGTCTTATCTCCTAAATAAAGAAATTGTCAAGAGCACCTGTTTCCAGATTCTGCCTAATTCCAGCTATATAATACTGCTGAGAATGCTTATGGCATGTATAAACATTTGAAGATCATCAATGACTGTTCTCACCTCTGGCTATAAAGAGGTGTCTTAAACTATTGCAATTGTCTTAAGCTGCTACTCTCAGATGTAGCTATAGCAGCTAACATATTTTGTACATTTAAGTAATGAGAGAACCCATATCAAAGAAAAACGGAAGTTTTGAAAACCTACAATAAGTTTAAAAATGAGACTATGCATGAAACAAGATCATAAATCTGGTTTTCTTACCTTTTTAACCCATCCAAACTTTTTTGTGTTATTTCTAACAGGCATTGATAGCCAGCCTTCCAATCTTGATTCTGAAAAAGAGATATGTATTAAAAAACAGACAAAACATTATTTTTGAGATTACTGTGCATTTTAAAAGTTACTGAAGATCAATAATAAAGCAAGAATGCAAACATGAGAAGATGAACTATTTAACAGTACAAGGTCTTGCGAGGTTTATCACGGTAAATGTTCAGGAACACATTCAATAATGTGCCCCTGAATACAGCCAATAACCAGCAATGCAATCACAAAAAAGTAGTAGTCACGAGGAGGAAAGAGAAGAACAAACTTGCAATTATAGCACACACATTCCCTTTAGTAACTTTTTCAAGTCTTAAAAGACTTATGTCTATCGACCTTTACCTTTTACAACAGCAGCTAAAGATATTAGTACAGACCACACAACATCCAATCCAAGACCAAAAAAAAGGCAAATTACCACCACAAATAACTTATATACCCTGTATGCTGGGGAAAATGTCAGTTTAGTATTCTAATTCATACTTTTTGGTGTGTAAATTTCTCTTTTCCCAATTCTGCCTGTATCTCCTCAGCTTTCTAATCCAAAATAAGTAATTTTTGACTAATCCTTATGCCTTGACTGAATTCAACTGCCCTTTCACACACTTGCAGTATTTTATATTACAGTGGCACATTTGTCAGATTTGATTTATCAAGAGTATTAAGAGCTCAGCTGTTGCTTGACATACACGTTTCAGTAGTCACCAGAAGTTCAACAGGATCACACTTTCCCAGTGCTTGGTAATACATAGGATCACACAACCTTTGACCCTCTATTTATAGCTGCACCTAACACAAGCATTTCTTCCCCATATGTTTTATTAAGAGGAACTGCTCAATTGCAATGATATTTCTCTAAGGAGTTTCCTACCCTAGCAGATAACCTCTACTACTGCTGAGGAACCTCCAAGTCAAAAATACTGAAGCATTAAGCATTAACAAACACAAAATCATGGAACGAGCAGAAACACATTCCAAATTACAAAAACTATTTTCCTTCTCATCAGAGGGCATTTGCAGGTTCCTGCCCATGTTTAAAATAGTGTAACAAATAATTACTTGATATTCATAGAATTCTTTTTGTGTCTAGAGAGACTTAAAGCAAGATACACAGATACACACCATCTTCAATGTTTATTGCCGTACCAGCACTGCTGTTGATGATCTATTTTAATACACAAATCAAGTACATGAAGCAGTTCTGTAACGTGTTTTGCCTCATACCTGCCACTTTATATTGTTCCTTTCAACTACACCTCATAGAAAGTGTAGCAAGCATAATGCTGATACAAAAAAATAGTCTACCCCATATTTGGGAAGCACATGCAGGGCAAAAAAGAAATATGCATGTTTCTCCTGTTTCTAAAATACGATGTTTTTCCTATTTTTCTCTGTAACCCAATACTATTGCAGGAAATTGGACAAAATGAGACCTTCTGATTATACTTCTTCACTTCTGGAGTCCAGTCAACACTAACAGATCAGAAAAAGGGCAAAATATTCCAAATTTCTCACTATATATGCTTGTAAACACTAGGAGGGAAGTAACAACAGAAGACACCATCCTATCCCAAATCTTTTGTAATTATGTCAGCAAAAAGTCCCAGCTTAGCTAAGGTTTTTACTTTAGAACAAAGCAAATACATGCACACAACAGCAGCTAACAAGGAAAAAAATATGTCTGTACATAGCTTTCCTTTTATTAGAAGCTTCAAAGCAAAAATGAGAGGATGAGGAAAATAGAGGAAATGCCTTATTCTTTACTCTAGTTTGATGAAGTAATGTCAAAATCCCAATAGAGGTTCTACCTTCAGTGGAAAGGTATGCACACTTTAAAGGAACCTCAAGTGAAATACAGAAATTTGAATGTGACTAAAAAACCCACCTCTAACATTAACACTAAACAGAAGCTGTGTTAAAAGGGTGTATGTGTTGTTATATAGTAAGAATATAGAATTAGTAAAACAGAACTCTGTTTTACCAAAGCCTTATCACTCATAATATACTTTTAAGGCAAAACAATGTAACACTCAGGAGACGGAATCTCTACAAGAAAATAATGTATG